>VSWD01000007.1:85321527-85921527 GCA_033119305.1 Pinctada imbricata | reverse complement strand
CGTAGATACCATAAATTTTTACCTCGTTACCTTGAAATTTGAGTTTGACCTACCTAGAAAGCATTTTAATCTTTGCTTAGTTTCAGTATTTCGGTACTTGACTTGAATTCAATTTGTAAATTCTCATTAACAAACTCTTATCAATATATTTTATCAATTTTGTTAATGAGCATTTACAATAAAACAAAGGTGTATCTACCTGATTGTATATATGATTGTATATACCTTTGCCCACTTTCTTTGACATCATTTTAGGTCAAGTGCAGACTTTTGCTTTTTCCAAATTTCAATTTTGTTTGGATTTATCTTTTTAGCCTTGGGCATCACTGATGAAACATAATTTGTTAAAAATGTGCATATGGTGCATTGAAACTTTAAAATGGAATATATATTTCAATATTTACAATTGGCCATAACTTTTGAATTGTAAACAAAAGGGCTCTAATATTCCATACGAGTATTTTATGTGATAGACCTTTCCTTTGTTACCAAATGTATTTACTTTTGAACTTGACCTCAGAGTTTTGAAATCTTTCCAGTATTAGGTAAATGTTTTTCTATGTACACTTTGCAACTAGGTGATATTCGACACATTTGTCATCATTCACTTGTAACGTACCTGCCATCGAATGTCCGTAGGTGTGGATCCAATAAATCATAACAATAACGTGACTGCCATTGGTTATCTAGAGGTTCACTGACTCTGACCTGTTCATAAAGCAAAGCCATCAATCAAAAGAGCAGCAATAATACTAATTAACTTACACTTTGCATACATACGTTTGGTGATACTGAGGTTATCATCCCAATGACTTTTGCCAGTCAAAGAATTCATTAATCATATAATTGAATAAGTGCTCCAAGCAAATGAAATAGCCGATTCTTTTAAATATCATGTTTTAACCTAGAAAAAAGGTGAGTTGTTCCTCTTAGATAATTTGGCATCTCTGAATTATTCTGGCTTGAAGTACGATTGATGTGGATTCAATAAATACCTGTCTGGCTCATTTTGTTTTATAATTCTTTGCAAGAAATCCTTACATTGGCAGTATAGTAAGGGAACCAAGTTTTTTTTTTGCAAAACAAGTATTGCCATCAGGTATATGCAATCTGATTGACAGCATCACACACACGTTATCTAAGCATTCTTGGAAGATATTAAACCATACTTTTCATTGAGCAATCATAATTGAACATTACAGGATGAGAAAAAAATTGCAAGACATACTTTTGTTGATGGAGATTTGGCATTGTTCCATACATTTTCAGCATAAACACGATCGGTCAGGAAATAAATCGTGAAATCTGTATCTGTTTTGTCAAAACTGCCGTCGTCTTTGTGACAGATTGTAACACTGTGTGTTTTTGTCCATGTTCCATTTCGCCTTTTGTAGTCATCTTCTCCAGTAAATCCAAACATTTTGGTACACCGTCCACAAACAGTCAATGTTCTTTCCGCATGCAGATCCAAACTTATTTGACAATCCGAAGGATTTGCAATTGACTTATGACGACCCTCAATAACGTTTTCGTCGCATGCAAAGGGAACAGTTTGCTCTAAGAATATGACACTTGATTGTCCACGAAGAATGTTAGTGATAGATTTTGTTACCTAAACAGGAAATGTAATATATGTTAAATAAGGGAGGGGATCTCCAACAAGACCCTGTTGCAGCACTTACAGCAAAACACCAAAAAACCCAATGCAAAAACACAAAAGACGAGCATACTATGAGACGGAAAAGAGACATACGACATATAAACATCAAACACACAAAAAAAATAGAAAAAAAACCAACCAAGTAAACCTCAACACATTTAAAAGAAAGGATAGGATCTCAAACAACACTTAGCTGCAGCACAAACAGCAAAACCCCTAAGAACCCACTGTAAAAACACAAAGCAGGTACGCACAGAAAGAGACGCAAATGGTTCAAGGAACACCCAATCATAGAGAAACATCAAACACAAATGACTACACATAAACCAACGAGACCAATGGGCAATCGGTGCAAATCGGTGACTAAGGACGACCATCTTCCTCGACAGTAGCAAACGGTGTGGTTATCCTGGATTACGTGCACACAATCCTCCAACTCTTCCTATTATCATGAGGTTTCGAAGAACGCAAAATTGTGGTGTAAAATAACCTCCTCCTCACTGTAAGATGAACATACAAACAGACAGCATGACGCAGGGGCCCAAGAAACACACAGATGGATATGTATATGGATAAAAAAAGGCATACGAAATACAGTCCGTGTCGACCGAGGAGTCCGACAGAGATTCAGAGATGACAGGTGGTCGGGGAAAGCCAGTGACAATTACTATGTTGTATCCAAAGTCATATCTTTTGTCAAATACACATTTGATATTAAGGTCCAAAAATAGTGTTTCTGTGTTTGCATCGGCTTCTTTGTTTAGAGTCAATTCTTGTGGATAAATAACATTTTATTCTTTTCAAAACAGGATTGTCGATAGTAAGAGTATCATCCAGGTACCTAGAATGACTTTTGAAACATTTCAAATCATCATATTTTCTTTGTTTTTGAAGGTTTTGGATAAATTCTTTTTCATACGTGTATGAAAATAAATCTGCAGCAAGAGGCGCACAATTAGTACCCATAGGGATCCCCACAACTTGCTTGTAGTGATTCTCACCAAATCTTACATAAATAGTGTAAAAGAGGAAGGAAAAGGCAATACAAAGGTCACTACATGTCCATGATTTGTATTGTGTAGCGGAAAAGGAACCCTTTGGTTCAGAGGTACAAAAATAAGTTTTCCCCTCTAGATTTCAGCACCAATTAATGAGTTTCGACAATTGATTATTAATTTTGTCGCGAGGAAGCGTGGTGTGCATATTTGAAAAGTCGTATGAAGAAATCGTATTGGCTTGAAAATTTCTAGATTTCATTTTGTCAATAATATAAACCAGATAAGTTTACATCATTCCTGTTTAGAACAGTTTCACAATATTCTGCAACCTGTTCCTATATCGCCGTCAGTGCTGACGTCAGATTTCTAGACAAAATTGTAGTTGAGCAGTTGCTTGAATTAGCAATGTATAAGTGCAATATACTTCATACTGATTGAAGGGTAAATAAAAACAAATATTGAGAATATTATATGATGTAAAATGTATATTATTCTAATGCTAAAATGTAATATTAATTCTAACAAATCCTATTTATTCAGCGATTATTGATTGCAAAAAAGGATAAATCCTTAGAAAGAATATGCCATCAAAATTAAGAACATACGGGGAAGGGAGGAAGCTGACTCCTCTTGACTGAGATTCTTACAATACGACAATTCGGAAGTGTTCCAACTCTATACCTTCTTGAAGAAAATTCCAAACCAATTTATTATGCACCAATCACATGTTTCGAATATTAAGGTTAGGGTTGCAACTACAGGGAGATAACTCTATTTTCATATCACATAATATTTGAACCCGACATAAGCGATGCATGGTATAAGCTCAGATTGTTACATTATTTTAGAAAAAATAACACTCCTTGAAACTTTCATTGCTGAATGGATATTTGGGGGAAAAAGCATTATTTTCAATGAAAAATCGCCGAAAAGAGGAAAAAAATTGTCATTTTCGCACGAGTTTTGCTACCAAAGATTCAAACATCAGAATATTTACTATCCATTATACTCTTTAAAAGTGAGATATTTAGAAATCCGAACTTCAAGTTAAACTCTCTGTTTTTGGGTCAAAATGTTGATTTTTTGCATAAATTATTGTGCTATTTATATAAACAGTCATTTTGCTCAAAAACTAATTCGGGTACATATTGAATTGACTGTTTAAGGATAAAGCAATACCATAGATTTAAAAAAAATTCTGTAGCTGGCGACCCTCTAGCTATTAATAAAAATAACGAGTTGTTGCCATGGCAACCAGCAATATAAGCTATAAGAATCTTGAATAATAAGGATATATATATGCATTTTTGAAATTTCATGCATTTCAGAGGTATGTAAAGTTATGACGTGTTGTTCTCTAAAATTACAAAAAAGTTAAAATAGGCATAAGAATCTATCCATCTTTCTTCTACCTCATTGCTATTAAAAGTCGCCACCCTGACCTTAAATTCTCATCAGAAATGCCTCCAGCCAAAGCGATTTTATACACAGCCACAATTCATTTCAGTACCGCTCTCTGGTAATATTTTTTGAAATTAAATTTGCGCATTTACTTTGCAGAGAGTGTGCGGCTCAATTTTTCCTATTGGGTCAATACAGTAGCATATGCAAATGAAATATTTGTTCAAAATAGCATTGGAGGGATGGTGTTTCGATGCTTACCTCCTCTGTAGCATGATTGATTTTAATGTAACCGACTCACAATTGCAAATTTATTGTGAAGCAAGAACCGAACAACAGCCCTGCAGCACATGTAATAATCATTTCTTTTCAGCTCAGCTTAGCTTTGGCTCTTTATAAATTTGAAATCATAAATATTATTTTGCTATTTCGGAAACTTGTCATTTCATCCAAAAATGATATCGAAAGTAAAGGAGGTTAACATCAGAGCACCATCCCTCCAATACTAATTTGGCCATCGGTTTAATTTAACTTTGCTTCTTAATCATTTGGAACAAAGGAGGGGATCTCCAACACACCCGGTTGCAGCACCCACAGCAAAACCCCAAAACACCCAATGGAAAAACACAAAGTAGACAAGCACAGAAAGAGACGTGTAAGGGACAAGGAACGTCAACGCACTACACAGAAACATCAAACACAAAGGACTACACATAAACCAACGAGACCAATGGGCAACCGGTGCCGACTTAGGACGGCCATCAGCCACGGAAATAGCAGAAGGTGTGGTTATCCTGGATTACGTGCGCACAACCCTCCCACTTTTCCGATTACCCAGAGGTCTCGAAGAACGTACAATTGTGGTGTAAAACAACCTCATCACTGTCAGATGACCACACACAAACAAGATCGCAAAACACAGGGGCCCAAGCAACACAGATGAATATGTAAATGGATATAAAAAGAGGGCGTACGTAATACAATCCGTGCTCTGCCGCCGCGAGCTCATGTATGTTATCACCTGAGAAGTCCGACTGACATTCAGAGAGGACAGGTGGTCGGGGCCTTGTCTTCTCTAAAGAGGTTTGGACAGGGCCCGTCATGGAGTCCCGTCGTCACAGTCAGTCAGAGTGCAAGTTTTCAGAATGCGCTTGTACAAGACTGTAGATTGGTCAAGTACCAAGCCTAGTGTCCGTCTGGTGACATTAGGATCATATCCACGGTATAAAAGGCGTTTGATGATTCTGACGCATTTTCGATAGTGATGTTGTTTATCTTTGATCCTTCTTATCTTGTTAATAATGTCACCATAAAATGCAGGTTGTGAAATACCAAAAGTAATATACTCTGTTGCCTGTATTGGTCCGAATTTCAGAAGAAGTTGACAATAATTTTTGTAAAATTTCCAGAAAGTCTTTACTAGTTTGTGAAAGCGAAAACCTTGTCCTAAAAGTTTCTTGGTAATTTGTAAATTTCTACTATGAAAATCCAAAACATCAGTACATGCTCTAGCATACCGGATGAGCTGTGAAATATAGATACCATAGGACGGTAATCTAGGAACATCACCGTCAAGCCAGGGGAAATTTACTATGTTAAATCCAAAATCATCTCTTTTGTCATACACACTTGTATGGATCTCTCCGTTAACAATTTTGATATTTAGGTCCAAAAATGGTGTTTCTGTGTTTGAAACGTTTGCCTTGTTTCGAATCAATTCTTGTGGATAAATAACATTTTTATACTTTTCAAAAACAGGATTGTCGATAGTAAGAATATCATCCAGGTACCTAGAAGTACCAATGAAGCATTTCACATAATCATCATCATCATTTGAGACACGTGCTCTCTGCATTGTAATTTAACAAATTTAAATTAAAAAAATAAATAAATAAAACTAGAGGACGCTAATAAAATGAGTTTTGGCTGTGTCTGAAAATCACTTTGGCTGGAAGCATTTGGTTTGAAATTTTTTGAAGAAGGTACAACGTGGTGTCAACATTTCATGAATGTTTCGAGTAGAACTGGGTGTTCTACATATTACTAAAAGGCATATTAGATGCAGTAATTCTATATTGATTTGGAACAAATGAATGTTATGAGAGAAAGAATTTTGTAAGCGTAGAATTGGGGCATCATACTCGTGTATTTAATGTCTCAGAGTTAAGAGCTGAAAATGAAAAAAATTAAAATAAAATATACAATAAAGTTGAAAAAAAGACTTGACGGATGACGATTACTGCCAAACGCCAGAAAATCAGTCGAAAATGTACAAACAAGAAGCCAAAGAGGACCACATCTCTCACCTGAGTTGCAAACAAGCGAATGATAGTGGACAATTTTGTTCGAGGTCCGTCAATGTTCGTTTCCTCTAAGGTTTTCAGAACTTCTGTGAAGCGGTTTCAGAGAAGAAGTTGAAAATGCGCCAGCAAATCAGAGCCCTATATTTCATGAGGCCATATTTGTTGACCAATTGCCAAGAAAAGAAAACTTGGTAGAGCGCCCTGAGTGTCTCTTTCGCTCCAAGCACTTTTCTCCAAACGTACTTAAACGCAACACCTTAACCAAAATGTACACGCACTGACGGACAGTCGCGCTGACAGGTTGCTTCGCAATCTGGCAAAATATTACAAGACAAATGAAGGAAGAGAAGCCTTAAATGTTTAAAATTGAAATAAAGGCATATATTAAGACATAAAAAATAACAATAACAAACTTGTAATCCGGCGAAGAATGGTGCTGCATTCGTCAACTTTCCAACTTTTCCATTTCTATGCTTCTTGGCCCCAACTGCGCAGTGAATCTAACCAAAAAAACGCCAAAGATTTCCAATGACGTTAATTATCACATAACATTCTAAATATGATAATTGGTATATTGATCTTTTTAACAAATTAACATGTATTATTGATAGGAGTAGATATGAATACAGCTTTCAAATTTTTATACCATATCTGTTTCAATACCTGAGCACTAAACCCCTTAAGTTCCTCACTGGACATATAGCCTAAAGGGGGGTCATTAGGTGATACTGTTTGATCCACTATAACAGGTTTCTGATCCACATACCAGTTGATACTGTAGTACATCTCACTGTCATGTACGGGAGTAAACTCACACTTAAACATTAGATTTGGTTTCCTCTTAAAGCGACCCGCTCTTGGACGAGTATTGAGCCATTGAATGTGAGAGAAAGACGTAGATGCGCTCCCAATTTCTCCAGTAGGAGCTAAAATTTGAAAGATCAACTTTTTCTAATCCCACCAATATTGCATGTACATCTTACTTAATTACGAGTAATAAGGTGCTGAACCGCTCACTCTTGCCAAAAAAAAGCTTCAAATTTAGAAAACAAAGTGTTGCGTGGCACTGACATACTTTGGCTTCTCTGTATTGAAAAAAAGATATGTTAAAATGTGTAAAGTGTATCATTTTTGAAGAATAGATTTGAAACTATGTGTCCATCAGAAATGATTCAAAGTTGACAGATTTCTCGTTGAATTCTAAATTTCAGGTTGTTTTGTCATAAGTAAAACGAGGATCAAATACCCAAAGTATGTTACTCAAATCAAATCAAATCATTTATTGCAGTTAACTTTTGAAGTCATTATGCAAGAAAGATAAAGGGTTAATTAAAGTGAGACATAATATTAAGTAAAATATAAATAAAATTGGTAACTATATGTAAATATAGATCAAAATGGTACACTATAGTAGATGAATAACCGAAAACTGTTGAATTTTCAATGAAATAGGAACTGTCGATCATTCATGTAACCATCAGATTATCTATATATTCCCTCATATCCGTGTATGTGTTACAGAGTAGGCCAATGAAATACAGCTATGTGAACTACTTCTGTATCACATATCACGTGACAGCTGTATCACATATAACGTGACGCTAATGTTTCGATTGTTTACGCTATTGTGACGTCATGATTTCAGCCCGCAAAACAAACAAGCTAGCGGCGACGTCGCAATAAAACATCGATTTTAAGATCGTTTTTCAATGTACTTTACCGTTTTATTTTGAAAAGCCTAATTTCGTAGTTTATTCTTATAGAATAAACCATTTTCGGTGGCGCTGAATTCGAATATTGCAAAATTTTCGCGAATAGATCAACTTGACATTTTTCAAATTTCGCCCCTTTTCTTTCAGTTTTGTTTCTTACCCTTAGATAAGAGAGAAAAATACTCTTTCATGTTCTCGGGGTCTCAAAATTTTGCAAAACCCTCGGCAAGCCTCGGGTTTTACATGATTTTGAGACCCCTCGGGTGGAACCGATGTATCTTTCATAGAAGACCATGAAAGAGTCTTATAATCATCTTGTCAAACATTTCCAAATGATGTTAACTAGACTGGCATATTTCGAAAATTGAACAAAACTGAGAATCTTGTAGCCAAAATGAGGAATCAAAATCATTTAATGTGTGATCCTCAAAGTTATAAATTAATGCACCGAAGAAAGGAAAGAAAGGTGTTGAATGATCAAACAGAGGAACACAATGTATTTGCATTCCGGACATTTCTAGGTGTTATAGATATGATAAAGAGTATAACCCTTTGTGCTCGAGTATCTAGGAGATTGATAGATACATGTACTCCACTTTAAAGTTTGAAATATTTTGGAGTAATATTACACTGTTATTATAAGTCTAAATGAATTATTTGACACTTCTTTGATATTTTTTATTTTTAATTTGTGAAGAAATACTCACGAGTGTCATCATTGACATCTGAAATCAACATGTTAAAAATTGTATGAGAACATCAATCGGTTATGTAAGAAGAAAATAAACTGAAGCTTTAGTCGCAACTAGCCTTACGACCTACTTCGTGCTGTCTGTTGGTAACTTTGGAAAAAATCTTCCGGGACATGCATGTTGGACGCATAATTTATGGACACCGTTGACTGCCTGTAGGCACGTATGGTGGTTGTTGTTTTTTTTTTTTCATAAATTCATAACGACTGATATTTGGGACCCTGTAAAGTGCGAAACGAAACAAAAATGAAACGAAACAAATCGAAACGAAACGAAACGTAACAAATCGAAACGAAACGAAACCTTTAGAAAAAAAAGAAAAAAGAAATACCCCCCCCCTCTCTCTCTCTCTGTCAACTTCAGGTGACGATATCAAATATATGTCATCGTCATCTATAATCTTGAAAGATATGAAATATAAAAAAAAATGATTTATTACTTCTACATGTTTCGTTGCGTTCTAGCTGTTTTTGATGTCTCTTGGGGAATCTTTTCCCGTTTTATTTTACACTCAAACCCAAATATACATTCTTTAATTAAACATTGTATATATCTTTATCTTCTAAATTTATTCAGTTTAAAGAAATAAATAAAAAATCAAATATCAAATGCAGCATCCCTGTCCTGCAGCGTAACTGTACTTTTACACATTGCGGTGTTGGCGAAGGTCATTTTCGGTGCGTGACGTCAAAGTTCCTGCACCAATTGTTAATTACGCATTATTTTGAAAAGGACCCTGCAAGTAATCTCGACGAAGGATTTTTTTCTGAAAATCTCTCAAAATGATTACCATTTGATTTAGAACGACATATAAAGTAATAAAGGGATTAATTTTTCTATTATGGTTTTTGAGTTATGATGTCTCATGAAGACCCTTATCAGACTCACATTTGATTTATTAATTTTGAGATACCCCCACCCTTCCTCACATATTTTTTTCTTTGCTGTTATGTTTCATAATTTTGAAGATAGAAATGAGGATTTACAAATATCTAATTCTGGTACAGCATTTTGAGGAAAATTATTTTTTCTTGCCACTTATGCCCTTTGCCGTGTGGAGCTCGTAAAAAAAGTTCCCCGCGAGGGATTTGACAGTAAGTATTTTGAATATTTTCCCTGACGTGGTCGCCATAGCACTTTCTATATAGAAATGGCCTCAGACAGCGCAGTTCATGTTCTTATACGTTTTCATTTCCGTGCATGATCATCGACGGCGGGTGCGGCTAGCCAACAGGGGATGCTTACTCGTCCCGGGCACCTGGTCCCACCTTTAGCTTGCTAGGGGTCCGTCGATGCTCAATTTGGTGCTCTGTTGTGAGTGCTGTTGAGATTGTCGTCAGGATCTTCTTTAACTCATTTCAACATTTTCTATCAAAATTTTACACTTTTGATAGATTTTCATACTTTTAAATGCCCCCCAATTGCATAACAATCGGTCAATTTTTTTCTTGTCGATATATTATGTTAATCATTCATAAAGTAATAGTATATTGCAATTTCAATCAAATCTCTATTACAGTATTCTTAAAAATTGGCATTTTATACCAAAAATCGCTTAATTCCCATATACCCCATGGTAAAATAGGCGTTATTTTGAGACGGCCCCTACAACTATACCAATCGATCGATTTTTCTAAAAATCTGTCAAAATGTGAATAATTGAAAAAGCAATAATTCGTGTAAAAATAATCAATTTTTCTATTATAGTTTGTGAGATATGAAACCGAACTCGGCCTCCTTAAGAACATATGAATTTGCAGCATGAACCAGACATACACGTTTCGGTACTCAACCCTCGAATTACATTATTCCTAAATATTTTGACGAATCGTATTTCTCCATCTTTACTAAATTCAGTAAGTAAATTATCACGGTCCAAATAGTTTGCATGTAAAACTGGATAAATAGCATCATAATTTCGTGTGATAAAGCCATGAAACTTTCCATGGCCGCCAGAAGTTTGCATGGATATTACTCTTTGGTTTCGTTGATTAATGACAAATTATATCATTGTCATACTTACCATATTGTTGGGATAAAGTATGACCACCCGAAAAATATCTGTGAATAAGACTTCATATGGCGATACAAATATGTATACTTTTTTGATATTCTATTATGCTTGATTTCCCGTTGTCCTTCCGTCTGCGTATCAATGACAAATATGGATAATTACCATATCCCTGCATACAACACAAAATCGATAATTCAGAAAATCAGAAACCGAAGGCATACGAAATCAGGACAAAACAGGAACCAAAGCAAACAAATAAAAAGCTCTACCACACGAAAAGAAGCGAACCCCCGATATGGGAGTGAGACAAGGTGCCCAGGAAGAGTAAGCATCTCCTGCTAGCATGCAACACCCGCCGCTTCAATTAGGTAGAACTGTCATATCCGGTTACATCCATTTCGGAAGTAACCGGATGTGACAGTGTTTTTTTTTTTTTTTTGCCTTTTGTGTTTGTTGTTTTGATGTTGTGAGGAATATGCAAAACCTTGGGCAAAGAAAGAGGATGTACAGTTCGACACCCTTTCCGAATGGATAACATCCATCAGAGGGTTTCTTTTATCTAAAAATTACCGATTAAATCAACTGTGAACACCAGATTCGAGTCTATCTTTAAAGACCCTGATGTTATCACAGAGCTTACCTACCTCCAAGAATATTATGTCATCACACCAGCGGACAAAGCCTCAAATAATTACACATTTGCTTGCAAAAAGTACTTTTTCGACAGTCTTGTTAAAGAGATGGGTTTAAAGGCCGACGTTGGGAACCACCCGGTTGTTAATAGGTTTACCTGAGTGACATAAGCTTGATAGGCGTGGCATACCGTCTTTGAAGACAACACCATCTGCGAGCGGCGTGTTACATCAAAGACAAACCGACAGGTAATCCTTTATTATGCTAATGAGATACCCGAGTCTCATCTGTTTTAAGCTGTCAATCAAAAATTGATAGGGGTAAAAGGATTAAAAGGAACCAATCAGATACCAAGAAGAGATGTTAACCCTATAGCGGTCAGTGAGGAAATGACAGAAAATTTACCTGTCCCCTTATATAGTCCCCCGTCGGCCTTTAAATTCGACACCTGGAAATCCCACTTACACCCCAACAAACCTTTCTGTCTCTGAAATAATAGATAACCACAAATCACTTCTCGCTTCCTTTGGCTTTGACACAAATAATTAGATTTACCATACTTATACTGCATACCTAAAATGCATTAGAATCCGTACAAACAACGTTTCATCGCTGGTTCCTCAAAATGTTCTACCAATTTTTTTTATTTTTTTTTTTTTTTTGTGCTCAGATGTTTGGCTTTTTTTAACATTTGTCCGATTCCTTCCTGTTAGATTATTAAGATTATTAGTATTAATATGAGTGTTATCTGATGTATAACAGAAAAAGCTATTTTTACAACCTGTATTATTATACAATGATACAATGATACATGTAATCTTAATTACTTGTATGTTTTATTTCTTACAATTTAAAACAAGAAAATAAAACTAAGAGGAAAGAAGTACTAATTATTAGTAAATGAATAAAGCCTGTGTTTGTGAAACACGAATGCCCCCGGTGGCATCATTGTTAGTTTAAACTTCATTTTCTGTTAAGTATGTCACAGTGAAAGGTCAAGTTCAACAATTTTGGTATCAATGGAAAGGTCTGGTCACAAGGAATACACATGTGAAATATGAGAGTCCTATCACTTACCATTCAAAAGTTATGCCCAATGTTAAAGTTTTTGAAAATAAGGTCAAAGGTGAAGGTCAAGGTCACAAGGTCAAACCTTTTGGTATCAATGGAAAGGTCTTGTCACAAAGAACACACATGTGAAATATGAAAGCTCTATCACCTTCCATTCAAAAGTTATGACCAATGTTAAAGTTTTTGAAAAGTAGGTCAAAGGTCTAGGTCAAGGTCACAAGGTCAAAAATTTTGATATCAATGGAAAGGTCTTAGTCACAAGGAATACACATGTGAAATATGAAGGTTCTATCACGTTCCATTCAAAAGTTATGCTCAACGTTAAAGTTTTTGACAAGTAGGTCAAAGGTCAAGGTCAAGGTCTCAAGGTCAAACATTTTGGTATCAATGGAAAGGTGTTGTCACAAGGAATACACATGTGAAATATGAAAGCTCTATCACCTTCCATTCAAAAGTTATGCCCAATGTTAAAGTTTTTTTCGGACAAACAGACAAACAGACAAACAGACAGACAAACAGACGGACAGGCCAAAAGCTATATGCCCCCGAATATGTGATTCCGGGGGCATAAAAATGTGAACAGGTGATCAGTGCAATATGCGGAAGATACGGACAGTTCAGTACAGTCATTTGTCATCATCATAGCACCATTCTTTATTGGATATTACCTCTATATTATAAACAATATATACTTTACACATTGTCACATTTCTTGAAAAGGTGATGAACTTTATAATATACATACTGCCCGTGTAGAAAAAGGAATAGAAAAAAGAGATGAAGAAATATAAGATAATAACGGAAAGAACAGAGCTGATGAGAGTTCCTCACCGAGCTCTTCGGAAAAAGAATCATAAAACCGGGCTGATGAGATTATCATCGGTTTGCTTCATAGACATGTGACCCTATATTTTAAATGAATTTCAAGAAAATGTAAAATATCAATACATTTCATTAGAATAAGTGTGTTAATGGTGTCGTGCTGTAAGTGGTTTTAAGTAATAGAAGCATCCCAACACGTATATATATTTATATATATGTATATATATATATTTTTTAATGGCCTCCATCCTCCAATAATATTAAAAGGTAGAGAAATGAAGACTTTTTTTCTAAAATCTAATAAGGAAAAATAGAGGAGAGAGAGAGAGAGAGGGATGAAATTGAAAACTAAATTGATTATCTGCAGTATCGATAATATTATCGAAGCATTCCCATTTTTTTTTAAAAACGACGACATATTATTATTTTTAAAGCTTATATATTTTTCAATTTGGAAGTAATATTCTATCTGTTTCTTGAGCTGGTCAAAAATAGGTATATCTTCATTCAGTTTTCTTTGATATCTGTATTTTTTGTAAAGAAGTAAAATTGTATTTACTGCATGCTTATTTTTGTCTGAATTCCCCAAAATCACATCTTTTTCTAACAACCTTACAGTATAGGTGTTTGAACTGGTGTCACTTTATTACAATCATAAAACAAATGGTTGATGGATTCTTCGAATTGTTTACAAAAAGTGCATAGTGAGTTGTTTCTCATATTCATTATATATAAACTCTTGTTGGTACCAAGTATTCTATGTACAATTCTGTATTGTAACCATTGTAGATATGTATGTTTAGTAGTAAAATATAATATTTTCTTTACATTTTTGCCAATTGAAATTTTCCAGATCTAACTCTGATTCCCATTTTTCCATGTATTTTCGTTCAAAAGAGTTTTCAGAAATGAAAGTGTCATATATAGATTTTGAGCCTTTCTTATCTTTAATCAACAGATATATTGGTTTTGTTATATTTGGAGATAATTCAATGTTGTCAATATTACTGATTGAGGGATAACCTTTACGAACAGCCTGTATGATACCGTGATACGTAATAAAACATAAATTGTTCTACCAATCTATCGATCTTACTCACCATAGTTTTATCTTAAATCAAATCTGGACTTCAAAAATATTGTTCGACAGTATATTCTCGTAGCGGTATCAGCCAGATGTGAATTTTAAAGAATTCGAAGGAACTTTTAGAACATCTGAAATCCATTCATTTTAGTAGAGTCCAATCGATCAAAGCCTTTGACTTTTCGACACTTTACATTACAATCCCACATTCTAAATTGAAAGAAAGACTCGCCAAAATCATAAGTAATGCGTTTACAAGCAAGAACGGCAATCACAAATAAAAATTTATTGTTGCTTACTATGACAAAACCTTTTTGTGCTGTATACAGGGATATGGTCATTATCCATATTTGTCATGATCATTGTAAAAGAAAAGTCCGATTCTGAAAATAAGTACAATGAAACAGATATTTTTTTTAAGTTAAACTTCCTGACCGACAACATTTTTGTGGTGTTTGGACGAAAGGTTTTCAAGCAAATTGTCGAAATTCCAAAGGGGACCAATTGTGCCCCACTCATTGCCGACATTTTTCTTTACTCGTACAAAGCTGAATTCACTCAATCTTTGGCCTCTGAAGGGAAAATATACTTAGCTTCTGACTTCAACTTCACTTACAGATACATAGACGATGTGCTGTTCATCAATTATCCAAAATTCGCGGATTACCTCAGAAGAATCTATCCTTCGGAGCTTGAAGTCAAAGAAATAATTCAGTATCCTATTTGGACATAATGTAGTCCTACGACACTGGTCACATGTACACCTCACTCTATAGCAAACGTGACGACTTCAATTTCAGCATCACAAACTTTCCTTTTCTGAGTGCCAACATCCCTTCATCGCCTGCTCATGGCATGTTCAAATCTCAGTTGTTACGCTATGCCAGAGGAAGTACCAAATATACAAATTTTATTCTGAGAGCTAAGCGTCTTTCAGATAAGCTTCTCAGTCAGGGATACGTTTGTGACCGACTAACATCGTCGCTGTAGAAGTTCTAAGGTCAATATGACGAACTCGTCATACACTATGATGTCCCACTCTCCAGAATGGTTGATGATATTCTGTCATAGACCATTTAAACCATCCAACCAAAGATTATACTCTATATCTTACGAAATGGAAGTAACCGGATGTGACAATGCTACCGAATTGAAGCTACGGGTGTTGCTTGCAAGCAGGAGATGCTGACTCTTCCTGGGCACCTGGTCTTACTCACATATCGGGAGTTCGCTTCTTTTCGTGCGGTGGAGGTTTTGTTTGTTTGCTTTGGTTTCTGTTTATCCTAATTTTACATGCCTTCGGTCTGTGATTTTCTTAATCATCGATTTTGTGCTGTATGTAGGGAAATGGTCATAACCCATATTTGTCATGCTTCCTTTAAGGCATGTATATGCAACTCCATAGCAAGGAAGTATCAATTATCCGTCCACCGATCTCCTTATAATCAATTGATTTTTCTTTAAGATTTGAAATTTATTTGTTGTTCGACTTATCGAAGTAAATTGTCGATGTAAAACAAGGGACTAAAGATGGGTTCGACTTATAGAATAGTTCGAGTTATCAGAATTTGAGTTATAAGGAGTAAAAACACCACCAATGGAAAAGAGTCGGGAATTTTAAAACAGTTCGAGTTCTGCGAGTTTGATAATAATTTCGCAGGAAGAATTATTGCTGAATGTAGAAGAGCATATTTCATTGCTTTTCCTTTGGATAGTTTTGCAGCAAACGAAATGTGTAATTTCACGTCTTCGAGCTTGGGATACTTCAAAGGTATGACGTAGAAAGTGTAAACGTCATTTGACCTTTTAATCACATGATATACATTTTGGAAAATAAGTTTCATTTACCTAAACAATATGCAGATGGACAAATATCAGTTGGTTTTAATCTGTAGACCCTGTAGTCACCACAATTCTTTACTGATACTTGGAAAGAATGGTCACAGTCCGAATGTAATCCTGAGGCACAAGCCTGTATTTCAAATATTTTTCTCTCATTTGGTACAGAAGCTTGATGGAAAGAAAAATAAATATGCAGTAAATATAAGAATTAATTCCCTTTTCATTGAGTGTACTCAAAATTATTGACATGTTGTAATCAACGATATCATTTTGTCAGATAAAAAGAGCACAAATAAACTATTTACTAGAGTGAATGTCTGAAACTAAAATCAAATAAGAATTGAAAACAAAGTCTTAAATAAGCAAACAATGACGGAATAGGAATTGAATGCACGCTATCAATATAATCATACTATTCATAATGGTTCAAGCAGACAATCTTGAAAAGGCGGCTTTGATAGCACATTTTACAAAGTGATGCACAAGTGGTCCGACTAGGTTATTACTAAAAAGGCTTCATTGGAGGTAGTTTCATATTTTAAAAAAAAGTACATCAAAGAATAAAAAGACAATTCTTTATACTTCAAATATTGCTATTTTCTTGTTTTAAAATGCTTTATCACATCGATGAAGAGGTTATCGAATATAAAATAAATCTTATACATTCATCGTTTGAAAGTAATCTGAATTAATCGTGGAAGATTCATTCATAATAAGTTTCTTCTACTGTATAAGACATATGGTGTAACAGTGTCTTTGTTCAATGTTTGATGAATTCAGTGATATTCTAAATTCTGAATATAAGTTTGACAACATTAGCTTTTTTGCAAATAAAACAAATTGTATTTCTTTGTTAATTAATCTGTTTCTTAAATTAATGAACATTTATATTACAATAATTCAATAGAATATATTGAACAATTTATCAAAAGAAATTTGACATTAAACTATTTTGAATTATAAAATGTATATGCATTAAGAACCGTTTTTATCGAGCAAATTCACATACCATTGATCCATATTGGATACGTAGTTCCACAAGAGAACATTGAAGGTGGTTCAGTAGGTATGTCGGTAAATCCTGCTCTGTACCAGTTCTCCTCTAGTTGTTGGTCACACAGGGGAGCTGACGTTATCTTGGTTCCTTGGGATCTCCTTTCGTAGTCACTCAAGGGACTATAGTTTGATTCACTGCATGGGTCAGCTAATAACGTTAGATGAGTGCATTTAGTGACTGTTCAAAGACCAAAAACTGAACAGAGAAAATATAACAAGAGGGCCACAACGCTCACCTCCAGATCAGTGGCAATATGACAGTACTAGTGATGTGTAAACATGTGTAGCCATATATGTTGAAAAAACACAAACGTGGTAGGGGACATGCGGTCATTGCTTCCTGTAATGTTTATTCAAGTTTGTGCAGAGGTTGCAAGGGAGAAACTAAAATAATTTCGAACCATCGGAGCCGTCGTTGGTCATATTAATTAATGATTGTCCTGAAAAACACAAACTTTGTAGAGAAACTTGAGTACTTGCTTCCTATATACGATTTCGTGATATTCTGTGCAGCAATTGCAGAAAAGAAGTAGAAAACATGTCAGTCAATCAGAGCCCTCAGTGGCCATATTTGTTGACCGATCAGCATGAAAAGCATTAACTTGGTAGAAGACCTTGTGTACTTGCTGTCTGCAAGATGTTATTAAATTCCATGCAGTGGTTGTACAGAAGAAGTCGAAAATGTGTCAGCCCTCCGCGTCTATATTTGATGGCCGATCGGCACGAAAACACAAACTTGGTAAAGGACCTTAAGTACTTGCTTTCTTAACGGTTTCGTTACATTATGTGTGTAACCGGACAAGTGGTAGATCGCATACGGTTACGTATTCAGGTTCCTTAACTTGTACTTAAGATTCTATTTTATTACAAAGTTTTAAATATGAATGAATGATATATAATGAAAAAAATAGTGCGATATGTTAGAGACAATCATGAATGAGATTGTGCTAAATTCAGAAAATGTTAAATATATATCCTGTCACTTACAACTGGAGATAAACCAAAGTGGTATTCTCGAAAATGGGTAGAACCTACCGATGAATATAAGGGAACATTGCAATTTATAGTTTAAATCACGTGATAATTAATGGCCGAAGGAGAAAGCTAATGAGACGAACGATATGCTTTAGTACATTACGGGTAGATTTAAAAATAGAACATGGAAGGATTAACACAATGTTATCGAGAGATTTATCGGTAAAGCGATGACTGGAAATTTAAATCTAAGAAATAGTGAAACGGCTACATGTACAATGGTTGTAGAGCATGTACATGTACTGATGTTTTGGATTTTCATGGTAGAAATTTACAAATTACGAAGACGTTTTTAGGTCAAGGTTTTCGCTTTCACAATCTAGTAAAGACTTTCTGGAAATTTTACAAAAAATTATGGTCAGCTTCTTTTTGAAATTCGGACCCCTACAAGCAGTATAGTACTTTGGATATTTCACAATTTGCATTTTATGGTGACATAATTTACGAAATAAGAAGGATCACACGTAGACAGCATAACAATCGAAAATGCGTTAGAATCATCGAACGCGTTTTATACCGTAGATATGATCCTAATGTCACCAGACGGACACTAGGCTTGTACTTGACCAATCTACAGTCATGTATCAGCGCATTCGTAAGACTACCTGTCCTCTCTGAATATCAGTCGGACTCCTCTGGTGATAACATACATGAGCTCGCTACAGCCGGCAGATCACGGACTGTATTACATATACGCTCTCTTTTTATATCCATTTACATATGGTTTAAAATTTCTTCATGAAGGTATAGAGTTCGAACATTTCCGAATTATTGATTGCTTGCTTCCTATAAGGTTTCGTGCCTTTCGTAAAGAGTGAGTGGACGGACGGACGACGGTACGACGCCGGACACAGAATGGATAAAGGGATATGACGATTGGGTCGGGTGAACTAAAAAAGGTACAGTATATTCTCCCTTATATCCAAAACAGAATTTTTGTCATGCACAGCGTAATATATTACGAAAGCCTATTGAGCTCAAGTGATAGCTGAGAAATTTATTTTTTCGCGTTTTAACGCGAAACTTACGCGTTATTACGTGAAACTTTCGCGTTATATCGCGAAACTTTCGCGTTATTACGCGAAACTTACGCGTTATTACGCGAATTTTTCGCGTTATTACGCGAAACTTTCGCGTTATTACGCGAAACTTTCGCGTTATAACGCGAAACTTACGCGTTATTACGCAAAATTAACGCGTCATAACGCGAAAATTGTAGCGTTATAACGCGAAAATTTGTATGTATGCAGTATGTAAAAGATTTCAAAACGGAGCCCTGGTGGGAGCTTCAGGATACCCCAAGCCCAGAGTAGTTTCATAGCAATAACAATATATAAGATTATTATGAAATGCATGTATATATATACGACGAAATTTCAAACAACAAAAAACATGGAGTCAATGATCGATGTATATATATGTCGACCATTGACTCCATGTTTTTTGTTGTTTTTTATATTAATTTTTTTTTATGATAATAAAGATGATACACATGCATATATATTAATTCATATTAAAAAAATTCTCGCTCGACGGGAGGTCGTTGAGGGTTTCTCTTCGCTATACCTCCCAAATAACGGTAGTAGCAAGGATAGCCTAGCTACACCTTAAACCTTTTTTAAACTATTTATCATAAAACATGACCATTTGTCCACTTTTCGTATCGAATATATGCAAGTTTACCAGATGAAAATGATTAATGTATTCACGAGAATAAATTTAATATATTTCAAATTCAAAATAAACGTACTGAAGAGTGCGATGATGATCAAACGGGCCATATGAAAATGATCTGAAGCTCCAGTTACATCTAATAAAGCACGATTAAAACCAGACCATTCTTAATTTTACCACTAATCCAATAACTCAAGAAATCACAGTCACTGATATATAACGTTAACACATTTGGAGCTGATGTAGGATCATGGCTATTTTATCTGAGCACCGAAAAAAAAATTCAATCAGAAAACAAGAGTAATTTTTTCAAGAAAATGTCAAGATTTACTTGAAATACCTTGCCATTTCCAGGAACTACATGTTATGAATGATCGATATAGGCATTACACAAAATCCCTTAATTTCGGGAAGTACGTAAAATCCCTTATTATACTTATTCACTGTAACATATACACATAATATCACGAAGTCCCTTGAGTTCAGGAATATTAAAATACATGTATATGTTATAGTGAATAAATGTAATCAGAGATTTTACGTGATTCATAAAATTAAGGGATTTCGTAAAATGCCTGTATCGATCAGTCATTACATGGAATTCCTGAAGTTGGCCAGGCGTTTCATGTATTTGTTAACCGCTTTTTTCTTCTTCTTTTGACATTTGAAATCATAGCTTTTTCTGTCGTTTGATGCTGAATATCCTCTCTGACAAGTAGAAAGGAATGTTTATGTCAGATAAATAGAAATATTCAAGCTAGAGTTAAGGTAATATCCATCAAATTATTGCTAAAATTAAGGGTTCAATTTATTCTTTTTATGCAGAATGTACATAAAACCAAAGTATCAATCAAGAACTTATCTTACATGATTGATGATTGAAGTATTTTTAAACATAAACCGAAAGTAGAAGAAACATCAGTATTTTAAAGAACATTTAGTTTTCTCGATAATGCTTAAAATGCCTTAAATGTGTTGATTTCTAACTACCTTTCATGTGATACATATGTATCTGAATCTGATATAATGTATATAAAAGTGATGAACGAACGCCCTGCCAGACATATCAGTATGAAATGTAATACGTCAATCATAGCTGTCTCCCCATAAACACTTTTAAATAGTAAGATTTTTAATTGCGACAAGATTTTGGGACGAATCGAACATCATTGCACTTTGGTACGAAAGCTTATATTGAGTTACATGGTCCAAGCAAGATTCACCTCGACGTAGAAAAGGGAGGGGGGGTTGCGGCATTGGTGTCCGCAATCAAGAAAATGGGACCTATAATTCACGCTTGAGCAACCAGGTTACATTGTAAGTGAAACAGGACAGGTCCTTTATCAGCACATCTTTTAAAAGTCCTAATCAACCAACCTTGTGTGGGTGATGCATCTACTCTAGTAAGGATGAATACTGTAATGTACGGTACGTATGCTGCATTTGACCTATATTGCATGCCTGAAAAACCAGTTTATGTAAAATTGGACAGGTCAATTTCCAGTCTATTATAAGTCCTAGATCATCGAAATTTGTGTGAATGATTGATCTGAGGATCCTTCCTGCAATACATGGTAGGGAAGCTGAATTTGACCTATATTTTACACTTGATTGACAATGTTTAGTAAAACAGGACAGATCCAGCTTATCATGAGTCTTAGATCAACCAAACTTGTATGGATGATGTATCCGAGGATGTTTACTGCAATTCTGGTGTGGATGATCTGAATCATACTTTATACTCGAGTGACCAGGTCAGGTAACTCCAAAATACATTCACCATGTTTACCATACTTTCATATTACACTAAGTCTGACATTAACTTTTGGCCTATATTTCATTTAAAGTCGAGAAAATTGAACGCAGATAACTTTTATACTATCAATGGAAGGCCATTGACATTTCATACATATATTCATCGTACACAGCGTGCTTATTGGTGTCGCGATATAACGCGAAAGTTTCGCGATATAACGCGTAAAGTTCGCGTTATAACGAGAAAGTTTCGCGATATAACGCTTGCGAAAGTTTGCGATATAACGCGTTAAGTTCGCGTTAAAACGCGAAGTTTCGCGATATAACGCGAAGTTTCGCGATACAATGCGAAAGTTTCTGCACGTTTATTTTCGCGATATTACGCGTAAAGTTTGCGTTATAACTCGTAAGTTTCGCGTTATTACGCGAAAGTTTCGCGTTATCACGCGAAAGTTTCGCATTATAACGTGTAAGTTTCGCGTTATAACGCGAAAAAATAATTCTCTCAGCTACCATTTGAGCTCAATAGGCAAATTTTTATCGAAATATTAAAACACACAAATTACATGTACATGCTTTCTTTCAAGTTACAGAGATAGTTATATAATATAATAGACTTCTTTTGTTGTGAATGAATCCGAGTATTTACCTAGAAGTTCTTTGATTTTTCGGAGTGTTACAATGTCAATGTTTCCTCTTTCTTCCTTGTAATATTCGGAATCGTTCAACTGTTCCTGGCCCATCACTTTGTCTTTATAGTATTTCTTACCATAATTACGATTGCACAATCTTTATCTGCTTCGTTTATTATCAATAAGTTATCTTCCTTCAAGTTGTGTACCCATACAGAAAATTCTCTTCTCCTCTTATTTGACTCACATTTGATCTACATGTGAATCAAGTTTGAGTTTACAGAAAACTGGCTTTTCTCAAATATGATTAGATTAGCTCAGGTTTGAGTGTCTTCTCTGCCTAAAATCTCTCATGTGTGAACTTTCTCAAAGGTGAGAGTCAAACCTGAGAGTTCGTGATTTTCGAGTAGAATTGACTAAGTTTACTTTCCACATGTGACTGAAACTTTGAATTAGGACTTTGTTATTATGGAATAGCTGCTCTTCTTCTCGAATCATACTAAGTCAAAAGTCACATGTGACTCAAACTTTGAAATTTTGAACACATATTCGTTTTCTCGTATAAGACTAAGTCTAGATGTGACTTGTGAGTCAAAGTTTGAGTTTTGTCTTAGAATATTTCAGCCTGTCGTTCAATGTCGGTAATGTATAATTACAACAATCAAACCCTTGAACAGAACATACCAAATATTTTTACAGGGAGGGGGGGATTCCAGCCTTTGATTTCGAGAAATTTCAATTACACACATTTTCTTAAAATTCTGAATCCCCTACCCCCAACCCCTCTAGATCCACACATACAGAAAATTTAGGCACTTTTATGAAAGTTTTTAATTCATTGCAAGAAAATGGATAATCAATTGTAAGTTGTACTCTTTTCCAAGCGATTTGGAGGACAACATACAACAGTCAATATTTAAAACTAATTTTTAAAAGTTGTCGTTAAAAATAACTCGTGTATTTAGTTTTTATTTGCTTTTAAGACTGTGGTATCCGCTTGGGTCTCAGGCAGCGGAGACCATTTTTAATTTTTTCATATATTAAATCATATTTTACGGCATAAAAGTCTGTAAAATCATTTTTCATTCCAAAGACACAACAGAAACCGCCGATTTGAATCGATTTCTCAAAAATTTCTCGATGGTAGAAATCAGTCTGCCTTTATGCACACGACGATCGCCAACAAAATGCGAGTGGCCGTCTGGATGTACACACGACGAAAAACCTATAGATGCATAGCATATTTTCTTCATCTTTAATAGAGAATTGGATCTGGAAAAAAAAGTCCCGTGCAATGCAAAATTAAATAAAACCTCAAGCTTATTTCGGAAATAGACATATCGGGACCAGGGGTATTTTTTTTCCAGTAAGTAAGGAAGGGTTTTTGGGCCCGTGCGATTGGGAAATTCAAAATTACGACGTCTTGGAATATTTTGGGTAGTAAGTATTAATTACAAAAATTATGGCAAATTATCAGTAAATTTGTTACTTTTGAGCCGGTAAAACTCACTTATTTTGGTGATAATTCCATCTTCATGTGATTGGGAAATTTCAGAGCCACAGTTGGGAAAAAAAATACAAATTTTCATTGGAAACGGGGCCAAATAACGGCCCCAATAAAAGGGGACATTATATTTGGAAAAGTAACACCTTTTCTATTTGTGCTGATACCAGGAGTGGTCACAAGCGACCTCTTGATTGTTCAAGGAATTTTTCACATATTTTTTTTCACACAAAAACGGATTTAGAGGGGTGATGATTTGGGAAGTTGGGTTCTGCATGGACCCCTCTTGGATTTTTTTCTATTTTGATTTTCCGGGTTTTAAGAGAAAAGTGGAATCTCCCAAGAATTTCTCAAAAATTCATATTTTCTCCATAGTTTTGTCCCCCGAGACAAATTTGAAGTTATATTGACATTAACACCCCGAAGAAAAAGAAAAAGGATTTCGGATTCGAACACTTTCAAAATTGATCCGGTTGCCTAAAAGGTCCTCCTATTTTCAGTACACAATTCATCGTTTCCTGACACTGAATCTGCACACGCTTAATCCCTTCTAAATTCAGTATAGATATGCTCCAGAAGCCACCACTATTATCTGCTTCCATTTTTCAAAATTTCACGGGGGAGGCCCCTGAACCCCCACCAATGGGAAGGGGATGCCCCTCCCCTCTTCTCCCCGCTCGGTGTTATCCTATCACCTTTCCCCCACAATGATATTTTGCATTTTATTCATATTATCTTTATGTATGCTGTCCTCTTACTGTATCTTACTATCTATCTGACTTTTGTATATATTTTACATGTCACAGGGAAATTGCACACGTATGGAAAGAGGGATAACTCTAAATTAAATCGATGCATTTTTCTGGAAACTCGAGTATAATAACTTCTCCATACGAAAAGGAGGGATGATTTTCATCTTAAGTTCATACCAAGTCAAGAATAACACGTTATAAGATATAAGTACAAGCAATTCCAAGTAAATATGCTTTTCTTAAGATTTTGAGAATATTATTTTCTGAATTTAAGTTCCAATATCGATTATTTCAGGCTGGGACAATGCAAAACTTAATTACAAACGGGTTTTATCTAAGAACTGGAGAAATGATTGTCATTTCTACACGTGCAATACCATCATATTGGGTTTATCTACGTACAATCCCTTATAATTTCGATGCATTTTGGATACTTTCGGAATACTTATCTTCAGGGGAGATAACTGAAAATCGGTGTTAAAACGCCAATCAAATGTGCAATTCCCCTCCTTAGTTTAAATACGAATTGTCATTTTTGATCAAGCAGAATCACTTTCTCAACTGCATGGAAATATGTTAAATTGTCGTAATAAATTTTGTGAAGAAAAACTTAAAAGAACTTTGTCAAATTTTTGAAAACAACCGAAGTGCCACAAAATAAACTGGTGCCGACTCGACCTGAAAGCCAGGAGTTAAATAAAGAAAGGTAGCTATATATAGGACACGATTTTTCTTCTCAGAGTACCTTCTTTGATCGACATTTTTTTCCACATGTTTTATTTTTGAAATATAGTTAATTTTCAAGAAAAAAGTTTAATTGAATTGTAAATGATAATTTTTTCAAAGTAAATTTCTCAATTTGAAAATGACTACAGAAAATATGAATATGGAGGATGCAGTCAATGAGTTAACTTCTGCAATGTCAGGTTTAGGACGCCAATCTGAATCTTTTCATTCGCCCCATGGGTCCAATCATGATATTAACCTTAGTTCCGACCCCTCATCCCAGGACCCTCCATGTTCGGATAGAGATTCTCATCCCCTTGATACTCGTAGAAGTCCCAAAATCCCAACTGACGAAGAAGAAACTATTAAGTGGATTGCTGGTCAGGTTAAAGGTCTACAAACGGCTATTTCAGTTCCCCTTCTTCAGGTAGTTAAAACCTTCGAAGGCGACCCGTCTAAATTCAAACAATGGGCAAAAGATGTAGAGAGATACGCCCAAATGGCCAGTCTTGACAATTCAGACATACCGCGCATCGTATTAATGACGTGCACGGGCTCAGTGGCAGATTTTGTAAAACGCTACATAGATGAGGTAGAGTCAAATAATGAAACCCCGGACTGGCCTCGACTTAAGAAAACTATGCAAAAACGTTTCGCTGAAATCACAGACCAACAGCAACTTATGGCTGTACTACGCAGAATTAAGCAAAAACCTGACGAAAGTGTTCAGTTATATTCTGAACGGTTACTCCGCTTAGCGGAAGACGCTTACCCGACCCCCTATGACGAGAAAATGCACAGTTTGGTTCAGAAACAGTTGGTCAATATTTTTTGTGACGGTCTATGTTACGATTTTTTGAGAATGAAAGTTTTGCGAGAAGATCCTGAAAGTTATGAAAAAGCGGTAGAAATCGCTATGAAAGAACAAGGTTTGCGTAAACGTTTTTATTTGAGATCAGATACAGAGTACGCTTCGCTACTAGCTGTCATTAACCCAACTTTGGCTGGGAATCAGAATTCACACGCAGGATTTATTCAAAGTAACAACAATACGGGTCTCATTGATAATTTTACTACGCCGGTCAATAACAATTTCGCTTTGAATCAAAACAAATACAACCCAGCGCAGAATGCTCAGAACACGTTAAATGCACAAGAATTTGATCCAATGTTCATAGAGCCGATGGATGTAAATTTTGCACAAAGATTAATTTGCTTCAAATGTAACGGAAAAGGACACAGCGCGCGTAATTGTCCTACAAATAAGAACTGGATTAAAGCGCTTGACAGATCAGACGATGACTCTGACGATGACGAGGTTGTCCTCCCTCCCGCGACAAAGAAAATTGTCAAGAAAACGCAAAGTAGCCCGCGTCAGCCTCAGAATAAAGGAAAATATCCTGTGTAACCATATGGCCTCTCCCCCACAATAATTATGCAAATTGAGTATTTTGGTTTTTAATTAATTTCCATTTATTTTGTTTATGGGATATTTCCAATCGTCTAGGAGAAGATAACTCTAATTTCAAACGTTAACCTTACGATCACGTGCTAAATTGATGTAATAGAAATGATTGTCATTCCCGCCAGTGTATAACCCTACGTCTGTCAATACGAGGTGTTCTTGGGTCAATTGACAGCAACAGAAACTATAGTGGTTCGCCTGTCACAGGTCTGGGTGCAGTAGACGAAATGGCGAGGATTTGTTCTAAGTTTAGGCAACTTTGTTTATACGTCTGAATTCCAATTTAGTCATGAATTTCGATGGCGATTTCCATATGATTGTGAAATATCCCATGCTCCTAATATATACTGTGCGCATGATTTTGTATGTTAGAACGATTCTCATACTGCTATAACCAACATGTAACTTTCGTATGTTAATAAACGGTAAAATTTATAACCAGGACTTTTTATTCCGAGTTAAAAATGACTAAGTAAAAATACACAACGCGAAGTACATGATTTGTAGGCCGAGAGGCTTACAAAACACATTTTGGTGCCGTGACGCTAAATGATACGAATCATGGGGATATACGTGATTTATTGCCTTGAATGCAGAGGATGGACTTGTACGCGAAACCAGGATTAAACTGCAGACAAGTGATGAACATTAAACTGAAATGATGTATACTTCAGGTAGGACACATTTACTTTTCTCGTTCGTATCCTCATTTTGATTGACCATGTAATTTTATCATTTTTGAATTTTGATCTAGACAGATAGATAAATTATTTAAGTTTTTTTCTTCGCATTTTCAAGTAAATATGACTAACGTTGACGACAAAGTGACGTCTCACATGACGGGAATTAGTCAGAATTCCGGTTCAAGTAGTTCTGATGATTTTGGTTCGTCTCAGGGTAAAAGTTGTAGTACCTTTGGATTTGGTAGAATTCCGGAAAATGGCGAAGATGCTTTCAAATGGATTGCAAATCAAGTTAAGGGTCTTCAAACTGCAATTTCTGTACCGTTACTTCAGGTAGTTAAATCGTTTGAAGGTGATTCTTCACAATTTAAACAGTGGGTAAAAGATATTGAAAAGTATGCGCAAATGGCTCGAATTGATAACACGGACATACCGAGAATAGTTTTAATGACTTGTACTGGCACAGTTGGAGATTTTGTGAAACGTTATTTAGACGAAATTGAGTCAAAGGGCGGAACCCCTGATTGGTCAAATCTCAAAATGTTGATGAAAAAGCGCTATGCTGAAATTACGGATAATCAGCGAGCCATGACTGAGCTCCGTAATATTAAACAAAGGTCAGAAGAAAGTGTACAATTGTATTCTGAACGTTTGCTAAAATTAGCGGAAGACGCATATTCTGCTCCTTTTGATGAGAGAGAATTCAAGTTAGTTCAGAAACAATTAGTTGATATCTTTTGTGACGGGTTGTGTTACGATTATTTGAGAATGAAGGTCATGAGATGCGATCCAAAAAGTTACGAGGAAGCGGTAGAGATTGCAATGAAAGAGCAAAATTTACGAAAGCGTTTTAATCTCAGATCAAATAAAAAGAATGAACCACAAATTAATGACACAAATTCAGATTTAGTAGGGAATCAAAATTTACGATCAAGCTACGGCGAGAGTAACCTAAACAGTCAATTAACCATGCGCGTAAAAAAATGTCAAAATACCGGTGAGAATCAAAACACGCGTATTCCATTAGAGACCCTGAATCAAGATACGACAGTTGAAAAATTATGTTACAAATGTCATTCTAAAAGACACACAGTTTGGGAATGTCCATTGCGCGAAAATAATCAAAACATTAAAACAACCATTGATTACTCAGACCCAGAAACAGACGAAAACGAAGAACCCCCTCTTAAACGTAAATGTTCCATAAATAAACATGAAAACGAATCATCCCCAGATAAAGTCCCTTTTAAGAGTTCAAGAAAGGTCTCATTTCAAAAGCAAAGTCAGAATCCGCCAGAAATTAAGACCACAGAGTGCTGGAATTGTCACCTGAAAGGTCACTTTAGACGAAATTGCCCAAACCGCCGAAATCCGGATAGATACAGGGCTCTGAATTACTCAAATACAAGGTCTCAATGGCGTTCAAGCAGTGCGCGGAACCAGGGAAACTTAAAAGCTCTCTTCAAAAGGAAGCCGTTGGAGAGAGCAGAAATTTTTCTAAAAGAAATTTAGAGAGTAAGAAACCCGTTTCCGATTTAAACATAGCTGGAAACCCAAGCTCTTGTATCATTAAGATTGGTAACTCGAGATATCGATCTTTGGTAGATACGGGCGCTGAAGTTTCCCTTATGAGTCGAAACATTTTTGAACGATTATCACCAAAACCAAAATTAACGCGTGTGATCAAGAGTTTAAGAGCAGCGAACAGCGCGCCGATAAACGTTTTAGGACGAACAACTTTGAAATTTTCAATAAACGGACTGCGTATGTCTCAAAACTTCTACGTGGTAGAGACGCTTACCAAAAATTTTATCTTAGGACGAGATTGGTTGAAGGAATATGGAGTGCGCCTTTACTTCGACTTAGGAATGCTAAAAGTAGGGAAAACATACGTGAAGCTCGACGAAGACACTCATATTTGCTCGATTTTAAGATTAGCTAAAAAGACAAAGATCGAACCACAGACCGCCACTATATGTCATGTTAAGTTACAGAAAGGCTTCCGACTATCAAACGCAAGACTTCTTGAGGTCACGAACATTGACCCCGGATGTATCTTAGATGAACCTGGCCTGTCACTTAAGGAATCAGTGAATACTGTCAAATCTTCCTTGAAGGTACCTGTCTTAATTCTTAATGAGACGAATAAGTGCTACCGTCTAAGGAGAGGAAGCGTAGTAGGGAGGGCTAGAACTTTGACCCCTCAAGATATTTTGACCTTAGACGATGAAGAACCAATGGAAGTTGATGAGCCAGAAACTGAAATTAAATCAGATTTCGAGGAATTGCATGTACCCGAAGGAAGGCGCCAAGAAATCATCAAGTTACTGAAGAAAAACAAAGACCTTATTGCTAAGAAAGACTCAGATCTTGGTGGAACAAAGACAGTACAGATGAAAATAGATACCGGAAGTCATCATCCGATCAAGAATAGACCATACCGGACACCTTTGAACAAAAGAAAGGTGATAGATGAGGCTATAGACGAGATGTTAGATGCAAAGGTCATTCGAAGGTCACAATCTCCTTGGTCATTTCCTTTAGTTGTAGCAAAGAAAAAGGATGGCAGCGACAGGATGTGTGTCGACTTTAGAACTCTGAACAAGATCGTGAAACCGATTTCTTTTCCTCTTCCTTTGATTGACGACATCTTATCTCTGATAGGAAACGCAAAATATTTTACTACCTTGGACTTAAGACATGGATACTGGCAAGTGACTTTGGATGAAAGAAGCAAAGAAAAGACAGCCTTCGCGTGCCATCGAGGACTTTTTGAATTCAATAGAATGCCGTTTGGATTGAGTAATGCTCCAGCTGTCTTTCAAGAACTTATGAATATCGTCTTACAAGGATGTGAAGGATTTGCAATGGCATACTTAGATGACATCTTAATCTTTACAAAGGACGACCCTAAGGAACACATAAGACACATACAGGAAGTATTCAACAGATTAAGACAACACAATCTTAAGCTCAAACTCAAGAAATGCGCTTTCTTCAAGGAGGAAACAGAATACTTAGGCTTTGTAATCAACAAAGATGGCATAGCTCCAGATCAAAAGAAAGTAGAAGCGGTCAAAAACTTGCCGGCCCCCAAGAATGTAAGGCAAATTCGTGGATTCATAGGTATGTGCAGTTACTACAGGAGATTTGTACCAAATTTCTCGAAGATAGCAGAGCCACTTATCAACTTGACGAAGAAATATGCCAGATTCAAATGGACAGAGGAATGTCAACATGCTTTTGATTATCTTAAGGAAAGTCTTACAGTAGTACCACTCCTTGCATACCCAGATACAAACAAACCGTATGTCTTATACACAGACGCTAGTGACAACTGTATTGGTGCGTGTCTTACTCAAGAAACCGACGAAGGAGACGAGAAACCTATTTACTTCCTGTCACACAAACTTAGTCACACTCAGACAAAGTGGTCGACGATAGAGAAAGAGGCTTTTGCGATTCACTACGCACTTCAGAAGTTGGATCATTACTTACATGGAGCTCAGTTTACGATAAAGACAGATCATAAGCCTTTGAAGTATCTCTTAGATTCACCGATGCAAAATAAGAAAATACAGCTATGGGCTCTAAGCATCGCTGGATACAACTGTAAGATCGAGTATGTCAAAGGTGAAGACAATCACTGTGCTGATCTTTTGTCTCGGATACCGCATCCTAAGACGCTCAAACAATCTAAGAAATCTGAAGACGAGCCAGATATAGATGATAGAACGTTTGAGATAGGAGTCATCAATTCAAATGAATTTAATCCAAGAGACTTTGCAAGTTGTCATGTTGAAGGTCGCGAAGAGATCTCGAAAGCGGTATCAGATTTACCAGAGGAATTCAATATGAAGGAGGAACAAGAAAAAGATCAAGAAATAGTCAAACTTAAGAATAGACTAAGGAAAGGAACAGCTACAAAGGCTGAACAGACGCACTATTTTGAAGACAAGGAAGGACTATTCTATTATCTCTCTCAACCTGACTCTGAGGACCCCAAGCTAAGACTGTATATTCCTCAAGAAATGGAGACAGTCGTCCTCAGGCAGTATCATGATCAACTCGGACACATGGCTGTAGATAAGACGTACGATTCTATTCGTCGTAAGTACTTCTTCCCGAACATGTACAAGAAAATACATGGATATCTTGAGAAATGTGTCACGTGTCAGACAAGAAGCTCAAGGAAGTCAAAGCCACCTATTAAAGAAACCGAAATACCGCCTTACCCTTTTGCAAAGATTGGGCTTGATTTATCAGGACCGTACCCGACGACACTGTCTGGAAATAAATACATTGTCTCCTTCATTGACATTTATTCAGGATGGCCAGAGGCTTTTGCTGTGCCGGACAAGTCTGCAGAACGAATAGTACATCTGATTTTAGAAGAAATTTTCCCAAGATTCGGCTGTCCGCTTGAAATTATCTCCGACAATGGAACAGAAAACGTCAACAGAAAAGTACAGGAAACTTTGGATGAAATGAACATTCATCATATCAAAACTTCATATTACAGTCCCCAAGCAAACGGAAAGGTGGAGCGATTTCACCGTACTCTCCATGACGTCATGTCTAAGAATATCCAAGAAGACGTTCAAACATGGGACTTGTATTTGAATCAAACACTAGCCGCCATTAGGTTTCATGTCAACGAGTCATCAAAGTTTTCTCCATATTTTCTCCTTTATAACAGAGACGTAGTACTTCCCTTGGACACCATCTTAAAGCCAAGACGCAGATATGTGGGCGAAGATCTACACAAAATAGCTCTTCAGCAGCAACACAAGTCATTTACTTTAGTTCACAGAAATATGAAAGAAGCGAAAAGGAAACAGAAACAGTACGCAGACAAAAACAGTACGGAAGAAAATTTCCAGATAGGAGACCCTGTGTACGTTAGGAATCACAGGAGGGATAACAAGCTGGATGTGAAGTGGCAACCTTACTTCCGGATTATTGATCAAACAGGTCCGCTTTCATTCATTGTGAAAAATCAGCTAGATGGCAATACCACGAAGACACATGCTAGACATCTTCGTCCTGCGAAGATTGATGAATGGAAAGTTCCGACAGATTCGGCAGGACACATCTTGCGAAAAACGACGTACGTAGTCCCACCCGAACAGTCAGACAGTGATGAGGAACAGCCTGTCCCTCAAGACGTTGCAATACGACACAGAGTTCAAGAGAGAGAAGATTCGTCCGATGAAGATGACATTCCCCTTATGGAACTTCGGAGACGACTTAGAACTCGTGCCATGCCCGAGACAAATGCAGATATAGGCAATGATACGAACATTGATTTAAATCCTCCATTAGAGATCTCACCGAGTGCTGCCGAACAAAACTGCGAGGAGGAACGAATGGAAGTAGATGCAATTTCCGGAAAACCGGAAGAGGGTTTCTTACAAACTAAAAAGGCTTCCGAAATGAAAGATGTTGAGAATACCCAAGATCCCAATCTTCTTATCAACAATTTGATTGAAATAACAAAGTATATGACATCTAAAAATCTTAAAGTGGTTTCTGAATCTATAGCGCTATAGAAAAAGATAAAGTAAATACATCTTGAACAAAACTCCCATTATTTATTGAACAGTATGATAATACCCCAGTAATGGCCTGTCCTTGTTTATAAAAGTTCTGTTAACAAACTTTATTTTAACTTGAACAAAGTGGCAGAGAAAAGGTGTTAACAAAAACGAAAACGCAGAAGAAAAAGATAATTAATATAAAAAAGGGGTTTTTTTATCTAAAGACAGGGAGGGAAATATGGAAATTAAAATCATAATTAAAAAAAAACTAAATAAACTTAAATAAATCCAAATCATTTAGATAGAGAAATCGATATAAAAACGAAACCCTGGATAAGTCACTGTGTACATCGTAAAAATATTTGCTCTTTGTTTGTAATTTCTAACTGGATCTCGCTGGTCTAGTGCAGGATTTATGAATGACTTTCACTATGGTGATCGTGTTACAATAGAGCGTAAAATGATATTGACCTTTGTTGCCCTTTTCCCGGTGTTGGAGTTTATTTTGACGGTCGTTCCATGATGCCGGTTGTAAGCATCAGCTGTTATTTGTTTTTGTTTAGTTTGCACGCAGACTATTGACTTGACATGTATTGACGACGTCTTACAACATTGAAAAGAGCTGCTTGTCTTAATATCGTTTTATTAATTCGTTTTATTTTTGATAAAAAAAAATGCCTGCATTTTCAGTTAAATAAACTTCAGTAAATATTAAGACGTGGAAAAAAAAAAGTTTGGAAATTTCATTTTAAAGATTTGACAAAGGTTTCTAAATTATTTTTGTAAATTCAAAATTATGGTCAATTAGAGGTACAGAGAAAAACCAGGTGTCACTGAACTGGCATGAACAATTAATCACAATATGCGGCCTATACAGTGAAACAATGATGCAGACTATCATGATAGATTCATTGCTGGGATTAATGCTGAATAATGAACTTGTAAATTAGATTCCAGATATGCAGTTTACTCTTGAACTTGATAATACATATTGTTATTATTGGAACCGCCTGCTGGGAAAAAGAGAGACTAATTAAGCGTGCAGGTTAATTATGAGAGACAATCCAAAGAGACAGAAGCCGATGAAGAAACCCGAAGCTGTGACGTCAGGTGAACCTGTGCACGATGTTACCCGTGTGGCCGGATGTGTAACCAGCCCGTCACTACAACAAACGAACATTTTTCGCTGATAATGGCAGAGTGAAATCTGTCATTGCGAAAAGAGGAATATGAACTATTTTGCACTCGTTGACCTTCCTAATAAGACGCTGAATGTATGAGAATATGAATACCCCGTCGTTTTTCTGGGTGCATGGCGTCATCCGGATTACGGGAAGATCTTGGTTACGTCACAAATGCCAAGATGCGTCAAAGGAGGTCGAGGATGGAGAAAAGACGAAATGGGTCCGGACGAAGAAGACGAGACCGTGATCCTAAGTCGAAAACGAAAGAAGAAACCGATGATGATCGCGCGATGATTAACAATTTTACGATGACATCGAGGTCCAATTTATTCGTTTTACTCCTCGGAGGTTATTCAGTTCACGAATTAGGACCAGATACGAACCATAGATGGAGAAGAATCAAAGAAAATGATGTCATACCGTGAGGATGGCCATAAGAAGAATAAGTGTGTTGTGTTATTTAGTGAAAAAGCATAGTAAATGTGTAATGCTCATAATGTCATATGTTATAATAATATTGCAATTATTGATGAAAAGTCATTGATGTTTGATGCATGAATTTGTACAGTAATACTATGATATTTGATTTTATGATGCGAATGGCCTTGGAAATGTGTCTCTTTTACAGGTTATGAACATTTTGATTGAACTTTTATATTGATGAAACCTGATGAACAGTGGAACTGAATACAATGACTTTTTATTGCATGTGTTTTGATAATATGTTTTTGATTAATATGTACCAAGTGATCCCGGTGGTAAATAGTTGAATGGTTCATTATTGTGGTGTCAAGGCCATACGTTTAGAAAATAACCAAGTATCATGGAAATTCAGTATATGTTTTCAAGATTTTAGATGGATGTTTAGAAGTTCATCCAGGTTAAAGATTGAGTGTAAATCAAGGTCGCAAAAATCTTGGTTATTTTCTTAAGTGGGGGAGTATTGTAACCATATGGCCTCTCCCCCACAATAATTATGCAAATTGAGTATTTTGGTTTTTAATTAATTTCCATTTATTTTGTTTATGGGATATTTCCAATCGTCTAGGAGAAGATAACTCTAATTTCAAACGTTAACCTTACGATCACGTGCTAAATTGATGTAATAGAAATGATTGTCATTCCCGCCAGTGTATAACCCTACGTCTGTCAATACGAGGTGTTCTTGGGTCAATTGACAGCAACAGAAACTATAGTGGTTCGCCTGTCACAGGTCTGGGTGCAGTAGACGAAATGGCGAGGATTTGTTCTAAGTTTAGGCAACTTTGTTTATACGTCTGAATTCCAATTTAGTCATGAATTTCGATGGCGATTTCCATATGATTGTGAAATATCCCATGCTCCTAATATATACTGTGCGCATGATTTTGTATGTTAGAACGATTCTCATACTGCTATAACCAACATGTAACTTTCGTATGTTAATAAACGGTAAAATTTATAACCAGGACTTTTTATTCCGAGTTAAAAATGACTAAGTAAAAATACACAACGCGAAGTACATGATTTGTAGGCCGAGAGGCTTACACCTGCAACGAGACAAAATCGACCTGCAAGACGAAATCCCACCCCACGACAAGGTCAATTTCAATCAGATATTCCTGATTGGGTAAAGGGTGCAGAATGTTGGATATGTCACATGATAGGTCATCTTAGAAGAAACTGCCCAAATCGCAGAGTTCCGGATAGAAACAGAGTAAATATGTAATCTTATCCCCAGAATCAGTGGCGATCTGTCCCTGGTCCCAGACAGTGGCAAAATGCCCAAAACTCGGGACAAAGTCGGGAAAACTAAGGCGCTCTCTTCAAAAGGAAGCCGTTGGAGAGAGAATAAAAAGTAATTGTAAATTTGAAGTAAAGAATGAATGTAAGAAACCCGTTTCCGATCTTAATTTGGCTGGAAACCCTAGCTCCTGTATTCTTAAGATAGGCAAGTTGAGGTGCCGTACTTTGATAGATACCGGAGCTGATGTTTCCATAATGAGTAAAAAGATTTTTGATCGATTATCGCCAAATCTAAAATTAACACGCGTGATAAAAAGTTTGCGAGCCGTAAATAGCGAGCCGATAAACGTGTTAGGACGGACAACTTTGACATTCACAATGAACGGACTGACAATGTCTCAAAATTTTTATGTGGTAGAGACGCTGAACAAAAATTTCATTTTGGGAAGAGACTGGTTAAAAGAAAACGGAGTACGCCTTTATTTCGACTTAGGAATGCTACACATAGGAAAAACATACGTGAAACTAGAAGAAGACACTCATATTTGTTCAATTTTACGACTAAAGAAAAAGACAACGATTGATCCACAGACAGCCGTGATATGTCACGTGAAACTACAAAAAGGCTTCCAAATACCAGGCTCAAGACTCATAGAAATATCGCGTATTGATCCCGGATGTATATCAAATGAACCAGGAATCACACTCAAAGAATCGGTAAATACAGTAAAATCGCCCTACAAAATTCCAGTCTTAATTGTCAACGAAACGAATAAATTCTACCGTTTGAAACGAGGAAGTGTAGTAGGAAAAGCGCGACCTTTGACCCCTCAAGACATATCAGCATTAGACACTGAAGAGCCAATGGAAATCGAAGAACAAAGGTCAGAGACAGCTGATTTTGAGGACCTACATGTGCCAGACGAACGGAGAGAAGAGATAGTCAAACTTCTTCAGAAAAATAAAGACTTGGTAGCTAAATCAGATTTGGATCTTGGTGGAACAAGGACGGTACAAATGAAGATAAAAACAGGGAAACACCCTCCCATCAAGAACAGGCCTTATAGGACCCCACTAAACAAAAGACAAATCGTCGACAAGGCGATCGATGAGATGTTAGACGCCAAGGTAATTCAGAGATCTCAATCTCCCTGGTCATTTCCTTTAGTAGTAGCAAAGAAAAAGGATGGATCTGACCGGATGTGTGTCGACTTTAGAACTTTGAATAAAATCGTGAAACCAATTTCTTTTCCTCTTCCTTTGATCGATCACATACTATCTCTGATAGGAAATGCGAAATATTTCACCACCTTAGATTTACGTCACGGGTATTGGCAAGTGACCATGGACGAAAGTAGCAAGGAAAAGACAGCCTTTGCATGTCATCGTGGACTATTTGAATTCAACAGGATGCCCTTTGGTCTCAGTAATGCCCCCGCTGTGTTCCAGGAACTAATGAACATCGTCTTACAAGGATGTGAAGGATTCGCAATGGCATATTAAGACGACATCTTAATCTTTTCCCAAGACGATCCAAAACAACACATAAGACACATACAAGAAGTCTTCAATCGACTGAGACAACACAATCTTAAACTAAAACTTAAGAAATGTGCCTTTTTCAAGGAAGAAACAGAGTACTTAGGCTTTGTGGTCAACAAAAAATGGTATAGCTCCAGACCCCAAGAAGGTGGAGGCAGTTAAGAACTTAACAAACCCCAAAAATGTGAGAGAAATTCGTGGATTTATAGGAATGTGCAGTTACTATCGATGATTTGTGCCTAATTTCTCCAAAATAGCGGAACCCTTACTCGATTTGACCAAGAAATATGCCAGGTTCAAATGGACGAAGGAATGTCAGACAGCCTTTGATTTTCTTAAAGACAGTCTCACAGTAGTCCCTCTCCTTGCATACCCGGATACCAACAAACCTTATGTCTTATACACGGACGCAAGTGACAACTGCGTAGGTGCGTGTCTTACACAGGAAACCGATGCAGGAGAAGAAAAGCCTATACATTTCTTATCACACAAGCTTAGTCACACACAGACGAAATGGTCGACTATTGAGAAAGAAGCTTTCGCTATTCATTATGCACATCAGAAATTAGATCACTACTTACATGGAGCTCAGTTCACAATAAAAACAGATCATAAGCCTTTGAAGTACCTTCTAGACTCGCCAATGCAGAATAAGAAGATACAATTATGGGCTTTGAGCATAGCAGGATATAACTGCAAAATCGAATACGTCAAAGGAGAAGACAACCATTGTGCGGATCTTCTGTCAAGAATACCCCATCCTAAGACATACAAACATTCAGAACCACCTGAAGACGAACCACATATCGATGAAAAGACATTCAAGATCAAGGCACATAACTCGAATGAATTCAATCCAAGAGACTTCGCTAGTTGTCACGTACAGGATCACGACGAGTTAACAAAAGCTACCTCGGATCTTCCAGATGAGTTCAATATGAAAGAGGAACAGGAGGATGATCAAGACATACTGAAACTCAAGAACAGAATAAGAAAAGGAACAGCGACCAAGGCTGAACAGACACATTATTTTGAAGATGAGAATGGACTCCTTTATTACCTTTCACATTCTGAATCTGAGGACCCCAAGCTACGACTGTATATACCTCAGGAAATGGAGACAGTCGTCCTCAAACAATATCACGATCAACTCGGACACATGGCGTTAGACAAAACATATGACTCCATTCGGTACAAGTATTTCTTTCCGAATATGTACAAGAAAATCCATGCCTACATCGAGAAATGTGTCACGTGTCAGACAAGGAGTTCAAAGAAGTCCAAGCCACCCCTGAGAGAGACCGAAATACCACCTTATCCGTTCGCAAAAATTGGTCTTGACTTATCAGGACCCTACCCGACATCCTTATCAGGCAACAAGTACATTGTATCTTTCATAGATATTTACTCTGGATGGCCAGAAGCTTTCCCTGTACCCGACAAGTCAGCTGATCGCATCGTACATCTTATATTGGAAGAGATATTTCCAAGATTCGGTTGCCCACTTGAGATTGTCTCCGACAATGGAACAGACAATGTCAACAGAAAAGTACAAGAAACCTTAGATACCATGAAAATTCATCACATCAAGACGTCATTCTATAGCCCACAGGCAAATGGTAAAGTTGAGAGGTTCCATCGTACCCTGCACGATGTCATGTCGAAGAAAATTCAAGAAGACGTTCAAACCTGGGACTTGTACTTGAACCAGACACTTGCCGCCATTAGGTTCCATGTCAACGAATCATCGAAATTCTCATCTTACTTCCTTCTTTACAATTGAGACGTCGTCCTACCTTTGGACACCATTTTGAAACCAAGAAAGAGATACATGGAGGAAGATCAACATCAAATTGCTCTCCAGCAACAACATAAATCATTTCTCTTGGTTCACAAAAACATGAAGGAAGCAAAGAAGAAACAGAAAAAATACGCTGACAAAAACAGCAAAGAAGAGAACCATCAAATAGGAGACCCGGTCTATGTGAAAAATCATCGCAGAGACAACAAACTTGACATTAAATGGCAACCTTACTTCCGTATTATCGATCAAACAGGACCCCTATCATTCATAGTGAGAAATCAGCTTGACGGCACAACAACAAAGTCACATGCTCGCCATCTCAGACCAGCCAAGATTGATGAATGGAAAATCCCGCGGGATACTTCAGGAAATATTCTAAGGAAAACAACATATGTCGTCCCACCTGAATACTCAGACAGTGAGGAGGATGTTCAGGCTCCACAGGAAATGGTCGTGAGGCATCGACAACAGGAGAGAGAAGGATCATCCGACGAAGATGACATTCCACTGATGGAACTTCGCAGGAGACTCCGTTGTCGTGAGTTGCCTGAGACACCTGACAATGACGATAGACGTGACAGTCCTAACGCGAATCAACCTTTAAATACTGAACAACACCGCGGCGAAGAAAATATGGAAATTGACGCGGTCTCTCAGAAAACGGACACGGAGTTCTTACAAAATAAAGAGGCTTCCACCCCTAAACAAACCCAAAGTCCTGACCCCAAACTCCTTATCAAAAATATTTGCAAGGCTGTTAATTATATGACATCCAATAATCTTCTTTTTTCAGATGGATAGACAAGGTTTAAAGAGGACATGTGACAGGTGTAATGGTGCCCTCCCTTGTCATGCCTATTCTAGGGACGACGAGCCCTATTTTATATGCATTTATTGTAAAACTACAAGTGCCAACCCCGCAAAATTTTTGAGAAGACCGTCCCGAGGTGCATGTACCACTTAAACAATTAATTTTTTAAATCATATTTCAAAATTTCAATTTCAATATAAATTCTTAATTTAAATCGTTCAAAATTCTAAATTTCATTATGCCTGGTCCCGCTTTTCAAGAGATAATTCAAAGACAGGAACAAGAAATGGATGAAGATTTTTTACACCCACATGCGGTAGATTTTTTCACAATACTGGTCAGGTCTCCAAGAACTACAATTCATGGTTCGTTTCTTAAGGCCGATGGTTCGAGAGAATACCTCGAGATTTCTCCGGCTATTATATGTAGGTCGACGTACTACCGTCGACGATGGAAATTAGTAGAGTATTGCCCAGAGGCATACATTATAAATTTTGACCTATATAGCGAGGACTTCCAGGTCATTCAAAGGACACTCCTAGATCAAGAGCGCCTCGCTGACCCTTCTCTGCGGCCGGCTACTATAAGGTTCGCAGACAAATTGCAACTGTGCCCTTACCGGCTTCAGATCAGTATATCATGGAAAAAATACCTTATCCAACCACAAGATTACGAGTATTGGTCTAAGGAAGAAGCGACAAATAACTTCATGTCTGTATACGAACTACTCAAATCAGACTATTATCTGTATCTTTTGGAGAAGATTAAATTGCCCTTCAACGAAATCTACCGCTCGGACCACCAGCAACTCCATAAAGATTTAGTCCGACATGAATTATATTCAATTTAAACTATTAAGGTCGTATTTTATTTTTTTAGATGGACCCTAAGAGCAGTAGTCAGGTTTCATCTAGCACTGTTCCTGTTATAACGATTCGCAATAGAAAACCCCTTGTTTTGGTTCGTAAAGTGGGCACTCAGACAGAAATTTCTTTTGATAATCATATTCACTTACCTCAGCCCCTTTTGAATTATTCCCCGCCTTCCCATTCAGATTTTCAAGGACCTACGCGACCCTATTATCCAGTACAAGGTCCTTTCCTTCCTCATTCTCTTTATGGCCAAGAAGCACCTTTACATCCCGTTTGGTCTAACACAACTTTGTTAGTCAGTCAAAGTATTTTTAGATATCTCCGGATAACTAGCGCCGAGCAAAAGCGGGCGCTTAATGACGAATTTATGTCTGATTTGGCACATATTAGAAATCAACGATTTTTACGAAGAATGTTGGTAAATTCAGAAAATACTACGGTGTTCCCAAGCACATTGCGCATGCTCAGGGACTGTATAGACAGGGCAAGGTCATTGGTCTATCAAGGTCAAAAGGAAAATAATGAGGACGATGAAAACGATGACAATGACGACAATGACGACGACAGGCTGAGTTTATAATTATATGTTTCCAAGTCCCCAATCCATAAAATCCGTAAACATAATTTTGTTATAATTGCACTTAATAAAAATCTATTAAATCTATTCCTATCGAGCAAATAAAAACAGTAAAACTGACGGAATTTGCAGCTCGCGTCCGTTACATGCAGGCCGCGCGACGATAATTTATAATCATTTAACCTCTTCATGACAAATAACGTTGATATAATCTGATAGCATTCGCAGCGCGATATCTGACAGTATACACAAACAATACTGCGCGCGACATAAACTACCTCTGATCTCTATACGATAATTAAATTATTTGTTGAAGGATAAAATATGATAAGGCAAACAAAAAAAATCTACAAATTTACCACAATGCGCCTATTCGAGACTTTGGAATACTACATATATAAATATATTTTTTTTAATTTCAGACCCAACATGCTTCGATCGTGGGTATTCTTAGTTCTTCTTTCTGGAACCCTCGCTTTTTCTCTTATAAAAGAAAATGTAGTTTTTGAGAAAGTCAATGAAATAACTACTACACGATCAAAATGGCTAGTAGCGTTCGTAATCGATATCGATCCTTTCTCTTCACTTTTGGAAAGAATTAATGCAAGTGTTCAAGCAGTTGAAAATAAATTATTCAAGATCGCATTTACAAAATCGAAAGATCAAAGTCCTATGCCTCGACGACTCAGCAACATCTTAAATTTGATTGCCTATGAAAAGAATAACCTTGAGAAAATTCGAGATTTTCTTTGGCAAGAACTTCCAGGAATTCAGTCTCACTTCTCCCTATTGTTGGTAAGGCTTTATCTTTTCTTTTCGGAACGCTCTCGGATTTCGACTTGTCAGCAATCAAGAATAATGTAAGGATATTAGCGCGAAATCAGGTCAACTTACAGCATGTGGTTAATGCATCTTTAACGATTCTTAAAACAGTGCAAGGTCAGACGGTGAATAATACACGGACTATCAATAGCATAATTGATTTCATTGAACGGCTCGAGAGGTCAAGTAAGAACATTACGGTAAATTTAGCTCGCCTTGGAAAACAGATTGACTTGTATACGATGTTTGACAGGGCTTTGACGGAAATTCAGACGTTAATCGACATGGCGCGTGATCACGCTCAGAATTTGAAATTGCAACTTAATATGTTATCGCTTGGACATTTGTCCCCCGCAGTAATTTCACCTACAGATTTACGGAAATTATTATTCGAGGTTGGAAATCAATTGGGAAGAAATTTTAGGTTTCCATTTGATCCCGACAAGGACCTTTGGACATTTTATAAAACATTGACGTGTACGACACTTATCGAGAATAATCAGTTGGTCGTTGTGATTTCTATTCCCCTTTTTGGATAATATTGGCACTTTTGAGGTCTACAAGGTTTATAATTTGCCTCTACCTCAGAATGTTTCATCAAACCAAAGCCATATTTTGGCTCGATATGACCTTGAATCCCAGGCAATGATGATAAATAAGAGACGAACTCAGTTTGCTTTGCTTACATCAGCGGAAATTGAAAGTTGTTCATCAGCATTGCGGCCCTATTGTACGATCAGGAACCCTGTCTATTCGATTTTGTCTTCTCGAATGTGTATTCTTCAGATATTTTTAGGTCAAATGGAGAAAATTGAACAGTTCTGTAAAATTTTGGTAACCCCGAATGCCCCCACCCCCCAGGAAAGGTACCTCACGGATGGTCATTGGGTGATAACGTCGGCGATCCCACTTTCGTTCAATGTGCTGTGTAACTCGACTTCATCTACTACCAAGGTCATAACGACAATGCCCCCTATCGACATCATTTTTCTTGATTTGGCTTGTTCTGCTTTCAATGGTCACATGACTCTCCTTCCATTTTTTCATAAAGAAAGTAAATACGATCTTTCGGCTCCCTTCAAAACATTTTTGAATAATTTCAAGTTCGGGCTCATAAATATCTGGAAATCTTTTGATATCTCTCTCCCTGATTTCGGTCAAATAAAGATACCAACTAAACTAAAAGAAGCTAAAGAAATTCCCCTTGATAATTTGATTTTTGAATTACAAAACAGTAAATCAGATATTGAGCCAATGCCTGCAGACATCCCACTTTATTATTATTGGATAGGAGGGATAATAATAGTAATTATTTTGGTATTCTTTTTCTGCTTTCGGCGCAGGCTTCAAAATTATTTTTCAAAATTCAAAATTTGCCCGCGGTCGGTCAAGAGGGGAACAGTGGAAGACCCGCAGTGTCCAGCACCTACCAGGCCTGACCAGCCAGATGTACAACACACGGTACCCATGAGACTGGAAAATGACTGTGTACCGCTGAGGCACCAGCCGGATGAACGCTTATCGGCAGACTACCTTCGGGAGAAATGCAAGATATTTATGGCAGACGACCCGGAAGTCAAGCAGACGATATATTCGACACCTTGGACCAATCAGCAATGGATCGAACTTTCCTCGCTTTCCCGGAAACCACCTGTTGATAATCCTGATGGAAGAAGCGCCTACAGGTTGATCCCTAGAGAACATTTTAACGCAGATAAATCTTTGAAGCAGACGAAAATAAGCGTGAAGGATGCTGGAAAAGGTCCGCTCGACAACGATGCCCTGAAGGAAGTCGCCCGTAAAGCAGATCCAGTGACGTCAGGAACCCCTGTGCACGATGTTGCCGTGCGGCCGGATGTTCAAACCAGCCCGTCACTACCGCAAACAAACGTTATTCCGCAGAGTACAGTCAAGATAATTTACCCGAAGATAAATGTTTAGGAGTAACGAACGCTTTGCAATTCACCTCATTCTTCTATGGCAGAGTGAAATCTGTCATACCGAGGTATATATACAGTTTTCCATGTAATAGACATTTTGCAGTTAATGACCTCTTGGACTTTGACGCTTAAAGACGAGAAAGTGTATACCCCGTCGCTTTTCTGGGTGCATGGCGTCATCCGGATTACGGGAAGATCTTGGTAACGTCAACAATGCCAAGATGCGTCAAAAGATCATTGTAGCAGAAGATAGACGAGACGATTGGCCACTCATATGAAGTTTTTCGCTTTAAGTCGACTTGATGATTGATTTATGCAGTATCGATACGAAGAACGATGTAGAAGAAACCACGACATCTGATTGGGAACGAACTACTGATGCTCTTCATCCGTTTTTACTCCGACGAGTTCATTCAGGATCACGGAGAAGGACGCGATTTCGTAGATGGTTCCAAATGAAGACAGAAGAAAATGCTAATTACCGTGTGTACACAGAGTGAAAAAAAGCAGAGTATTCGTACGAAGTGTTATAAAACCGTGTGTTTATTCAGTGAAAAAAAAGCAGAGTAAATGTGCATGATTTCATGTAAATTGCTATATATCTATAAGAATCGATATATTTATCTATATAAACTTCTTTGATTGATATAATCCTTTTTGCATGACTTTGAATCGATTTGCTTTTAATTTTTTTTAATATTATTTCTGATGATGCATGCTATATTGAATATAATTTTCGAGTTGATGACACCTGAATCTACACCGGGTCACTTAATTACATTGAATGATTACGATCTTTGAGATTGAACTCTTAAAAGAGACACTTTTAATTGCATGCGAATATATATAATCTTTTTATTGCTGGACTTGGTGATCCCGGATGTTTCAAATCGATATGTTTTTCATTGTGGTGTCAAGGTCATTTATTTAGAAAATAACCAAGTTATCAAGACAGATCAATGTCTATTTCATGAATGGCTAAGACCATTCCTATACAAATCTATTAACTATATTGAGTTGTCTTGAGAAAATGAAAAAGAAGCGGTACACTGGTCAAACATTTTGCTATCGATATAACCAAATGTTGAGAGGTTGATTTGTAAAAATAGTTGAGATAGCACAAATCTTGGTTATTTTCTTAAAAAGGGGGAGTATTGTAATCCTATCACCTTTCCCCCACAATGATTTTTTGCATTTTATTCATATTATCTTTATGTATGCTGTCCTCTAACTGTATCTTACTATCTATCTGACTTTTGTATATATTTTACATGTCACAGGGAAATTGCACACGTATGGAAAGAGGGATAACTCTAAATTAAATCGATGCATTTTTCTGGAAACTCGAGTATAATAACTTCTCCATACGAAAAGGAGGGATGATTTTCATCTTAAGTTCATACCAAGTCAAGAATAACACGTTATAAGATATAAGTACAAGCAATTCCAAGTAAATATGCTTTTCTTAAGATTTTGAGAATATTATTTTCTGAATTTAAGTTCCAATATCGATTATTTCAGGCTGGGACAATGCAAAACTTAATTACAAACGGGTTTTATCTAAGAACTGGAGAAATGATTGTCATTTCTACACGTGCAATACCATCATATTGGGTTTATCTACGTACAATCCCTTATAATTTCGATGCATTTTGGATACTTTCGGAATACTTATCTTCAGGGGAGATAACTGAAAATCGGTGTTAAAACGCCAATCAAATGTGCAATTCCCCTCCTTAGTTTAAATACGAATTGTCATTTTTGATCAAGCAGAATCACTTTCTCAACTGCATGGAAATATGTTAAATTGTCGTAATAAATTTTGTGAAGAAAAACTTAAAAGAACTTTGTCAATTTTTTGAAAACAACCGAAGTGCCTCATCGGCCCTTCGGGCTTCGCAAGTCATCCCTTCAAAAAGAGTTTGAGCCCCCCAATCGATTGAGGTTTTGGATCCGTTACTGCCCCCCATCTGTTATCCCAGCCCCCTTTCTAACTGAGCACCAAAACCGTTCAGTTTACATTTGATAATTTTTGCACTCGGGATTTTCGTACGGGCCGTGTTTGCGTACAGTTTTCATAAGAATATTAAATATAATGTGCGTATATCAACTTTTTGGTAAAATCAATAAATGAATGTATTGAAAGTAATTAAAAGAGGAGAGGATAAACATGATCGGATGCCCGGCCGTTTACGGGGGGTGGGGTGATGGTGTTACACGGTATGTAATCTCAATGCATATAATTTTGTTATTATTTATTTTAATTCAATCATTGATGTATTTTAATCGGAAATTGCTTGCTTGTTGTCGTTTATAGCGGGGAGGGGGGGGGGGGTAGTCATTGGGAAAAATGATTTAGATATACCTTGTTCAAACCCTTCTTAATAACGGGTGCAAATTCGGCCTTGTGCGAAAACGTATTGGAGAGAAGAAGAAACTAATATGAGTCAGTAACTTTTTTGAAGCGGTACTGCACGTAGTTATTTATTTCAATTTTAAAACAAAGAGGAATGGATAAAAAATAAAATTTAACATGCAGAAGAGATCTGAAAGTAAACTTAACGCGCTGGAGTTAGCGTCTTTTTGATTGAAATGTTTGTGTATGAAACGACTGTGAATATTAGACAGCCAATCAAAACAACGAATTTTTAAAAGTCGAATGCCACAATGATTTCGAAATTTGGAGATTACAGTAGACTATTGCAGCATCAAAAAGGATTAAGGTAGGCTGTGATTTGATACATGTTTTCCTGTTTACGATAATAGCACGTGTTCTCTTTGAAATAATTTCTAAAGTGCGAGTTGCTGTTGCCGACAGAGGAAATCTGAGCCAAACGATCGAAAAGGATCGAGATCTAATACTTCTATGAATTTTCTCAATTTTCAGTGCCTCATGTCATTAATATGCCTTCAAATCTATTTTATTTTGCAGTCGATATGCCACATGGCTCAAAATTTGAAGAAATTTATCCGAAAAGACTATGACTGTCAGCGATCATGGATATGCCAGCCAGGACTGTGTCCCATGTTAAGTCGATGTACGAGTACAGTACCAGTAGAGTTACAGTTCCATATTGTAACTTTAGATTTAACTGTTTGGTAGGTGAATCATTATTGTATCCCATGCTGGATTCACTCGATCTAGCCACAGAAACGGCTAACGACACTTGGGTAATTGATTGGTAGGGGTGTGTTGGCCGCGGGCATTTACGTTTCATAAATCAGAAACCGATATGTAGGATATGGCCGGCACTAATCAGCAAGTTTTCCAGGGGATTTCTTTCTATGTCTGACTCAAATGATTGAGCAAAAGTAAACGATCGGCAATCATATTTTATCTTGACCATAAATGATACGGCCGGAATTCGACTTGCCTCCGCTACGTCTCCGAATTCAAGCGCCATATCATGTCATAAGTTTACATTTATGTGTCAGATCAAACATGTGACAAGGCAAAGTTGTTTCCATAACAACGTCCATTCATATGGATCGATGTCACGTGTTTGACCTTACGCGTGAGTGTGTATGATCACGGAATACAACAATCAGCTTGATAGCATCCATTGCTGTTAGGAATTCCTCGGTATTCACTGAATACAAAATACTGCATAATCATGATAATATACCGCTTTTATTATTACGTCATAACTACAATGCTAATTTTAGAAAGATACTGGGGAAAATATGAGAAGTGTTCTAAATTTAGCTCCCTGGAGGGGGTACAGAAAAATAATTATAAATGAAGTTGTTAAAATGCATTTCAATTCAACAAGCACATGTATATCAAAATTATAACTGACCATATGAAAAAGGTGCAAATATAGAATGATAATATATTGATTTTTTTTAAATGCTTGCAGAAGAACTTTAAAATGGAGAACATCAATAGCATTGTAATCAGAAAATGTTTGGACGTTGCTAGGTTACTGAATGCCAAAGATCGACAAGCAAAATTTGAAAGTCTTGACCGCTTTTATGAGAAATGTTTGCTATGACACCATGAAACAATAGGTTTTCGTGACATCGCACAATGTTCCATATCTACGGCTGCAGACTGGTAACGTAGTCTCATAATTACGGCTAAAAACAACCAGCGAGATTTCTAGAAATTTATTTGCTGCATTGTGACATTGTGAAATATTGTATTCTAACTGAATGAAATATGCATGCTTCTTTTTAAGTAAATAATAAAAATTAACCTGGCGTTTTTCATATTTGAGTCAAATATGATTTCTTCACATGTGAGATTCTTTCAAACCTGGTTTTCAAATGTCCCTATCCTTTGGTGGGGTAAATTAAGATTTGTTTCGTACAATTGATTCGTCTCCAATATTCGCTACGTTACGCGGTGTTACACAATTTGTGATACGACAACTGACATTTCATCATCCAAAAAAATTGCACAATAAACATTCAATTCTTAATATCATACAAAATCGATAATCCAGAAAATCACACAAGAAATGATAAAACATGAAAGGGAAGGATCACCAGGATACCCACATTTCACTCACCCAGCGAAACAAACCCACAAGAAAGCCACACATAAACGACATCAGACAAAACTACAAACTGCAAAAAGACACAACAATTATTCATTAGAACATCATACAAAACAATCGCAACGGATGTACAGAAACATCAAACATTAATGACAACACATAAAAGGAACAAGACCAATGTGCACCCGGCGCTGACTTTGGACGGCCATCTGCTATAAGTAAAAAGTGTGGTTATCCGGATTACGCGCCAACTCTTTCCGGCAACCTAATCCTACCTCCATTGGGGGGGGGGGGATCGCGATTGCCTTGTGGATGGAGATTTTCACAGTTATGCCATATTCCCCTAAATATTTCTGGAATATTTTCTATCGACGACCTTAGAAATGTAGGCAAGAATTAGTAGAAAGGTAGATAAAACCATTCATCTATATCAATCATTGAATGGAAGGCAAAAACAAAACCCGAAATCAGAATCCAAGATTCAACATTTAAAACGTATAAAAACTATCGTTCCATGGGTCATAACTCTAGTGTATTTTTTCAGCAGCAATTCCCTTCTCAATGCACATCTACATAAAGTGATCTTTCATTGTATAAAGCTTCATAGAAATCCATCATTTTATGAGGAGTTTCGATGCATAGGGTTGACATTGAAAATGCATGAAACATTAAAGTCCAAGGGCCATAACTCAGGTGTAACTTTTTTTGCCAGCAATCACTTTTCTTCATACAAATTAACATATATGATCAGTCATTGTGTAAAGTGTCATTGAAATCTATGAATGTGTTTGGGATGCGCGTTAAAGGCCGACGGGGGACTATATAAGGGGACAGGTAAATTTTCTGTCATTTCCTCACTGACGGCGATAAGGTTAACATCTCTTATCTGATTGCTTCATCTCTTATTGGAATCTGATTGGTTCCCTTTAATCCTTTTATCCCTATCAATTTTTGATTGACAGCTGAAAACAGATGAGACTCGGTTATCTCATTAGCATGATAAAGGATTACCTGTCGGTTTGTCTTTGATGTAACACGTCGCTCGCCGATGGTGTTGTCTTCAAAGACGGTATGCCACGCCTATCAAGCTTATGTCACTCTAACTATATTAACGACCGGGTGGTTCCCAACGTCGGCCTTTAAACGTCCTCGAGTTCAATAAAATCATTTAAGAACAGATAAATTTGCAGCATGAACCAGACATGCACGTTACGGGCGCTTAACCATCGTCAGTGATTCTTAATCTGAATGTAATATGGCCAAAGAGTGTGAAAGTTATTATGTCTAAAAATGTACCGAAAGACGTAGCATGATGGTAGGGATATGATGCTACAGGACCTGCGTTTTAGAAATTTCAAGAAATTTTGATTTCAGAATTTTTTTAATGCGTTCAAGAAACGATCAACTGAAGCTAATCGAACTTGGCTACATGTGCCATCGGGGTTTTTCAGTTTACCAGCAGTGACACCCATCATGTGGTACAAATGTTAAACGTCTTCAAATTCAATAGCATAATTTAAGAACAGATAAATTTGCAGCATGGACCAGACATCCGCGTTTCTGGTACTTGATCCTCGTCAGTGATCCTGTTTTCAATTATATATCAGGAAAACACAAAGAGTTTCAAGGGTCAGAGTTTCCAAAGTTCGAGTTTTTCTAAGTTTCATGGGGCATAACTCTGCACAAAATTGAGCAACATGACCCATATCTGACTTGACCTGTATTTCATGATGTAAAAGGTATATTCGAGAAATGAATTTATTATTAATGCAACGGGTGTTGAATGCAAGTAGGAGATACTGACCCTTCCTATGCACCTGTTCCCACTCCTAAATTGGGAGTTCGCTTCTTTTCATGTGGTGGAGGTTTTTTGTTCTGATTTTGAATGCCTTCGGTTTGTTATTTCCTGAATAATCCATTTTGCACTATATATAAATCCACTTTATTGTTGCAATAAAGTGTCTTTCTGGTATTTCTTTTGAAATTCTTTTGTTTAAAATTGAAACATGACACCCCTCAATAGACAAGATGGGTGCTATTATTTGTAGATCATAAGTATGGCGTAATAACTATAGTTTCTTAAATAATATCCGAGGATACTGAAGGCATTAAATATCCCTGGACATAAGACACTTCTATGATGTTTTTCATGGCGGATGGTCATCACTGAATCATACCGTGATGACATTACAATTTCTAAATAACATCTTAAGTAATTAAGTAATTGATTGAAGATATATATGACGTGATTATCAATAGTTTCTGAAATGATATCCAATGATATTGCAGGGATTAAATATCCGGTGACAAAAGTTAGATGTATGATGTTTTCAAAGTACATCGTCATGATTGAATCATACAACGATGACATAACAATAGTGCATTTGAAATGATAGCCATGGTATTTGAACGGGATTTAATATCACTCATGGTGCATCATAGTATCTGAATCGCGGAGGTTATGAATGGGAAAACTTATGGTTCCCACAATAACCAAATGTGATTAAATGTCTTGGTGACCGTTACCTTGAGTAGTTTCAAATTCGACAAGGGACTTTCATAATCAGTCATGTATCACTGCAAGAGTACCATCTGTCGTATCGATGCAGTATCGCGGTCAATGATAGTGATGAAGGGATAAAGTAGAGGATCTTGATACCTTGGGCCTGAAACAGGCCAATTGGGCATTAATGATAATACGGAAGTGTTCCAACTGTATGAATGCCTTCATGAAGAAAATTCCATTTTTTCTGCACCAGTCACGTGTTTCGAATATTAAATTATCATCAGTGATGCTTCCAGCCGAGCCACCAAAATTCATTTCAGCGGCGCCATCTTTTAATTTTTGAATTTAGAAATGCGCGATGCCCCCTCTCCCATCCCCCTTGATTTGGGGAAAGGGTTAGGGAATGAAGAAGGATATGTAATAGAAAATCAAATAAATATTCATCACTTCGATTCAAATGTCAGTTCAATAGGTTGTGCGCTCGAGCGACTGTATGGATATATTTCCTACCAATAGTCCTTCCGATTTCAGAATAGCAGTCAACAAAAGATTAGATTGGTTTTCCTTTAACGGTCCGCATATAACACGTAAGACGGACGCACACACGCACGGATGGACATGTGAATCACTTTTTGGCGGGGGCATAATATGGCGGATCAAAGGTGAACGGATGCTCCATCGTAAGAACAAGCATTCATCTTTCATACCATGAGTATTGTGCACAAGTCACCAGATCGACACTCTGTACGGCAGTTTACCCATCTACAGCCCTATACCAGCGCATTATTTAGAACTGCACTCTGATTTGACTGCGATGACGGGGTTCCATGATGGGCCCTCTGCAAACATCGTAAGAGACGACGGTGTCCCAACGACCTTTCTGCTCCAGCCAGCAGAAAACTGTCAGAGTGCAGCTCTCAGATCCCCCTGTCTTAAGAATACGCTAGTTCGACGCTGCAGATGCATCAAGCACTATGCAAGGTGTCCTTCTAGTCACTACATGATCATATTCATAGTATAAAACATAAAGACGATTCATAATTATGAGTTGCATGTTTCTTTCGAAATCTTTCAGGCAGTCCTATAGAAGAAGTCAAAAAAATTATAACTTCACGCTAGATGGACGACACCGACAGACGACAAACGGATTGCCTTTGCTTTGCTAAGGTGAGAGTAAAAAGCTGTAAAAGTGAAACATGGTCACCCCCCCCCCCCAAGTTTATGGGAAACAAAAACAAGACAAAACATGCATAATATTTAGTTTGAAATATTAGACAAATATCCTTTTAAATTATCAGATTGAAATATATTTTCTATCGTCTATCATAAAAAAAGTGCACAATATGCGCATTTCAACAAACAATATAATGTTTGAGGCTGATACAAAGGACATCAAAATAGTGAATTTGTTCTAAACATTACCTTAAATACAAACCTAAGAACCAGCATAAGTCCGAGGTATGGCTTTAGGGAGACATGTACTCCTTATTTTCAGAATAATATATCAAAGAACTATATATGGTTTATATAGTAAAGTGGCCCCCTTTCAGGGCAAAATCTGAAGTTTTCACGAAGCAATGAATTTGTACCAATATTTATTGTATAACGTATGCTACTTATGAAATGATCTATATTCTTTAATTTCCTTTCTCACTTTCATAGAATTTGGCCTTCAAAAATGGCATATTTTGCCAAATTTCTGGAAAAACGTCATTTTGGCGCTCATTTTCGACAAACTTCCTATTAGTTAGTATCGAACGGGCTTCTGAACAACTTTTATATTTTGATATGTTGTTACTTTTATACGTTTCTAAGTGCATGCAAAAGGAAAAAGTTGTTCACGATCCTGCTGGATGTTATCTCATTGAAAATAATAAAGAATTATGCTATTTTTCGTGGAAAATTGACAAAATCACCGATTTTCATGATATATATGCAAAATTTACAATGTCTTACAACTCGAGGAGTAGTTTTTGTAACTAAATTTCTCAAAATACAGATGTTAAATTTTCTAAAAATGACAACAAAATTTGATTTTGGAGAAGTCGATTTTAGGGGGCCACTTTACTATATAAACCATACATACTCTTTTATTACAAAAAATAACATACTTTTCAAATCAGAAGACGCATAGTTAAACTAGGCGAACGGTATCCTCGGAGACTAACAGTCCACAAGCAGAGATAATAATGTCGAAGGGTTCCAACTCTCTACCTTCTTGAAGAAAATCCTAAACCAATTTAAATGCACCAGACACATGTTTCGAATATCAAATTCTCATCAGTGATGCTTTCAGCGGAGCCGCCAAAAATAATTTCATTAGCGCCCTCCTTAATTTTTTGAAGTTAGATTTTGAAGTCACATTTGAAGAGTAGTAAAGTTGAAAACTTTTATCATGTGTATAATGCTTCTCTAAAAAAGACCTTCTTCAACAACATTCTCCAGCATCACTTATAAAAAATTACTTCTTCGAAACAAGTGTCTGGTGCAGGAAAAATTGGTCTGAAATAATTTTCTTCATGAAGGTACAGATTTGGAACACTTCCGTATTATTATCATAAACACTTGTTCCATGTTGCAGTGTGGAGCAGTTAAAATCGTTCCCCGTGACCTGATGTTTAGAAGTGTATTAAATACTTCTTTCCAGCTCTGTCGCCTGAAAGAAGCTTTGTTTTGGCCCTTCATCGATTTGACATAATAGATATTATTTTGCTATTTTGAAAACTTGTCATTCCATTCAAAACTATCACCGAAATTAAAGGACGTTAACATTTTAGCACCATCCCTCATATGCTATTTTGAACATATATTTTATTTGGATATGCTACTGAATCGACCCTAAAGTAAATTTGGAGCCGCGCACTCTTTGTAAAGTAAATGTACAAATCTAGATTCATAACATTAAAGAGGGCGCTAGTGAAATGAATTTTAGTGGCTCCGCTGGAAGCATCACTGATGAAAATTCAAAATATTCGACACACGTGTCTGGTGCAGGAAAAATTGCTTTGGAATTTTCTTCATGAAGGTATACAGTTGGAAAACTTCCGTATCATTCTTGAAATGAGCATATGGCGCATTGATTTATTTTTTAGTAGAACATATATTTTGATATTGACAATTTCAACAACTAGGTAGGTACCTCATCTGTGGATTTATTAGTCCCCTAGTTTCACAGTGTTTCTGCACTTGACTTTAAATATATTTAAAAAGGATTTGTCACACAATGTTGTAATTTTCTTCTAAACCAAGTAGTATCTCCCTGATGGCATATCTCTCTCCTCAACAAGTTCTTTGGCAGAAAGTTTAGGTTATGCTTAGAATTTTTGAGTTTTGTATCATTTGGATTTCCTCTTTTACGGCCTCGAGCATCACTGATGATGTAATTTGTTGAAATGCGGGCATGGTGCACTGAACTCTTATGATAGAACCCTTTATTTCAAAATCGACAATATGTCACTTAATGAGAATGACTAAAGCATGGGTGAGCAAATTATCAAAAGTAAAAACCGAGAAGAATTCATTAAAGACGTTTGGTGTCTTTTAGACCTTGCAACTACTTTATTGCTTTTATAATCTCCCGATATCTAAGATTTAAATATTTTCTATCTTTTTTAACTAATCCTAATCATGATAAGAAAACAATATTTACTGTCGACGTGTAATGGCTCCGATGACCAATCGTAGTTAACATTCCATGCATGACAAGCATATTCTCCTCCTTGTATGGGTGACGTAATGCTGATGTTTAGTAAACGACCTGTGATTCGTCCTGTTGGCGTGGACCAGTAATACTCACATTCAGGATTACAGTCTGCAGAGCAATTTATTGGTCCAAGATGATCCCCTATCTGAAGCTCATATGATGCTTGGGATGGCTCATATATAAGATAAGAGGGGTTATCTGAAAAATAATTATGAATGGAAAACATGAGCGAAAATGAAACTTACAACGGTTCACATTTGAAAAAGAAAACAAAATATCCAAGGAATGCTTGTACCATTTGCGTACCTTTCTGTGCGTATCTGCTTTGTGTTTTTGCAGTTGGTGTTTTGGGGTTTTGTTGTTGCAGCTGCAAGCGGGTGTTGTTGGAGATCCCTTCTCTTGTATCGCCCCCTAAGAGGCTTTTTATTTTAAAGTATATCAAAAATGTAAGTCAAGGTGACTAGATCAAACTTATTAGTATCCGTAGGTCTTGTCAAATAAAATTCACGTATGAAGTATCATACCGATTTCTTCCCAATTAAAAATTTACAAAAAAAGAAGAAATCACCAGGTCAAGGTCGCTGGGTCAAAAATTTTGGTAACAAAAGAAAGGTCTCATCATAAAAAATACGTTACGGTACGTGAAACATTAAAGCCCTATCACTTACCATTATTAGTATCCGTAGGTCTTGTCAAATGAAATTCACGTGTGAAATATCATACCAATTTCTTACCAATTAAAATTTTTCAAAAAGAGAAGAAATTATCTAGGTCAAGGTCGCTTTGTAAAAAAATTTGGTAACAAAAGAAAGGTATGATCATAAGAAATACGTATGTGAAACATTAAAGCCATATCACTTACAAATCAAAATATATAGATCGTCTACATTTTTCGAAAAGGTCAAATATCTTGGTCAATATTTTTATTTCTATAAGAAAGTCTCATCACAAGCAATACAAATGAGAATTATAAAAGCCTTATCACTTATCAAAATATAAAGCCCATCAATGTTTTTGAGTTCGCCACTGATCCGGTGGGAATTCTCACGATTTTGCCTTGTCCTCTCGACTTTGAGACTGAACAACTGTAAGGAACTTTTTTGATGTTTATTGAAAAGGAGGTCAAATATCTCGGTCAAGTCTAATGCAGCAAAAGGGATTTTAAAGAAATAAAGTTATTTAAAAAGGTCATGATCAAAGTCTAAACTAACAGTGGTAATCCGATGCAAGAATGTGTTAATGTGACCTAGAATAGTTCATTTCGAAAAACAATTAAGTACTCTTAAGCATGAGGCGCAAGGGGTTAACATCGCTCTGATGAAAGAAGGGAGGGGATCTGCAACCAGAGCCTGTTGCAGCACCAACAGCAAACACCAAAACACCCGATGCGAAAACACAAAGACGAACATGCTTAGAGACAAAAAGAGACATACAACATACATGTACAAACATGAAACACAAAAGACTACACATAATTAAACGAGACCAATGGGCAACCGGTGCCGACCTTGGACGGCCATTTGCTACACAAGTAGGAAATGGTGTGTTTATCCTGGATTACCTGCGCACAACCCTCTCACTTCTCCGATTACCCAGAGGTCTCGATGAACATACACTGTTAGATGGCCATACACAAACAAGACCTCAAAACGCAGGGACCCAAGCAACACAGCAATTTCATATGTAAATGGATATAAAAAGAGAGCGCACATAATACAGCCCGTGCTCTGCCTGCTGTAGCACGATCATGCATGTTATCATCCGAGGAGTCTGACTGACATTCAGAGAGGACATGTGGTCGGGGCCCGATCTTCTCTCAAGAGTTAAGGACAGAACCCGTCATGGAGTCCCGTCGTCACAGTCCGTCAGAGTGCAAGAATGCGCTGGTACAAGACTGTAGATTGGTCAATTACAAGCCTAGTGTCCGTCTGGTGACATTAGAATCATATCCACGGTATAAAATGCGTTTATTGATTCTGACGCATTTTCGATGGTTATGCTGTCAACCTTTGATCCTTCTAATTTTGTTTATCATATCGCCATAAAAGGCAGGTTGTGTAATACCAAAAGTAATGTACTCTATTGCGTGAGCAGATCCGAATTTTATAAGAAGTTGACTGTATTTTTTGTAAAATGTCCAGAGAGTCTTAACTAGTTTATGAAAGCTGAAACCTTGACCTAAAATATTCTTGATAATTTGTAAATTTCTACTGTGAAAAATCCAAATTATTAGTACATGCTCTAGCGTACCGAATGAGCTGTGAAATGTAAATGCCGTATAACGGTAGTCTTGTAACATCACCGTCAAGCCAGGGGAAATTTACTATGTTGAATCCAAAATCATCTCTGATGAGTCACAGAAACAGGACCAATTGATGCCAATTTGGAAGATACCTAATACAAACATCATGTTGAAAATGAATCGTCCAATCAGAGCCCATGATGACCACATAAGTTGGCCGATCTGCTCGAAAAACACCACTTGGAAGAGGACCTTGAGTACTTGCTTTGGCTAAGATTTTGTGAACTTCTGTATAGCCGTTGCAGAAAAGATGTCGAACATGTATTGTCCAAACAGAGCCCTTTGCGGCTATATATATTGACCTATCAGCTTGCTTTCTATAGGTTCTTAAATTCTTAGCAGCACCTGAAAAATTGTCAGTCAATCATGCAGAGCTTTGGCGGCCATATTTGTTTACAACTCGACTCGACAAACACGAACCGTGTAGAGGACATGGAGTACTGGCTTACGTTGTGGTTTCTTTGTACAGCGGTTTCAGAGGAGATGTCAAAACTGCGCCGGCAAATCAGAGACTTTGGCGGCCATATTAGCTGACCAATCAGCTCGGAAAAGAAACATATGGAAGAGAAACTTGAGTATCTGCTTCAAACTTGGTAGTAAACCTTGTAAGTACTTTCTCCCTGTAAGGATTCGTGAACGTCTGAGTAGCGGCTGCAGAAAAGATGTAAAAAATGCGTCAACCAATTGGAGCCCGTCGATGGCCATATTTGTTGACCGATCTGCTAAAAAATATACAAACCTAATGTAGCACCTTGAGTGCTTTCTTTCTATAAAGTTTTGTGAAACATTCGGTAGCAGATGGGATGTTGAAAATGATAAAAGTGCACGCCGGACAAGCGACGGACTTTAGCCATGACAATAGCTCACTTGAGCTTCACTCGAGTGAGCCAAAAAATATTTTCAAACTTGTCGGTCAGATTTTTTTGGCTTAGATGGAAAGTTCTCAGGAGACATTCAAAGTGACTGGGGCGTCGCCCATTATAAAAGGCCCAAACCTGGTGCGTCTACGGACACATATGCAACAGGTAATGCAAAAGTAGCAACCATGAGTTTTGGTACAAACATGCAGATGGGCATGTTAAAAATCAAGCATTATAAGATTGAAGTCGTCGATACACTAAAAGAGCATGAATTTCACCACGCGATTGCTTTATTTCTAAGTGCGGTACGAAGAACTGCAAAACTTGTAATATCTTTATAAAAGACACTTCATTCTCTAGTAATCTAACAAAACAAACATTTAACACGCATAGTTTTGAAAACCTTAACTGTAAGACATCTAATGTTGTCTACGGAATAGAGTGCTCACTTTGTGCATTGATTTATGTAGGTGAAACGAAAGGTCAGCTCCGAACCAGGATGTCAGGACATCGGTCAAAAATCAATGATAAAGGAAATCTACTACTTTATCGGTATTTTGACCAAGCTATCATTCTATTCTATCAATGAGAGTTAGAATCCTGGAGAAAATATATCACCCCACAAACTATCCAAATTTGAGCACACCTCTCCGCCGCAACAGAGAAGACTTCTGGATAAAAAATCCCAACACTGCATAGGGAACTTCATAAGTGTTAAACGTCTTTAAATTCAAAAGCATAATTTAAAACCTGATAAATTTACAGCATGGACCAGGCATGCAGGTTTCGGGTACTAAACCCTCGTCAGTGATCGTTAGTCTAAACAATGTAATATTGCCAAAAAGTATGAAAATTATTATTGTACTATTGTACCAAAAGACATAGCAAAATCGGTGGGATATGATGCTACAGGACCCACGTTTTTGAAATTTCAAAAAATTTTGTAACAGAAAATTTTAAATGCGTTAAAGAGACAGACGATCAACCAAAGTTGATCGAACTTGGCTACATGTGCCCTCGGGGACTCTTGGTCCACCAGCAGTGACACTCACCAAGTAGTTCAAATGTTAAACGTCTTTAAATTCAATAGCATCATTTAAAACCTGATAAATTTACAGCATGGAAGTCCCGGTTGTCAATCGGTAAATGTGACTAGCTTATTCGAAAGACAACAAAGAAGACCTCGAAGTCATGGCACTCGTAAATATAATAAGCCTGAGATACATAGTTTCTCTTTCGATGACTTGGTTCCATTTTTGAATCAGCCTCTAGGCCTGCATAATATTCGTACCAAATAATACTCTGTTTCTTTACGGAAGTTACTCGAATCTACGAGTATACTAAGGACCTCATATTAGCCGATACACGTTATCAAGAATACAGACTACAAGGAGTCATCATGGTCATTTCTACTTTTCGTTTATTTCAAGCAGTTAGATAAGATAAATCAGAAGAAAAAACAAACCGTTATTTCAATAAAGTAAGATTTGCAAACAATTTGATCAATTGAATCTTGGTCAAATTTTGAATCACAAAACTGTCGCGGAAAAAATCCCACCATATTTCCCACCGTATTTCCTATAGCTTCACATCAACAGTTGCATCTAAAATTTACAATCAGGCCCGGTCCATTTGATATTGGGGGGGGGGGGGCTTGGGTTTTTGTCGGAGCAAGATAATTTTTTTTCGCCCCGGACCGGGGCAAAATTTTTTTTTCTTACAAAGTTGGTTCAAGGAATTTTTTTTATAGCAATTGATGTGAATATTAAGAATGTTTGTGTTTTTTCGAAAGAAATTCTTTATTTTTACTTAAATTACTTTAAACATAACTTTATTTTTATGTAAAACTTGTATTCACTTCTAAACTGAAAAATTACCGTACTTCAGGATTCCCTATTGCCTCCATGGAATATCCATGGAAATTCCGCAAAAAAAATATTGATGCGGAGTATTTAGACTCCTTTTTCCTTAGTTCCGTATAATATTGAAAAAATGAGGAAACAGGGATATAAGGAAAAAATACGGAATTTGGAATTAAAATGCGGAGTATTAAGACTTATTTTCCGTGATATCGCCATCTGTGTGGAAATACGGACCAAATACAGAAATGGATTAAATACGGAGATGCGGAGTATTCACTGTCCTGTTCACTAATTCCAGAGCACCCTGAATTCCCGGTTTTCTCTAAAATATGATAATGCCATCCTCCAAAAAGATATCAATTTTATATTACTCCTTTAGTCGTAACAGAAAATACCACTCTTTTGGCTGTGCGTCAGCTAAGTTAGAAATTCTATAGTAAAATCGCTGAAAATGCGTGACGTCGGGAGCTTTGACGTCACTGTTTACCATTGTTGACACTGTATTTTAAAAATCTAAGTCCCATAACTATGTAACGACAAATCGGATGAACCTGAGAATCGAATCTTTCATTACAATAGGGGAATCTCAAACGTGAGTTGATACCTTTGTTTACATCTTACTCCTAAGTGTTTACGGGAGAACAACATCATGAGCATAAATGACCTAAATACAACTGTTTTCATCATAGGTGCTTTGGTCATAGAAAGTTCCTACGCTGCTGATTACGCTGCCGACAGCTTATAAGACGGGCTGTCTGAACCAATCAGACAGCCTGTCTTACATGTATAAGCTGTCGGCATCGTAATCAGCAGCGTAGGAACTTTCTATGACCCAAGCACCTATGGTTTTCATCATAAATCGTATTAAGCGAAGCATGACACGGATAACACATGCAACAAAATAAATTGGAAACCGATAACGAATTCTCAGTTCAGGAAAATTTTTCAGTAAGTTTTGGTTGCGGTAAAAATGAATTTTTTTAATTTCTAAATTCTGAGACTTTAAAAAAAGGCAAATTTAGGAATCCCAAAGAACTACAGACAAATTGGTAGGACCTTCATTAAAAACGCTGATGGCAATATAAAATGTTTTGAAGTATTGATGTCAGAGGAAATTCAGAAATCCATAACATATTCACTTTACAAATGCTGCTTCGGTTACCTATCTTTCTTTGAATTCTGTGAGTCCTCCAGGTAATCTTTTTTTTTTTCTTGATGATAAAAAACTTTGATACAAACATTTGCCAGTAATATCATAACACAAGAAAAAGCAGCATGGTGCATTCATTCCATGTGTATCTGCATTATTTGAAAATTGTGATGTCATAAGTGATGTCACAAGTTCCGTACTTTTTCCATATCTTTTTTTTGTATCAGAAAAAGTTTAAGTCCAGAGTTACATATAATTCCGCATCAAAATTTAACTAATTAATGACTTCCATACATTTTTCTTATTACAGAAAATGTCCAAATTTTCTTATTATTTCCCAATATTTTCCATACTTCCGTTAAAGAAAATTTGCCTCGCAATTTTTTCCGTAAGATTTCCATGGAAAATACACGGAAATGTATCGAAGAAATAAGGAAATACGGAATTCTGAGGTGCGAGAGATAAAAGATTTTTGTAATATGCGATATATAATTTTCAGTAAACAAAATGTATATAAGGTCATGTAACATGAAGAGGGCCTGATGCAAGTTTTTACATATAGAAATGAAAACTAGTGAAAAACTTATTTAAATTCCCCTTCCAAGCTTGTATATGTATACGAAATTAGACACTATGGTGATACATGTATCCATTAATAGTAATATATTATATTGATAATGTGTTTTAGCCTTTTTATTGTTTCAGTCACTTGCATACTTTGTTATTTTCAAATAAGAACTTGCCATTACAGAAGAAAACTATGGCGAGCGAAGCGAGCAAAACATTTTTTTTCAGGAATTTTAAGCGAATTTTATGGTTATTCTTCAAATTCAGATTACTTGTAAGAGCAAGATTATTTTTTTCTATCACACCATAAGTAAATTTATTTTTTTTTATCAAAATTCAGAGCAAAATTATTTTTTTTCGAAAAAAAAAACCTAAGCCCCCCCCCCCAGAATATCAAATGGACCGTGCCTTACAAAAGATTCCTGCAGTGCATTGATTTAAGTAATCCCTCACTGCATCCACTTCCTTGCGAATGTTCTTCGTCGGATTTCAACTACTCTCCTTGTGGACACGTTATTACTGTTGACCTGAGTATAGTCAACAACGACAAGTTTAGAGAATTGATAAAAAAAAGGTCCCAAATACAGAGAAAGTAACTCTTTTACATTGAACCAAAATTTCAAAATTATCATTGACTCTTGTGAGAAATATGCAAGACGTTGGGCAAAGAAAGAGGATGTACAGAATCCATCAGAGGGTTACTTTTATCTAGAATTTACCTATTAAAATCAACTGTGAACACCAGATCTTAAAAGACCCTGATGTTACATTTTGTATGAAAGAGCTTACCTACCTCCAAGAACAGTATGTCATCACTCTAGCAGAAAAAGCCTCAAATAATAATGTCGAAGGGTTCCAACTCTACACCCCCCGAAGAAAATCCCAAACCAACCTCCATGCACCAGACACGCGTTTCGAATATTAAATTCTCATCAGTGATGCTTCTAGCGGAGCCACCAAAAATCGTTTCATTAGTGCCCTCTTTAATTTTTTGAATTTAGATTTGTACATTTATATTACAGAGTGTGTCCGGCTCCAAATTTCCTGTAGGGTCGATTCAGCAGCACATCCAAACAAAACCTATGTTCAAAATTGCATTGGAGGGATGGTGCCAAGATGCCAAACTCCATTAATGTCGATGATATTTATGTGTGAAATGGCTAGTTTCCGAAATAGCAAAAAATATAAATACGATGTCAAATTGATAATTACACATTTACTTGCAAAAAGTACTATTTCGGCAGTATTGTTAAAGAGTTGGGTATAAATTGGACACATGGAATTCCCATTTACATCCCAATAAACCTTTCTGCCTCTGAAATAATAGATAACCACAAATCAGCTTTTGCTTCCTTTAGCTTCGACATACACGCTCACAAAAAATAGATTTAAATTAACCATACTTATACTGCATATCTAAAATGCAGAAGAATCCGTACAAACAACGTTTCATCGCTGGTTCCTCAAAATGTTCTACCAAATCTGTATCGATCTTACTCAATAAAGTTTTATCTGAAATCATATCTGGACTTCAAAAACATTGTTCGACATATATTCCCGTAGCGGTATCAACCAGATGTGGATTTTAAAGAATTTGAAGGAACCTTTGGAACATCTGAAATCCACACATTTTAGTAGAGTCCATTCGATCAAAGCCTTTGATTTTTCGACACTTTACACTACAATCCCACATTCTAAATTGAAAAAAAGACTCGCAAAAATATAAGTAATGCGTTTACGAGGAAGAACGGCAATTGCAAATACAAATTTATTGTTATTTCAAAACTATGACAAAACCTACTTTGTACAAAAGTCCGATTCTAAAAATAAGTACACTGAAACAGATATTACTCAGATGTTAAACTTCATGATCGACAACATTGTTGTGCCGTTCGGAGGAACGGAATTCAAGCAAATTGTCGGAATTCCAATGGGAACCAATTGTATCCCACTCCTTGTCGACATTTATCCGTACTCGTACGAAGCTGAATTCATTCAATCGTTGGTCTCTGAAGGGAAGATATACTTAGCTTTTGACTTCAACTTCAGTTGCAGATACATAGACGATGTGTTGTCCATCAATAATCCAAAATTAGCGGATCACCTCAGAAGAATCTATCCTTCGGAGCTTGAAGTTAAAGAAACTAATTAGACAAATAATTCAGCATCCTATTTGGACATAATGTTGTCCTACGACACTGATGGTCACATGAACACCTCTCTCTATGACAAACGTGACGACTTCAATTTCAGCATAACAAACTTTCATTTTCTGAGTAGAAACATCCCTTCGCTTATGGCGTGTTCATATCTCAGTTGATACGCTATGCCAGAGCAAGTACCAAATATAGTTTTTATATCCAGAGCTATGCGTCTTTCAGATAAGCTTCTCAGTCAGGGATACGTTTGTGACAGACTTAAATCTTCACTAAGGAAGTTCTACGGTCGATATGGGGAACTCGTCATACAGTAAGAATGGTGGATGATATTCTGGCATAGACCATTTGTACCCTCCAACCAAAGATTATACTTTACATCTTCCGGAAAATGGAAAAATAAGCGGCGGATGTGACAATTCTACCGAATTGAAGCGACGGGTGTTACATGCAAGCAGGAGATGCTGACTCTTCCTGGGCACCTGGTCCCACTCCCATATCGGGAGTTCGCTACTTTTCATGTGGTGAAGGTTTTTGTTTGTTTGCTTTGGTTCCTGTTTTATCCTGATTTTGTATGCCTTCGGTTTCTGATTTTCTGAATTATCGATTTTGTGCTGTAAATAGGGATATGGTCAGTATCCATATTTGTCATCTTTCGTAATGCTAGGTTTACACTTAGCCACGATCGCCCCGATTGCCCCGACTGAGTTGAATCGTAGAGATCGTAAGAGAGCGTGGGGTTGAATCGTGACGATCGTAAGAGAGCGTGGTGGAATCGTGATGATCGTAGGAGATCGCAGAGATGGTGGCAAAAATTGTGATATTCAAAAAATTTGCTACGATTGTCCCGATTGATCCTTACATCGTGAGAGAGCGTAGTGAACGTGATGGAGCGTATTAGAGTGTAACAGATCTTGACAAAGCGTAACAGATCGTAATATGCGATCGTAGAAGATCTTGGTGAAACACGTTCTCCTACGATCCACTACGATTTCACTCACGCTGTTTGACGATTTGTTACGGTTTCCACGATTCAGTCCACGATCTACAAGATTCGTTGCGATACCAATATTCCTATAATGAAAATTGTAATAAGACAACACGTTTTTGATGGATAACAAGAGTTTTTAACATCCGCAACAATTTCTAACATATGAAGTTGACTATGAAAAGTCGTCTTTATAATCAGTGAGGTGCTGCATTAATTGTCTTCGAACGAGTTAAATATATACACGCAATTAAAGATTTGAATTGCTCAACAAAAATATTACCTTTAATAATCAAAAAAAAAGAAAGATCAAATAAGGTTCATGAATGCCATTTCCAGCGTTTTGAGATATAAAATCTTCATCTCCTGGATATTAAGCGTAATTTCGTTCGGATATTGCAAGTGGTATTTAAACTGGTTGTCTATTTCATATCAAATCGTGTTAAATCGCGGCAAATCGTAGTCCTGCATCGCAACAGATCGCAACAAAACTTGATAAGCGTAGGGAACCGTGATAGAGCGTGGCAAAGCGTAATACCTCATCGTGGTAATCGTACGGGAATGTAACGAAGCTTGAGAGAACGAAATGCAAATCGTAACAGATCTTATCTACAATCGTAACAAATCGCTACAGCGCGTATCAGAGCGTGATGGAGCGTCGGAGAGCGTGTGAAGACCAACTTTATTTATAGAATCGTGGAGCTCCACGATTTTGCTCACTCATAGACATCGTAGGGCATCGTGGCTAAGTGCAAACCTAGCATTAGATAGCAGACTTCTTCTGGACAAATATTACCAAAATGCGATGCACCAGACATACATGTTTCAGATAATGAATCTAGAAACATGAATAAAAATTGAAAAATGTTAAGATCATAATGTCAGTTCTAATGTTCACTGTAACGTTAGGATATTAAACGTCTTCAAATTCAATAGAGTTAAAGAAGATCCTGACGATAATCTCAACAGCACTCACAAATCTGGATAACCGAAAGGACAAGATGCGCTAACCCTTCATATCGGCCCTATTTCGACGAAAAATGCGTATGATAAACGAATTATTGAATTATCACTTTTTGCAATGTTGAATGTTTGAGAAAATACCGCGTCATAATTTTTAGCCCTCGTAACGTCACGCACTTGATATATGACGTCATGTTTTGACGTCATTTCCCCTGCATGACACAAAACTAAGGAAAATCATCGTATTTTACACACAAAACTTCAAAATACATCTACGCTCCAGGCCTCACCCACGAATTTTTTTTATTGCAAATTAAAAGGCCGATCAGAAATCCATCGATTGATACAAATATATTCATGTGAGTGCTACTTAATTTCATAGTTTTGTATCGAAATATAGCTCTTTTATTGATATTTTCAAAGATTTCAACGTTTAAGACATTTTGAGCGACGTATTATTCGGTATAGGACTGTGAAATCAAAAAAGGCTATCCCGATTTGGATTCACCATACATTTGACATTTTATAAACTAGAATATTATGGATATATGAACAACTATGAAAATGGGGCCGAAATGGCAGGTAACTGCACCTACTACTTTTCTAATGCGTTGAAGAAACGATTAACCGAAGTTGATCGAACTTGGCTACACATGCCCCGGGGACTCTTAGTCCATCACCAGAGACACTCACCAAGTGGTACAAATATTTAACGTCTTCAAATTCAATAGCATGGTATAAGAGCAGATCGATTTGCAGCATGGGTTAGATATGCACATTTTCGGGTACGTAACCCTCGTCAGTGATCATCAATGTAAACAATTTAATATGGCCAACTAGTGTGAAAGTTATCATGAAGTAGGTATTACCTATTATTTGATGAACTCGAGTTCTTACTGTTACTTGCCGTCTGGCATATATTCGAGGGAAAAAACAGTCGTTCTTTACTAAATCCCTAGTAACATAACAGATACGTTGTGCATACGAATGTCCAATCATAGACATGATCAGTGAATAATATTTACATCTTTTTTCAATGGTATTGTGCTCTTTGATTCACCCTGTTGTCGGACGATAGTAATAGTCATTTTCAGAATCTCAATTACTTTAATTGGTGCAACATGACACCACTCCCTTCTTTCTCTGATATGGTGTATTTTCAAGATTTAGATGCGATAAAAAAAAATGGGTCTTTTGCTTAAATTATATCATTTAAAAAGACTCGGACTAATCAGTATCCTTTCGAGCACAGAGGCTTGAAGTTATGCGGATGTATCCCTAAAGGCCCCATATAACTAAAATGACCTTACCCTTATGAAAACCCCAGTGTATTATTCTTGCCAACGTTACGTACTTATCTCAATAGCAAAAGAAAACTAGGACACCGATTTTCAAACCGACTCGCCTACCTGGCATTCTAAACATGTGTTTGTCAATATTTGCTTTTCATCCAAACCTTTTATGAATTCTAAGCTGAATGATGTCAATAATCCATTTATATCTTCCTTATTTAAAGTTTCAAATGGTTTCGCAGGGATTTATTTGTCGATACTGAAGTTTGTCCTTAAATGAATTTTAAATACTACCATTTGACCATCCATATATAACTTGCATACCTTTTTCCTCAAATTATTGATTTATAGACGTTTTTATTCTCGGATACCCACGACTTGGCTAAACTTCGGAAATCGCTATGTTCATATACAGTATCAATCGATCAATTCGATCGATTTCGGTTCGGTTGGTCGTTTCTTCAGACGCATTTCAGTATCAATTTGATCAATTTCGGTTGGTCGTTTCTTCAAACGCATTTGAAAATTTCTGTATACATAATTGTCTCAAATTCCTAAATCCTGGGTCCTGTAGCATCATCTCCCAGCAATCTTGCTACATTTTTCGGTATATTCAGGACATAATTTTCACAGATTTTTGCCATATTACATTGTTCAGATTGAGTATCACTGACGAGGGTTAAATACCCAAAACGTGCATGTCTGGTCCATGCTGTAAATGTATCTGCTCTTAAATGATGCTAATGAATTTGAAGACGTTAAACATGTAAAATATGTCCAATATACAGGTCAGAGTGAGCACGCTACCGCGATCAGCCAATCGCTTGAATGAACATCGTGGGATTACTACGAAACATACTTTCGCTTATTTACTGTCTGTTTAAAAATCTCACGATAGAAAAAATAATAAATTACTAACTTGAAGTAGTACTAATATTTTATCAAAATGTATATAAAATGTTGATCTAGTATGTAGACATTATAATAGACCATTTTCCAATCTTGTTAGAAAGCACAAAATGTCCGAGTCAACATCTTTTGGCGCTGTTTAACATTATGACGTCACTCTTAAGAGATGCAATTCCATTGTGACGTAACAATGAAAAGGTGCGCAAAAATTGCTAACCTCGGAAATTTTTCGGCATTTTGTCAGCCATTATTAATTCTGCAATTGGCCTACTCGTTCAAATAACCTACACATGTACGTTTGTTTACCAAATCTTGAATGAAGATATGCTTTAATTGAGGTTATGGTTTTCAGGGGTTTTTTTTATATTTGATATAAACTGTAAATATGTATACATATCAAAATACTGTGAATATATCTACACATCAATCGGAAATATATACATCTTATAACAATGAAACTCAATGTACATGAACAATGTACATCTTTTTTGCCAATTCCTCGTCCGACTTCAGTTTCAATGTACGGTCGTCCTTTAAGGCCTCTAAGGTCTCCATGACAAATATGGATAATGACCATATCCCTGTCTACAGTACAAAATCGATAATTCAGAAAATCAGAAACCGAAGGCATACAAAATCAGGATAAAACAGGAACCAAAGCAAACAAAAACAAAAACCTCCACCATATGAAAAGAAGCGAACTCCCGATATGAGAGTGAGACCAGGTGCCCAGGAAGAGTAAGCATCTCCTGCTTGCATGCAACACCCGTCGCTTCAATTCGGTAGAACTGTCACATCCGGTTACTTCCATTTTGGAAGATATAGAGTACAATCTTTGGTTGGATGGTTCAAATGGTCTATGACAGAATATCATCCACCATTCTGGATAGTGGGACATCATAGTGTATGACAGGTTCCCCATATCGACCGTAGAACTTCCTCAGTGACGATGTTAGTCGGTCACAAACATATCCCTGACTGAGAAGCTTATCTGAAAGACGCCTAGCTCTCAGAACAAAATCCGTATATTTGGTACTTGCTCTGGCATAGCGTATCAACTGAGATATGAACACGCCATAAGCAGGCGATGAAGGGATGTTGCTACTCAGAAAAGGAAAGTTCGTAATGCTGAAATTGAAGTCGTCACGTTTGTCATAGAGTGAGGTGTTCATGTGACCATCCGTGTCGTAGGACAACATTATGTCCAAATAGGATGCTGAATTATTTGTCTCTGTAGTTTCTTTGACTTCAAGCTCCGAAGGATAGATACTGCTCAGGTAATCCGCGAATTTTGGATTATTGATGGACAACACATCGTCTATGTATCTGTAAGTGAAGTTGAAGTCAGAAGCTAAGTATCTTTTCCCTTCAGAGACATGTCGGCAAGGAGTAGGGCACAATTGGTCCCCATTGGAATTCCGACAATTTGATGGAAGACCTTTCCTCCAAACACCACAAAAATGTTGTCGATCAGAAAGTTTAACATCTGAATAATGTCTGTTTCAGTGTACTTATTTTCAGAATCTGACTTTTCTTTTACAAAGTAGGTTTTGTCATAGTTAACAACAATAAATTTGTATTTGCGATTACCGTTCTTACTTGTAAACGCGTTACTTATAATTTTTGCGAGTCTTTCTTTCAATTTAGAATGTGGAATTGTAGTGTAAAGTGTCGAAAAATCAAAGGCTTTGATCGAATGGACTCTACTAAAATGAGTGGATTTCAGATGTTCTAAAAGTTCCTTCGAGTTCTTTAAAATCCACATCTGGTTGATACCACTGCCAGAATATACTGTCGAACAATATTTATGTAGCCCAGATTTGATTCCAGATAAAACTCTGGTGAGTAAGATCGATACAGATTTGGTAGAACATTTTGAGGAACCAGCGATGAAACGTTGTTTGTACGGATTCTTATGCATTTTAGGTATGCAGTATAAGTATGGTAAATCTAAATCTAAATTGGTAGTGTCGAAGCCAAAGGAAGCAAGAGCTGATTTGTGGTTATCTATTATTTCAGAGGCAGAAAGGTTTGTTGGGGTGTAAGTGGGATTTCCAGGTGTCGAATTTAAACCCAACTCTTTAACTAGACTGTCGAAATAGTACTTTTTGCAAGTAAATGTGTAATTATTTGAGGCTTTGTCCGCTGGTGTGATGACATAATGTTCTTGGAGGTAGGTAAGTTCTGTGATAACATCAGGGTCTTTAAATATAGACACGAATCTGGTGTTCACAGTTGATTTTAATCGGTTTATTCTAGATAAAAGTAACCCTCTGATTGATTTTATCCATTCGGAAAGGGTGTCGAGCTGTACATCCTCTTTCTTTGCCCAACGTCTTGCATATTCCTCACAAGAGTCCATGATTATTTTGACATTTTGGTTCCATGTAAAGGACATACTTTCTCTGTATTTGGGACCCTTTTTAACAATTCTCTCAACTTGTCATTCTTGACTATACTAAGGTCACCAGTAATAACGTGTCCACAAGGAGAGTAGTTGAAATCCGATGAAGAACATTCGCAGGGAAGTGGATGTAGTGAGGGATTACTTAAATCAATACACTGCAGGAATCGTTTGTAATTGTAAATTTTAGATACAACTGTTGGTGTGTAGCTATAGGAAATACAAGGAGTTTCTTTTCTTTTGAAATATGGTGGGATTTTTTCTGTGACAGTTTTGTGATTCAAAATTTGACCAAGATTCAGGTTATCAATACCTTTGTTTGCAAATCTTACTTTAATGAAAGGGCGGTTTGTTTTCTCCTCTGATTTATCTGATCTAACTGCTTGAAATAAACGAAAAGTAGAAATGTCCAAGATAACTCCTTGTAGTCTGCATTCTGGGGAACGTGTATCGGTATATGCGAGGTCCTTCGTATAATCGTAGATTTCGTGTAACTTCCGTAAAGGAACAGAGTATAATTTGGTACGAATATAATGCAGGCCTAGAGGCTCATTCAAAAATGGAACCAAGTCATCGAAGGAGAAACTATGTATCTCAGGCCTATTATATTTTCGAATGCCATGACTTCGATGTCTTCTTTGTGATCTGTTGAATAAGCTAGTCACATTTACCGATTGACAACCGGGACTTGTTAAGTTTCCTATAGTGCTGATGTTATCGTTGCACCCATAGGGCGCTGCAGTGTTAAGATTTTTTATCCAGAACTCTTCTCTGTTGCGACGGAGAGGTGTGCTCAAATTGGGATTGTTTGTGGGGTGATATATTTTCTCTAGGATTCTGACTCTCATAGATAAAACAGAATGATCCACCTGGTCAAAATGTCGATAAAGGAGTTGACTTCCTTTATTATTTATTTTTGACCGGTGTCCTGACATTCTTTTTCGGAGCTGGCCTTTGGTTTCGCCCACATAAATCAATCCACAAAGTGAGCACTCTATTCCGTACACAACATTAGATGTCATGCAGTTAAGGTTTTCAAAACTATGCGTGTTAAATGTTTGTCCATCTATCAAATGCCCTACTATTACTAATTCTTCCTTTTTATTGTTTATTACATTTCACTTCTCAGATTCTGACAATGTTAAACGTCTTCAAATTCATTAGCATCATTTAAGAGCAGATAAATTTTCAGCATGGACCAGACATGCACGTTTCGGGTACTTAATCTTCGTCAGTGATCCTCAATCTAAACAATGTAATATTGACAAAGAGTTTAAAAATTATTATGTATAAAATTAACCGAAAGATGTATCAGGGTGGGTGGGATATGATGCTACAGGACCCACGTTTTAGAAATTTCAAAAAAATTTGATGACAGAAATTTTCGATTATCGATTCCTTTTTATCCCACGTGTTACCCGTCCGTCCGCCATGCTGTTTTAATTCGCTACAGTACTAGTTTTATGCAAATAAGTGCTTACGCGCATTTGCATTCCTTCTTCGGTGAAAACTAGGTTTTATTAGGGTACCCATTTATAAGCAATACTTCATCATATTTTGGTAGCGATGGCATATATGAATGATGTAACAAGCTAGATTCTAAGTTTAAAGTATGATAGACTCGCTCCATGAAAAATTTCATGGTTTGATCTTTACGAAACCAATTGTAACTTTAAATCACGAGTGTATGCCTTCCAGTCATGCAAACTGAGAATTTGCTAGCCCGTTGACATTATTTTCTAAGGTTTAAAATAAAATAAAAGGAGGGCTGTGATATGTCTGTAGTTTGGTAGGGAAAGGAAATCGAATGATTTGGTAGACAATTAAACCCAGAAAGGACCGAAAAAATCTCAATGAAAGAAATTAAAACGCAGAATTCCGTTTGAATTTTGCTGAATCTGATGGAAAAAGTAATATTAAAAAAATGCGACCTATGTTTTGTGTATAATAACAGTTGATTTTAACACTGAGGCCTATGGAAACTTCAAGAGTTTTTCGATGGCAGATGGCCGTCGAAAGTCTGCACAAATTGCCCATTGGTCCCGTTGTTTTATGTGTTGTCATTTGTGTTTGATGTTTCTTTGTGATTTGGCGTTTCTTGTACCATTTACGTCTCTTTCTGTGTATGTCTGCTTTGTGTTTTTACAGTGGGTGTTTTTTGTTTTTGCTGTTGGTACTTCAACTAGGTGTTGTTAGGGGTCCCCTCCTTTCTTTAAGAGTATTGTTCCTCATCTTGCTCCAAAGGTCACAATCGGTAACTTCCACCAAGAAAGACAAACGTATAAATTGGTATGTCATGGCATAGAAGGTATATGTTAAACGTCTACAAATTGATAAGCATTATTTAAAAGCAGACGAATTAACAGCAGGGACCAGGCATGCACGTTTCCGGTATTTAACCATCGTCATTGGTCATCAATCCAAAACAATGAAATATGGCCAAAATCTGTTAAAATTATGTCCAAAATATACCGAAAGACGTAGCTAGATGGCTGGGATATGATGCTGCATGACCCAGGTTTTAGAAATGTCTAGAAAATTTTGTATACAGAAATTTTCGAATGCGTTTGAAGAAACGACCAACCGAAATAGGTCAAACTTGGCTACATGTGCCCTCGGAGATTCCTGGTCGACCAGCAGTGATTCTCACCAAGTGGTACAAATGTTAAACGTCTACAAATTCATTAGCATCATATAAAAGCAGATAAATTTATTGATCCTCAATCCAAAACAATGAAATATGGCCAAACTCTGTGAAAATCATGTCCAAAATACACCGAAAGACGTAGCTAGATGGCTGGGATATGATGCTACAGGACCCAGGTTTTAGAAAGTTGAGACAATTTTGGAAGCAGAAATTTTCGAAAGCGTTTGAAGAAACGACCAACCGAAATTGGTCGAACTTTGCTACATGTGCCCTCGGGGACTCCTGTTCCACCAGCGTCAGATCAAACACGTGACACCGCGAGGTTCTTTCCACAACAACGTCCATTCATATGGATCGATGTGTCACGTGTTTGACCTGACGCATGAGTGTAATCTAAAACCATGGCGTTTGAATTCGAAGAGACGAAGCGGAGGCAAGTAGAATCCCGGCCGTACCATTGATATTAAAGCTTAGCAAGGTAAAATATGATTGCCAATCGTTTAGTTTTATTTCATTCGAGTAAGACACAGTCAATAATCCCCTAGAAAATTTGCTGATTCGTGCCGGCCATATCCTAAATTTGGGTCCCGGGTTTGTTTGTTCAATGTAGATTCCTACGGCCAACACACCCCTACCAACCAAATATGCAAGTGTCGTTGGCCGTTTCTGCTTCTAATAAATTAACAGCATGGGCCAGACATGCACTTTTCGGGTGCAGTACTTTAACCCTCATCAGTGAACCTCAATCAACATCATTTATGACTCTGGATAAGGGGACGTCATAGTGTGCTACCATTTCCCCATATCGACCATACAACTTCCTCAGTTCGTTAGTCGATCAAAAATGTATCCTTGACTGAGAAGCTTTACTGAAAGTCGTCTAGCTCTTATAACAAAATCTGAGTACTTGGAGCTTGCCCGAGCATAATGTATTAATTGAGAAATGAAAACGCCATATGCTAGTGACAACGGAATGTTGCTATTCAGAAAAGTGAATTTTTTATATTACCATGGGCGTCAAAAGACAACATGATATGCTAATAGGACGCTGAACTATTGATCTTTTACTTCAAATTCAATGGGATAAATTGCGAAAGGTAATTTGCAAATTTTGGATTATTGATGGACTGTAGATCATCAATGTATCTGTACGTGAAGTTGGAGTTAAGAGCTAACTGTTTTTCCCTTAGGGATCAAGAATTGAATAAACAACCCGTTGAAAGACCTTTCTTCCAAAGACTTCAAAAATGTTATTATCAGGAAATTCAACATCTTAATGACATCTGATTCGGTATACTTCGTTTTTGACTCATATATATCTTTTACAAAGTAAGTTTTGTCGTAATTTACGAATTTCAAAATGAATTTATATTTACGATATCCGGTTTTACTCGTAAATGCGCTGCTGATAATTTGTGACAGGTTCTCTTTCAAATCAGTATGTGGAATTGTGGTGTAAAGTGTCGACAAATCAAACGCTTTTATAATGTGTATTATTTCGAACTGTGTTGATATGAGGTGTTCTAAAAGCTCTTTCTTTAGATCCATATTTGGTTTATAAAGCTACGCGAATACACGAATGAACAATACTTTTGAAGGCCGGACTTAATTTCAGATAAAATTGACAAATATGGATCATGACCATATCTATATATATACAGCACAAAATCGATAATTCAGAAAATCAGAAACCGAAGGCATACAAAATCAGGATAAAACAGAAACCAAAGCAAACAAACAAAAACCTCCACCACATGAAAAGAAGCGAACTCCCGATATGGGAGTGAGACCAGATGACCAGGAAGAGTAAGCATCTCCTGTTTGCATGCAACACCCGCCGCTTTAATTCGGTAGAATTGTCACATCCGGTTACTTCCATTTCGGAAGACATAGAGTACATTCTTTGGTTGGATGGTTCAAATAGTCTATGACAGAATATCATCCACCATTCTGGAGAGTAGGACATCACCCTGTATAACGAGTTCCCCATAAAGAGTAGTTGATCTCCTATGAAGAACATTCGCAAGGAAGTGGATCTAGTGAGGGATTACTTAAATCAATATACTGCAAGAATCGTTTTTAATTGTTAATTTTAGATGCAACTGTTGATATGTAGCTATAGGAAATACAAGGAGTTCCTTTTCTTTTGAAATATGGTGGGGTTTTCTGAGACAGTTTTGTGATTTAAAACTTGACGAAAATTCAATTTATCAATACCTTGTTTATAAATCTTACTTTAATGAAAGGACGGTTTGTTTTCTCATCTGATTTATCTGATCTAACTGCTTGAAATAAAAGAAAAGTAGAAATGTCCAATATTACTCCTTGTAATCTGTATTCTGGGGATCGTGATGTCCTTTGTATATTCGTAGATTTCGTGTAACTTCCGTAAAGGAAGAGAGTATAATTTGGTACGAATATAATGCAGGCCTAGAGGCTCATTCAAAAATGGAACCAAGTCATCGAAGGAGACACTATGTATCTCAGGCCTATTATATTTACGAATGCCATGACTTCGAGGTCTTCTTTGTGGTCTGTTGAATAAGCTAGTCAAATTTACCGATTGACAACAGGGACTTGTTAAGTTTCCTATGCTGCTGATATTATCGTTGCACCCATAGGGCGCTGCAGTGTTAAGATTTTTTATCCAGAACTCTTCTCTGTTGCGACGGAAAAATGTGCTCAAATTGGGATTGTTTGTGGGGTGATATATTTTCTCCAGGATTCTGACTCTAATAGATAAAACAGAATGATCGGCCTGGTCAAAATGTCGATAAAGAAGTTGACTTCCTTTATTTTTTATTTTTGACTGATGTCCTGACATTCTGGTTCGGAGCTCACCTTCGGTTTCACCCACATAAATCAATCCACAAAGTGAGCACTCTGTTCCGTACACAACATTAGATGTCTTACAGTTTAGGTTTTCAACACTATGCGTGTTAAATGTTTGTTTTGTGAGATTACTTGAGAATAAAGTGTTATTGAATGTTATAAGTTTTGCAGTTCTTCGTGCTGCACTTAGAAACTGAGCAATCGCTTGGTGAAAATTGGTGCTCTTTTAGTATATCGACGACTTCAATCTTACAGGGCTTGATTTTAATACACCCATCTGCATGTTTATACCAAAACTCATGATTTCTACTTACTACAAATGTTTCGTCTCTAAATTCATGTAAACTAATTCCAGGGACACCTAAATTACCTGTTGCGTATGTGTCCGTAGACGCAACAAGTTGGGGCCTTTTTATAGTTGGTGACGCCCCAGCCACTTTGTAGGTCTCCTGAGTACCTGAGTATCCATTTAAGCAAAAGACTGCCCGACAACTGCCCTCGGGGACAATTTGTCCACCAGCAGTGACACTTGAACAGTGGTAAAAATGATAAATATGGATAATGACCATATCCCTGTATACAGCACAAAATCGATGATTCAGAAAACCAGAAACCGAAGGCATACAAAATCAGAATAAAACAGGAACCAAAGCAAACAAACAGAAACATCCGCCACATGAAAAGAAGGGAACTCCCGATATGCGATTGAGTAAGACCGATAAAGCGAATAATTTTGGCGAGTAAGATTATTAATTCTTAGCGTCTTTTGGCGGAGAAGGAGGAGGTGGGGGCGGTTGGTACGGGGTAGATGGTGTGGGCGGATTCTGTAGGAAGGATTGGTAACTGCCTTGTCCATACGGTACAGGACTTTGAAGCATATGATGTTGCGTAGGCATATATTGTTAGTACCACGGGTATACAACGTTTGCTGGCGATTGTTGAAAAACTGGTGGAATATAATTAGCGTAGCTTCCCCAATTCTGTGAGTTGTACATTTGCCAAAAAGGGTCTGACGGCTGTGTTTGATTTGCAGGGGGATCTGCTCTATGATCAGCATGACACGGGCTATGCTTTTCATTGTCAAGCTTTTTCTTTTTGTTGACTTCCTCTTCTGATTCCGAGAGGTCCGACAAATCAGTGTAATTCGATTTCACCATACTTTTACCCTTAGAAATAATATTCTTCCAGTCAATTACATCCAAATTTGGGGAGACGGTATTTTTGCAGGCAATTTGCACATATCGTATATCTCGAATTAAATTTTGCTTTCCTTTCTTAGAGAAATTGTATCTTTCTGAATTTGACCTTTGAAGAATTGGTCGAACTTGCAGAACAAAAGATGCTTTGTTATTGGACTCAAACTTAATAAGATTTTCTCTTTCGCTTTCTAAAGATTTTATTCTTTTTTCCAATTGCTGTATATCCTTAGATACCTGTAAATGAGAAACATGCATAGGTAATGGTATTAGGAATTAATGATGAATAACAGGGCCTATGATCTTTCCATGGCTACCAACAGTTTTGACCACCTGACCTTGAACTCTGATTTTCAGCCTAAGCCATACACTTTGAATGGTTAGTCTTGGGGCATATTTTACATCTGTAATTATTGAGACAGATCTCAAAGATCGAAAGTTTTAACCTTTGTTACCTTGACATTGGCGTTTGACCAACGTTTGATAGAAAAAACGTAAACCTTCGCTTGGTAATAATTTTTAATGGTAAGTGTTAAAGTATTGATATTTAACATGTTAATTACTCAAATGCGCAGTCTATTGACATATTTACCAAACTTTTTGACCTCCTGACCTTGATATTGGAGTTTGACTTACTTAAGAGAAAACAGCGTATGCTGTCTGTCTAAAGGTTTGCTTGCTGTCCTAATTTGACAGACAAGATTAATTGCAAATTCTTAGCACTTGATATCATAGCGTTTTCAGATACATTTCCTGAGAGGCAAAAATATACTTTATGTATCATGCAACATCATACTAGTATCAATTCCCAACTTTTAACATAAAAGTAAACTTGAAGAATATAACGATGATTGAAAGTTTGCAGCTTTGCTATAGAAGTTACAGATGTCATGGTCATCTTCAAGGTCACGTCCATAACTAGAAATTTCATATACATGTCTATGTTTTATCAAAGTTGACACGAGAGAGAGAGAGAGAGAGAGAGAGAGAGAGAGAGAGAGAGAGAGAGAGAGAGAGAGAGAGAGAGAGAGGGGACATACAGACGTACTTCAGATATATGTTGCTTGTGCTCGGGGTGCTTATTCATAAGGCCGCAGTAATGGTACCCCTCACATCTCTCAAGATTACAGAAGGCACCACCCCTGTTACCACTTTGCCTGTGCCCTTGATGGTGACATCGATCGCAAACCACTCGCATCAAAGTGTGTCCACCAAGTCCAATGACCAGTTGTTTCTGAGGTATTATTTTCAAATTTTGCAGCTCGTCTTTTCTGTGATCTAGCAGAATTTTAATGTCTGTTATTTCATCGGTAAGTTTCTCTTTCTCTCGTTGTGTAAATGAGAGTTTTGGGTCGTCCTTTTCTGTTTCAGTGGCCGACTGCTTTTCAACAGAAGTAAATGGAGAAACACCAAGCCCAGGGGGATCTTTATCACCAAACAAAGCTTGCTTCGCCTTTGTATGAGCTGTTACAGTGTTATAGTCTTTGATTCGTTCCAGTTCTGGACTTTCTGCTTCCGGAAGTAATTTCTGTCTGGAAGAAGGGGAACTCTGAAGAGCCAAAATTTTTGCAATGACCATCCTTTTGTACACTGTCGGGATGTTCATCTCCCTTACTTCCCTTGGCCTAAAGAACTTTAAGTCATGTCTGATGTCACAGAATGTTTAATGAATTCCTCCTTGTATGCAACAAGCCCAGGGTCTACAGATTTCAAGAATTCTGAGATACTTTCTTCCATGGCTCAATGTTCAGTGTATATGACTTGTACAATGTACTGTACATGACGTGTAAGCTTACGAGTGTAGTGTTTAGACCAATCATATTTGAGTATTAGAGCAATACTTTGCATATCAATGACAATGTCAAGAGGTAGATTTTACATACATTTGTATTTGAGCGTGCAGTGTCCTGGATGGCATCTGAATTCATTGATCCCCTACTTCGATAAATGACCAATAAGTAATCGAATAAAATTCTCCACATTTCCTATTTCCCCAACTCTTAGCAGAATTTGGACAAATCGGTTTTCTTAATTTGATCCATGATTTAATTCTATTTGTATTTGCAAATATATATATTTAGGGCTGGAACGATACTGCATCAAGCCGATCCGATCACGATACGTGATATTCGATACAATACGAATCGCGATAATTAAGTTTAATTCAATTAATTAATACAACTTCTCAAAAAGCTAATCGATAGTTATATTTATCATATAAGGATCTTTTTTCATTCAACATCTTACATTTATTTGACACTAGCTTTCTGACTAGAATAAAGATGAAAAAAAAATTGACGGTTTGTTTTTTGACAAGAATAATTGAAGAAAAAAATTAAAAGAAGAGGCCATGGATAAATCATATAAAAAAAATCAATGATTCTCATCATTTTGTCTTGTTTATATCTATATGTAAACTAAAGAAAGTTAGATTTAAACTTGAGTACTTGAAAATCCGGAAAATTCAAAAATGTATTTTTTTGGGGGGGGGGAGGGGTTATGTTGTAAATTTTAACTTAGGTATCGTCGGGGTGTCGAATAGTTGATATCAAATTTCTAATGATTAAAGTAAGTAGAAATAATATAATAATATGAGTAAATCGATGTCAAAAAATGTACACATTATTTGAGCTTCAAATAGCTGGAATTGAAAGAGTCGCAATATAAGATTAATATTGCTTGAAACCATTAAAATTGATTCACATTTGATTCCTTTTAAGAAATTCACACTGTTTATGGGAATAATTATTTCCAAAAAGCGGTATCCCAAGGGAGGAGGGTGATGTCCCTCCGGACTTATTATTAAATAAATCAATGAAGTTTGATCACAGAATACTTGTTAAACGTAATGCTTCAGTAATGGAATGAACCCCCCCCCCCCCCAAATCGAATACCAAGTCCGGACCCCCCCCCCCGATCCGTCCTTGGATAGCTTTAAAACTTATTATTCAGAGCTGAAATTTGACTACGGTCTGAATTTAATACCCGTTATACAAGTATGTAATGCTTCAGTGGTCACGTGCTATCGCCGCGAGGAAAAAGTTAGCTGTAACTTTCTATCAATTGATATAGTATTACCAGGTAATTTAAAAGGAATTGTGAGAACATGTTCGTGGAATTGAGGAACTTTTTCGTTTACTTCTTAATGATAATAACAATAACTGTTACGATAACTGTAGGAGACTTCCTGAAAGGAAGTATCCTAAAAATGCGATAGACAATTGCTTATATTGACAATGAAAGTAGGTTAAACTCGCGTCTTAAACATAAGATGATATGTGGTACTTACCAAACAGGATAATATCGACTGCCTTAAAAGTGTAATTTCCATGATCATTGAAGGCGTAACAGTTATATTTTCCATGGTCCTGGTGAGCTATATTCTGAATCTGTAGAACGTTTGCATTTGAATAAAACTTCTTATTCCTATACCAAATGTAAGTACACGTTGGGTCACACTCAGCTGTACATCGTATCAGAGGTAGTGTAGGGTTATCGGTGTTTCTAAAGTCATATTCATAAGTCATTGGAATAATTGTTGGATTCTTAGGACCATCTGAAATGCAGAAGAATTGAAAATTGAATTAAAATTATAGCACGAGCCCAAATGGATCTCCTATCATAATTATACTAATAAGCATCTTGTTTGATGAAAGCATTTGAAAAGCTAATCAATATTTCTTTCATATCTAACTAATAAGACATGTTTGATTTGACATTTTTTCATCTGAATCTGATTTCCATTTTAAGAACTTCGGTTTTCTTTTGAGTAACCAGTATTTTGAAGAAAAAAAGTAACTTTATGTTTTGTGTTTGACTTTCATTCACTGATTTCAAGAAATTATCACAAAATCTAATGCTATCAAATCATAACTGAAAATAACTCGGTATGAAAATTGTTATGCTGCAGAGAGATTATTTTTTTCTCAAAGAAATCGGTAATTGTCAATAAGTTCCTTTTATTCCTTATGGCCAAAGTTCGTATCAAATATCGAAAATATCGACACCTATCGTCCTTTTTACAATCTACCTTTCCTTGAAGGGATGCTGAGACCACGCGGAAGGTACAGTCAGATTTCATTACGTATTGTCAAAATTTTGTATTTCTATCAGACTTTCAGGAGGTACAGGACAGTCAGACTTAAATTTGATCCTATCATTTAATTTTCCTAAAAATTATAAAAGTTAATAATTGAAACATACTTTTTCTACATGCAAAGTTTTATCAATTTTTTACCGTTAGTTTTGAAGCTACGAACGTACATATATGTATGTCCATTGAAAGCCCCAAAGTGGGCCGTAAATGTGACGTTAAAATTAATACACTTTAGGTAATGAAAAACACGTACAAATCTTCTGTAGAGGCAGAATATTAACAAGTTCTGTATCTTTCATTTAGATATGATGTGGGCAATCGGATATGTATAGAATTATACATGATTACTAAGACTTTTAAAAGAAATTGTCGTAAGGAGATAAATTTATGTCTATTTTCAAAACGTCTTTGAGTTGCTAATTTTTAATTATAAGTCCGTTTATCTGACACCCTATCATTCATTTTCCGTAAAAGCTTGATATTATCTTCTTCATATGTCAAGTGAACCACCGATAAATTCCTATTGAAATTTGACCGTCAGTTTTTAAATTATAGTGATTTTGTTACCCCTCCCCCTTATTTCTACGCTACCTAATCCTGACGTTCTTGCGAAAAAAGCGCCAATGTCGCCGTTTCTATTGTGACGTCATAATTGATCCAGAGCATTCAGATGGGGTTTATTCGGATACTGTTCTGGACCCCTTTAAGGTTAAAGTTCATAAATGAAAAAAAATGTTTCGGATATCCTCTATCTTAGGTGTAAGAATACGCTAAATAATCTTATGATTGCGATGTAAAACGTTTTCGCGTAGCATAAATCCCTATTTCCGATATAACTACTCACCCCTACATGGACATAGTCAGAATAAAGTCATTTGTATGATGAAGCCTTATTGTGGCCTCCTTAATCCAATCCCCGCATTTATCATGAACTACATTTCTTTTATAAAAGAACCAATAATTGTTTTAGAAAGTAAAACGATACTGAGAAATATGACGTCATGAAAATGTCATTCCCGCAATCTTGATAGAATTAGAAGTAAATAGCTACGTTATAAAGCAGTTGTCGTTTTCAAGAAAACTAGAGCCGCCTTCAACAATATTTTCATTCTACATGTATCCATGGAGACACCGTATCAAGATATATTGTAGGACTGTTTTAGAACAGAAGTCAAGAACACTACGACAAAAACAATACCTGTAAAAGTTAACTTTTAGTATGAGGAAATGTTCAGACTAAGGTTTTATTTTACAATCAAACTTGTATGCCATGACATGACATGGATTTTCTCAATATTAGGTATACATTATCTTATATTTACATTACTAGTAGATTTCCCATCTTAAAAGCCCATTAGATAACTACAATTATATTCCAATAATTTGGGTTGCTATCGTCACTTTGTAGCATCACGTGACTTAAGTTGGTGGAACGACGAACACAAAATGGAGGCATACCGCTCGTTTGGGGGAAAGAAAACAGGTACTGAAATGATTGTTTTGATTCAATTTTATCTTTTCATAGCCGATGTCTTAGTAAAAAATGATATTTTCATGATTCTTTGTTGGTCGATCAAGAAATCATTGTAGGTTTTAACATTCTGACAAAAGGAATGTCGTGGTCGAAATATGTTAAACATAATGTTTTCGTTGTTTCCACGTACAGCTTTTGTCACAATGCTTGTAAAAACAACGGCGTTTTATTTTCTAACGAGTCAACGATTGTAAAAGTATCAATTTAGACAAGGATATAGGCTATGGAATGATAGAATCTAATCAAAGCAATTATTGAAGTTCCTGTTTTCTTTCCTCCAACTGAGCATTTTATTTATTCGTGGTTTCACCAACTAAAGTCACGTGATACTACACAGTGATCGTGATATCACGTTCAAGTGTTACATTTACAAACGTTAAAATAAATCTGACGTTATAACAGGCAAAATGTGCAATGTGCATGCAAATTAAAAGACCGATAATAGAATAAATGTAAATATAAGTAATTACTATCTTACTTTTGGTGTTCATGGGTGTATAATTCTGGTTGGACACGTGTAATTTTTTCAAGAATCGCTTCGCCCATGAAAACCAAAGGTAAGACAGTAATTTCTTAATTAGATGCTTTGTTTTCATGGATACAACTTTAGCAAGCCAAGTCAAGACAAAATAAGGGTTAAATCAAGAGAAATTTTGTGCTTATAAAACTAAATGCACCCTCAATGATAACTTTGATTGGAGGTATTGATTGTACATCTTGAAAAGCAAAGGCCAAATTTAGTTATTCATTTGAAACAGCCTGGTGTTGTTAGAGATCACCTCCTTTGTTTTCAAAAACCACTGATATGGCAATGTTTACATCTAGACAACTGCAATACATACTTTAAAAATCCTACTCCACCCGTGTAAGCACAGGGAGCGTTGTACATTAAAAAAAACACCACAGACATGTAAACAGTACGCAGACAAGTACATATTTTTATTTAAATACCGAACATATATGTCGGCATACACGTGGTCCTAGTGAGACTCGGATCAGCAACATATCGGTCACTATCCCGACGTCCTATCCACTAGACCACAGCGCCGACACGTTGTACAATGTAAATCATCGCAATACAACGCATCGACGTTTAAGCCAACGTTGTACAATGTTCGTATACACGTTCATGCGTTATATTGCGATAATTTGAATCGCATTCGGTCGCATCAGATTGGTGTGGATATTCACTATTCTGATGCAACGTCTTGAGACTTCTTAAACATAAGTAGCAAATGCGAGAGATAGTTCTACGTATGTGATAACTTGTTCGAGGCTAAATATTTCTATCGAAAATGTTGTAAAGTTGTCGTGTGCCAATTGTGAAGGGTTTTTAGAAAGAACTTACTCACCTGTAAAGATCAATTATCAGTTTGTTAGATTGACAAGTCAAGTAATGTTTCATGTACGAAAATATCCTCGCAGCGGTTCAATATGCTCACAAAAGTATAAAAGTCGTACCAAAGCTTTCGAGTAGATATTGGATAGTTTTCGACCTATCTCCATTACATAGAATGTTAACCCAATGTATCAAAATATATTTTATATCGAAATGGCAAAACATACTTACGTTTAACATCTATTTCAAAGTGATGTGAACTGTGACTTCCAAAGCTGTTATGTAAATGGCAACGCCAGTAATCATACTCAATACTTCGAACGACATTGGAAAAGTAAAGGACGTTCTTATAGTAAGTATGCGTGCCACTCCAATATACTTCACACTCCTCAAAACAATCTGCGGCACAAATAAATGGTCCTAACGAATCTCCTTCCGTAACCGTGTACACCGCGTCTGTTGCATTGAAGATGATATTTCTTGGACCATCTACAGAATTGATAAATAGGACAATTGAATGAAAAACAGGAATAAGAAAAACATAATAATTCAATTTCTTATTATTTCTTTCTGTTCTGAGGATTGTTCTAAAAATAACATCTCGTAGTGTCTCTAAATTGATACGGTTCCAATGCGTCTAAAGAGTCAGCAAGTTAAAATAGAGAATACATGAATAAATTCACTTTTCTTTTGTTTGAAAATAATATTTGTATGTCTGTCTTTCTATTGTTGTGTTTGAATGATGTTTTTCTTTCACTCGGTGCATGCAGCACTCCAAACATACATGTACATTTGTAGTAACCTTTGTCTTTTGTGTAAGACATATTCCTATTATACATGTATGTCAATATATTTTGTAAACTTTTGCCATACATATACTTTGTAATGATGACAAATATGGATAATGATTATATCCCTATATACAACACAAAATCCATAATTCAGAAAATCACATCCCGAAGGCATACAAAATCAGGATAAAACACTGATTTTGATGTTCGATCTCTTAATGTTATACATGTACTCGTATATCTTATGGCAAGATTTATTTTTCACATTTCTTTGAACATCAAAAGAATGTTTTTATATCTTATTAATTTTTTTCCAGTTTCAGCAGCTTTACACTCCTGTGCAACAGGCAAATTGAATTACAGAAGCAATGCATGATGCCCAAGACAAGTAAAATCGGATAATAAAAAAGAAACGCAAGGATCAATGAAGGATGCCACACCGACAAACAGTCAGAAACTAAGGAAATTATTCTACAACTTGAACGCTTTGCTATGAAGCAAAAATGAATTCCCAATGAACAATTAATCAGGAGCCCGGGAAAATAAGCATCCCTTTATTTCTAGAATCACCCTTCACTTAGGTCATACAGAAAAAAAAATCCTGTGAAATTGATAAATTTTGTGTTTTGTGATGGTTCAAACGTCAATATATCTTCTGACATGGAGGTCATTAAAATGTTATACAGTTTTATATATCGAAGTGTTTCTTTTTTTGAATAAGCGAATTCGAAGAGTAATTATTATGTTTGACAGGCTTTTGGATCATTGAAATTGCATTTTAGATTATACATATAGTGCATATCTGATTTCTTCATTGAATTTATTTAATGTTGTGCAATTTACATAAGAATTGACTGTTCAATTTTGACAGTTTATTGGAGTATGAAGTTTGGTTTGTCGCATCACAAATTGTGTAAAACCGCGTAGCGTAGCGAATTGAGCAGTAAATTTTTATAATTTCCAAACCCAAATTTATCCCAAATTTCACAAATATACTCAAGAAATTAGTAATGTAATACATTGCGTATGGAAGAATCAACTCTGTAGGGCCCGTAGGCGAACTAGTTCCCAGACGAAATAGATATAATGTATACGTTGCTAGTTAAAGGCAGCAAATGTGTCAAAAATATTCGTTCCCACCTGGAGCCCCATTTTACCAATCCATTTCATCATCTGATGATATGACGTAGCATTTTGATGACGCGTTCTGCAGTTCAAGCTCAAGGTCGCCGACATGGCAGTTATGTGTTTGGATTGTACACGCAGGAGCTGGGAGTTTATATAGACAGATTCTCTGTACTTACAGATCTAATACTTGCAGAAAGCGGCATGATTATGATCTATTGGTATTCATAAGTGACAAGTTAATTGGGAAAATTCATGACGATACTGTATCCTGATCGAGGCCGAGGTAGGTCGCCGTCTTTGACCTCTCATTTTTTATTCGCTGTCAATATTTTCTTCTAAATTCTTCATCTCGCCGAAAATAATCATTAGAAAAGTTTCTAGTCTCAATGCTTCATAGGTTCAGAACGATTGTACCTCATAGAAATCATTTGAACAGTGGTCTTCGGTCCGTTTGAAGTTTTCAATCAAAACTTTTGCACGTTGTCGTTGACAGTCGTCAGTCATTGGAAAATTTCAAACGCAGGTACTTGCTACTGTTACGACGGGAATGTAATTTGGAAGAATATAGCTGGAAGTTTCTGTTTTTCTTGTCATTTACTGAATTTTCTGTGCTTCATGAAATTTTAAGGACAGAAAATTGTCTAAGAAACTTCAAAAACAGGAGCATAGCAACTGAACAACGCTGTAAAAACCACGTATACCGACCGGTACCTCATCGAAATCGTCATAAAAATTTTCATTAATTCTGATATCGTATTTATATCTAAGGGCTACTGTTAATAAAACTATTTTTTCTTAGCATAATTATCATTCGAAAGCCGATCTTAGCAACATACTAAATGATTTTGATGGAAGTAGTTCCGGCTCTTCCGGTATTTCATCGTGTTCATTGGGGTATGAAGGTGTATTTCGCCATTTTTCTGACGATCAATTAACCAATCAAAATGCATAGATTCGTGTAAACAAACTTATTTGGAAATTATAATGATTTATTTGTAATTTTCTTGTTCCAGTTTTGAATATTTCATTGTGCGAATTTTGTCTACGACTGACTTGTGATATAAAATGTGGGAGAAATTCAATATTTTCAAAATCCTCTATTACCAAACCTAACTTCAATATGAAACGACGGTTCGGGTTTTCCTGATTATTGAAATAAATTGTTTGAAAATCTAGCCGACGAGATATTCAAAATTATGCTTTGAAGTCTTGATTTAGGCGAGTTTTGAACTGTAGCGACAATGACAATGACAAGATGCATTTTTGAATAGTAAAGTTCATGAAAGTTTATAGAATGAATTGAGTACAGATTGGTACGCATATGATGCAGACATAAAGGTTCATTTACAAATGGAAGGCGCTTATTAAATGAAAATGTACATTGTATTTCTAGCTTGTTGTATTTTCGAATGCCATGGCTTCTACGCCGTCGATTTGATAGCTAGGATAAGACTAATACATTACATTTTAACAGGCCGGGCTTCTCATATTACGTATGGTTACATCTATACGGAGTTACAGTACTTAAATTCGAATTTAATATTCATCTTTGTCTTTAGAACAGAGTGCTAAGATTGGTATTAATGTTTTGCACTTTTTATAAATCACTCTTTCTCTATTAGTGCAAATATTTGGTTTTACATTATTGCCCCCACCATGGAGTAATCCTTGAGAAGATCAGGATCCCCCGAAACATCATTTAGGCAGGGGATTGGAAATTCATCGTGTATACCAAGTTTCATCTCATTCCTTCCAGTAGTTCCCTGAGAAGCCGAAAATGTATGAAGTACCCCTTTCTTAAAGAAGGAGAAATGTTAAACATCTTCAAATTCAATAGCATCATTTAAAACCTGATTAATCTACAGCATGGACCAGACATGGACGTTTCGGATACTTAACCCTCGTCAGTGATCCTAAGTCTAAACAATGTAATATGGCCAAAAAGTATGGAAATTGTTATCAAAATAAATCCAATCAATAACTTAAATGTGAATCATGCATGAATGTTCTTCGCTATAAATGAGAAAAAGAAAATATCATCCAACAAAGCACCATTGAAAGCGTTATGACGTCATAAGGTGACGTCATTTTGAAGATATTGACGAAAATGGCAAAAACCGCTGGACAATTTTTTGTGGAAGAATAAGGATATGCTACGGACAAGTTCAGGAATTGAATTTGAATCACTGACTTCAATTTCACTTACAGATACATCGACGACATGATATCCATCAATAATCCAAATTCGCGGATGACTTCAGCAGAATCTATCCATTGGAGCTTGAAGTCAAAGAAACTACAAACACAAAAAAAATCAGCATCCTATTTGGACATAATGTTGTCCTACGATACTGATGGTGACATGAACACTTCACTCTATGACAAACATCCCTTCATCGCCTGCTGATGACGTGTTCATTTCTCAGTTGATACGCTACGCCAGAGCGAGTTCCAAATATGCAGATTTTATTCTGAGAGCTAGGCGTCTTTCAGATAATCTTCTCAGTCAGGGTTACGTTTGTGACCGACTAATATCATTACTGAGGAAATTCTACGGTCGATATGGGGAACTCGTCATACACTATAATGTTTCACTCTCCAGAAAGGTGGATGATATTCTGTCATAGACCATTTGAACCATCCAACCAAAGATCATACTCTATATCTTCCGAATGGAAGTAACCGGATGTGACAATTCTGCCGAAATAAGCGGCGGATGTTGATTCCTGGGCACCTGGTCTCATTTCCATATCGGGAGTTCGCTTCTTTACATGTGGTGGAGGTTTTTGTTTGTTTGCTTTGGTTCCTGTTTTATCCTGATTTTGTATGCCTTCGGTTTATGATTTTTTTGATTATCGATTTTGTGCTGTATATAGGGATATGGTCATTATCTATATTTGTCAATGATGGCCGCCTGCGTTAATTAAGATTTAACTTTTATGACCAGACGATATAGTGATAACCTTTTACATACAATGTTTTTTAATGCATGCGACCATTGCTAGTTTTATGAATATAGATTTCAGCAATTTTGCAGATTATTCAAAACTTCGGTGGCACCTGGTCTCAACCCTAAATTGGTATTTCGCTTCTTTCCATGGTTTTTGTTCGTTTGCTTTGGTTCCTGTTTTATCCTGATTTTGTATGCCTTCGGCTTCTGATTTCCTGAATTGTCGATTTTGCACTGTGTATTGGGATAAGGTCATCATTCGAATCTCGATTCTATGCAAAGTGGCTATAACGTTGCTAACGTATTTTATCGCCTTATATTCACAAAAACAAAAATATAGATTGCATAAGAATGGGAATAACTACTGTCCTGTTCACTAATTCCAGAGCACCCTGTTTGGGCGATTTATTCTGTCGTCTGAAGAATTTTGCTATAAATTATTGTTTCCGACCTCCTTTAGTCGTAACTGGAAATTAACTTCAACCCTATCAGTTGCCTTCAAACCGCAATATGAAAAAATAAAATGTCTACGGGAAATTCCCATGTTAAATTCAAGCCGCCATCATTTTGTTCTCCGTGTCAACAATAGTAAACAGTGACGTCAAAGCCTCCGACGTCACACATTTTCAGTGATTTTACTATAGAAAATCCCCGTAGACTTTTTATTATCCGTCCTATTTCTAACTTAGCTGACGCACAGCCAAAAGAAATGGTATTTTCTGTTACGACTAAAGGAGTACTATAAAATTGATATCTTTTTGGAAGATGACATTATCATAACTCAGAGAAAACCTGGAAAACAGGGTGCTCTGGAATTTGTGAACAGGACAGTAGCTTCTGACGTTGTGTTAGTTCCCTAGATCACAGATATATATCCATGAAATGACAAATATGGATAATGACCATATCCCTGTATACAGCACAAAATCGATAATTCAAAAATCAGAAACCGAAGGCATACAAAATCAGGACAAAACAGGAACCAAAGCAAACAAACAAAAACCTCCACCATATGTAAAGAAGCGAACTCCCGATAGGGGAGTGAGACCAGGTGCCCAGGACCATATAAATAAAATAGGACTTAATAGTCGCATCCCTTTAAAATTCTTTATGAAGATTCATCATCTAACGGAATATAACGAAGAAAAAAAGTGCTAAACTATTTCTGTTTCTGAGGTCTGAAATGATGACTTGTCTGTTTTACGCAAGACGTCGAGTTTTATTCATTTTAAATAACCAACAGTACACGAAGCAACCGGGAATCGCGAAAAATCCTTGTGTTGAGTACATATTAGACACATTGTTAGGAACCACTGAAGGGCGTTTGATTAAACTTGGTAAGAATGAAGTTCTCATGGATTTTGTCAAGTGTTGTTTTCCTTTCGGGGATCCGTCATCAGTTGGTGCCATAGTAAAAGCAGGTCACGAGGGGTACCCTCTTTTGACAGTCTTCTTTTGACTTTTATTTTGTGTTTGACTTCCATTCAATGAATATTCATAAGAACCGAGGAAGATTTCGATCATTTTTATTTGACATTCATTTTGTGTTTGACTTTCATTCAACGATTCTTCTTCAGAACCGAAACACATAACGATAACCTGAAAGCGTCAGGATGATCTAAACGGATGTCTTAAGTGGCGTTATGTTTTGTTTCACCAGAAGTCAAATCTTTGACATGTTTTTGGACGTCTATTCGGACTTAGTTATAAATACTCATTTTCCTTAACTTTTCTTTCAGGTGTCACTAAACCCAAATTCATATCACTTTTCAAAACAATTGATAATTACCAATGTATATGCTATGTCGCACATCAAAATATTTGTCGGAATCTGAGAAAAAAGGATATGTTATGGACTAATTTAGGAATTGAATTTGAATCTCAAAATCAGATTAAAGAACTAAACATGCAATAAAAAAGGACATGGCAATGTTTATTTCTCCATTTAAGGGATACTAATATAAATGTCTTGAGTTTTTGAGTTTTTCAGATGCTTACTCTTCCTGGGCACCTGGTCTCATTCCCATATTGGGAGTTCACTTCTTTTCATATGGTGGAGGTTTTTGTTTATTTGCTTTGGTTCCTGTTTTGTCCTGGTTTTGTGTGCCTTCGGTTTCTGATTTTCTGGGTTGTCGGTTTTGTGCTGTGTACAGGGATATGGTCATTATCCATATTTGTCATTCATGTATTCTCCCTTTTGTAACAGATATTTTGATATACAACATGAAATATAATTTTGTAGTAATCAAACGAGAAATGGGTTTAAACAGGGATATTATTTTGGTTAAAGCCACCTTAAATTACATAATAAAGGTATGATCTTATGCTCTTATTTACTAATATTTACTGCATGTTTGCCATATTTAAGGGGATCAATGACAGTAACCGAAAGAACCACATCGGGAAGCTCGAGATCAGTTATGACGTCATGATAGAAACGGCGACATTGGTGAGTTTTTCGCAAAATTTGTAAACAATATATAGCTAAATGTCGTTATTGTTTATCTCATGTGATAAAAAATCTGAACATATATGTATATGTAATACCGTATTGATGAAAATTAAGTCTATTTACCAAAGTGGTTTCATCAAGGGGTTTATCGGGGTTTTAAAAATCACACAACTTAAAAAAAAAGACATAAACAGCTTGAATTAGGAAATAGCAATCGAAGCAATACTCGCGTCGCCTCAGTTCAGATGTAAAAGCGATGTACTATACCATCGCTTTAGCGCAAACAGTAACGTTAACGAGTAGGTGAGCGGAGTTGTTTAAGAGGGTATAAGCGTGAAAAAAAATCATACGTTAATCGTATCGATGTGTTGAAGAAAACAAAATTGAAAACTTATCGAACTAATGGTCGAATATACCTATAGATTAAAGAGCAATGCATTCAAAATGACAAGCAAAATATAGCCTTGTTTACATCTAAAATACGCTTCTAACAATCGTTTTACCCTTGGCATATAGTTTACGTCATCAACGGGAGTTAATTTGACGTCATACTAATTATGACGTTGCAATATTTTTTTTTACAAATTCTTCTGCTATTACAAAACTGTGCTTGTTCTTTAGACGTTCCAGTAATTCAGTTTGTCTTACAGGTTTATATATTGTTATATCATTTTACGCCATTACAAAGGAGGGGATCTCCAACAACACCAGGTTGAAGCACCCACAGCAAAACCCCAAAACACCCAATGCAAAAACACAAAGCAGACAAGCACAGAAAAAAACGCATAAGGGACAAGGAACGTCAACGAAAGAGACGCATAAGGGACAAGGAACGTCAACGCACAACACAGAAACATCAAACACAAAGGACTACATATAAACCAACGAGACCAATGGGCAACCGGTGCCGACTTAGGACGGCCATCTGCCACGGAAATAGCAGAAGGTTTGGTTATCCTGGATTACGTGCGCACAACCCTCACACTTTTCCGATTACCCAGAGGTCTCGAAGAACGTACAATTGTGGTGTAAAACAACCGCCTCACTATCAGATGACAGCACACAAACAAGACCGCAAAACGCAGGGGCCAAAGCAACACAGATGAATATGTTAATTAATATAAAAAGAGGGCGTACGTAATACAATCCGTGCTCTGCCGCCGCAAGCTCATGTATGTTATGAGCCGAGGAGTCCGACTCACATTCAGAGAGGACAGATGGTCGGGCCCTGTCTTCTCTAAAGAGGTTTGGACAGGGCCCGTCATGGAGTCCCGTCGTCACAGTCAGTCAGAGTGCAAGTTTTAAGAATGCGCTTGTACAAGACTGTATATTGCTCAAGTACCAAGCCTAGTGTCCGTCTGGTGACATTAGGATCATATCCACGGTATAAAAGGCGTTTGATGATTCTGATGCATTTTCGATAGTGATGTTGTCTATCTTTGATCCTTCTTATCTTGTTAATAATGTCACCATAAAATGCAGGTTGTGAAATACCCAAAGTAATATACTCTGTTGCCTGTATTGGCGGAATTTCAGAAGAAGTTGACAATATTTTTTGTAAAATTTCCAGAAAGTCTTTACTAGTTTGAGAAAGCGAAAACCTTGTCCTAAAAACATCAGTACATGCTCTAACATACCGGATGAGCTGTGAAATATAGATACCAAAGGACGGTAATCTAGGAACATCGCCGTCAAGCCAGGGGAAATTTACTATGTTAAATCCAAAATCATCTCTTTTGTCATACACACTTGTATGGATCTCTCCATTAACAATTTTGATATTTAGGTCCAAAAATGGTGTTTCTGTTTTTGAAACGTTTGCCTTGTTAAGAATCAATTCTTGTGGATAAATAACATTTTTATACTTTTCAAAAACATGATTGTCGATAGTAAGAATATCATCCAGGTACCTAGAAGTACCAATGAAGCATTTCAATCATCATTTTTTCTTTGCTTTTGAAGAATTTGGATAAATTCCTTTTCATACGTGTATGAAAATAAATCTGCAACAAGAGGCGCACAATAAGTACCCGTTGGAATCCCTACAACCTGCTTGTAGAGTTTCTCACCAAATCTTACATAAACATTGTCCAAAAGGAAGGAAAAGGCAATACACAGGTCACCACATGTCCATGATTTGTATGATTTGTAATCTGTGGCGGAAAAGAAACCCTTCGATTCGAAAGTACAAATATAAGTTTTCCCCTCTCGATCAAAACACCATTTAATGAGTTTGGACAGTCGAGCATTTATTTTGTCATGAGGAAGCGTGGTGTACATATTAGAAAAGTCGTATGAAGATATCGTATATGCTTCAAAATTTCTTGATTTCATTTTGTCAATCACATTCCCTGAATTTTCAATAGACCAAAAGAAGTTTACGCCATTCCAGTTCATGACAGTTTCACAGTATTTTGCCACGTGTTCCTTTATAGCCGTGAGTGCTGACGTCAGATTTCTAGACAAAATTATTGTTGAGCAGTTGCTAGAATTAGCAATGTATCGAAACTGGTAAGGAGACTTGTGAAGTTTTGGTATACAGTATATTATAGGGAGATCCAATTTGGAAATAGGGATGTTAAAAGAAGAAATTTCACCGTTATATTTGTTCAAAATATTGGGAACACTTTCGTTGCTTTCGATATAAGTATTAGTAGAGGAAAGTTCCGAAACTAAAGTTGATATGTAGTAGCGTTTTCAAATAATTATGGTGTTGTTGGCTGCTTTGTCTGCAGGCGCGAAGACATATTTTTCATGTAAAATACGTAACTTGGATTTGAAATATCTTTCAGATTTAGAAATTGGATTTTCAAAAAGATGAGGATTCTTGTGGAAGTTATCTATTCGAATATCGGTAATATCCAAAATGAGGTTTTTCCAGTCATTCAGAGCATACGATTCGACTCCTTCCGATTTACACCATCGTTTGGTATAGTTATCTAAAGTTCCTTTAGCACTTCGCGACATTTCATAAAATCTATCTTGGATGGGATTCTATATTTAGGTCCTTTTTTAAGAAGACCACGGAGCTGCCTGTCTTTGATAATTGAAAAGTCATCTGTAATAATATGACCAGCTGGTTTATATAGATATTCAGACATTGCACATTCTCAAGAAGCTGGGCATGATTCAAGTATTTTAGGATCTTGTGTAACTTTGTTGTAGTTAAAAACGAAATTTAGAATAGGTCTCTTATACATGTATTTGTAACTAATAAGAGGAGGTTCTAAATTTTCAAAATATTGAGGAATGGCACTTTGTACGCGATGATCCCGAAAAATATTCGAGATGATCAGAAGATCAAATCCTTTGTTAATAAATAGAATTTTAATGAATCGTCTTTTACGGAGCGGACTAATTTGATTGCGATTGCATTGAGTAAGTTAATACTTCAAATCTATTTTTGCATAAAAGGACAGAAATAAATTCAAAAGAATAATTATATTCTATGCTGCCAATTTATCTGTTCTTAAATGATGCTATTCAATTTGAAGACGTTTAACATTTATACCACTTGGTTAGTGTCACTGCTGATGGACCAGGAGTCCCCGAGGGCACATGTAGCCAAGTTCGATAAATTTCAGTTGATCGTTTCTTCAACGCATTCTAAAATTTCTGTTATCAAAATTTCTTGACATTTCAAAAACTTGGATCCTGTAGCATCATATCCCACCCATCCTGCTACGTCTTTCGGTATGCTTTTTCGACATAGCAATGACAAATATTGATAACGACCATATATCTGTACACAGCACAAAATCGATAATTCAGAAAATCAGAAACCAAAGACATACAAAAGCAAGATAAAACAGGAACCAAAGCAAACACACAAAAACCTCCACCACATGAAAAGAAGCGAACTCCCGATATGGGAGTGAGACCAGGTGCCCAGGAAGAGTAAGCATCCCCTACTTGCATGCAACACCCGCCGCTTCAATTCGGTAGAAGTGTCATATCCGGTTACTTCCATTTCGGAAGAAATAGAGTACAATCTTTGGTTGGATGGTTCAAATGGTCTATGACAGAATATCATCCATTATTCTGGAGAGTGGGACATCATAGTGTATGACGAGTTCCCCATATCGACCGTAGAACTTCATCAGTGACGACGTTAGTCGGTCACAAACATAATCCTGACTGAGCAGCTTATCTGAAAGACGCCTTGCTCTCAGAACAAAATCCGTATATTTGGTACTTGCTCTTGCATAGCGAATCAACTGAGATATGAACACGCCATAGGCAGGCGATGAATGGACGTTGCTACTCAGAAAAGGAAAGTTTGTAATGCTGAAATTAAAGTCGTCACGTTAGTCATAGAGTGAGGTGTTCATGTGACCATCAGTGTCGATGGACAACATTATGTCCAAATAGGATGCTGAATTATTTGTCTCTGTAGTTTCTTTGACTTCAAGCTCCGAAGGATAGATTCTGCTGAGGTAATCCGCGACTTTTGGATTATTGATAGACAACACATCGTCTATGTATCTGTAAGTGAAGTTGAAGTCAGAAGCTAAGTATCTTTTCCCTTCAGAGACCAAAGATTGAATGAATTCAGCCTCGTATGAGTAAAGGAAAATGTCGACAAGGAGTTGGGCACAATTGGTCCCCATTAGAATTCCGACAATTTGCTGGAAGACCTTTCCTACAAACACCATAAAAATGTTGTCGATCTGAAAAATTAACATCTGAATAATATTTGTTTCGGTGTACTTATTTTAAGAATCGGACTTTTATTTTACAAAATAGGTTTTGTCATAGTTAACAACAATAAATTTGTATTTGCGATTACCGTTCTTACTTGTAAACGCATTACTTATAATTTTTGCGAGTCTTTCTTTCAGTTTAGAAAGTGGAATTGTAGTGTAAAGTGTCGAAAAATCAAAGGCTTTCGTCGAATGGACTCTACTAAAATGAGTGGATTTCAGGTGCTCTAAAAGTTCCTTCGAATTTTTTTAAAATCCACATCTGGAGAATATATTGTCGAAGAATATTTTTGAAGCCCAGATTTGATTTCAGATCAAACTTTGGTGAGTAAGACATACAAATACAGATAAAAGTAACCCTCTGATGTATTTTATCCATTCGGAAAGGGTGGCGAGTAGTACATCCTCTTTCTTTGCTCAACGTCTTACATATTCCTCACAAGAGTTCATGATAATTTTGAGACATTTTGGTTCTATGTAAAGAACATACTTTCTCTGTATTTGGGATCCTTTTTTAACAATTCTCTCAATTGTCGTTCTTGACTATACTAAGGTCACCAGTAATAAATGTCCACAAGGAGAGTAGTTCACCCGGTACGCTAGAGCATGTACTGATATTTTGGATTTTCACAATAGAAATTTACAAATTACCAAAAACTTTTAGGTCAAGGTTTCCGCTTTCATAAACTAGTTAAGACTTTCTGGAAATTTTACAAAAATTACAGTCAACGTCTTGTAAAATTCGGATCTATACACGCAACAAAGTACATTACTTTGGGTATTACACAACCTGTCTTTTATGGTGATATCATAAACAAAAATAGAAGGATCAAAGGTAGGCAGCATAACCATCGAAAATGCATCAGAATCATAAAACGCCGTTTATACCTTGGATATGATCCTAATGTCACCAGACAAACACTAGGCTTGGTACTTAACCAATCTAAAGTCTTGTACAAGCGCATCCTTGAGACTTACACTCTGACTGCCTGTGACGACATGACTCCATGACAGGCCCTGCCCAAACCTCTTTAGAGAAGACAGGGCCCCGACCACCTGTCTTCTCTGAATGTCAGTCGGACTCCTCGGGTGATTACATACATAAGCTCGCTAAAGCCGGCAGAGCACGGACTTTATTACGCATGCCCTCTTTTTATATCCATTTACATATTCATCTGTGTTTCTAGGGCCTCTGCGTTTCGCGGTCTTGTTTGTGTTAGTTCATCGTACAGTGAGGAGGTTGTTTTACACCAGAATTGTACGTTCTTCGAGATCTCTGAGTAATTGGAGAAGTGAGAGGGTTGTGCGCACGTTATCCAGGATAACCACACCATTTGCTACTTGCGTGACAAATGGCCGTCCAAAATCGGCGCCGGTAACCCATTGGTCTCGTCGGTTTATGTGTAGTCTTTTGTGTTTGATGTTTACATGTCGTGTGTCTCTTTTCCGTGTCGTTCTGTACTCGTCTTTTGTGTTTTTGCATTGGGTGTTTTGGTGTTTTGCTGTTGATGCTTATATGGGGTCTTGTTGGAGATATCATCTCTTCTTGAAATCCGATGAAGAACATTCGCAAGGAAGTGGATGTAATGAGGGATTTCTTAAATCAATGCACTGCAAGAATCGTTTGTAATTGTAAATTTTAGATGCAACTGTTGGTGTGTAGCTATAGGAATACTTTTTTCTTTAGAAATATGGTTGGATTTTTTCTGTGACAGTTTTGTGATTTAAAATTTGACCAAAATTCAATTCATCAATACCTTTGTTTGCAAATCTTACTTTAATGAAAGGACGGTTTGTTATCTCCTCTGATTTATCTGATCTTACTGCTTGAAATAAACGAAAAGTAGAAATGTCCAAGATGACTCCTTGTAGTCTGTATTCTGGGGAACGTGTATCGGTAAATGTGAGGTCCTTCGTATATTCGTAGATTTCGTATAACTTGCGTAAAGGAACAGAATATAATTTGGTACGAATATAATGCAAGCCTAGAGGCTCATTCAAAAATGGAACCAAGTCATCGAAGGAGAAACTATGTATCTCAGGCCTACTATATGCCATGACTTCGTGGTCTTCTTTGTCACCGCGTGGGATCGAAACGTATGATGTTACGGATGTTTTTATTGTTTTCTCATCATTTAAGTGATACTGCACAAAATAGATGAGATGTTGCAGTAAGGTAATGCCTAATAAGTAATTTCATATCGTTTATATATCTGAAAAGTCTATAGTTTTTGCAAACACTTCAAGAGTTCGTCAAAGGGCATGATTTTCTGTCGTCGATAAACTATTGAAGTGTTTGCAAAAACTATGAAGTTTTCATATACCTGGACCATATGGATTGAATTATTAGGCATCGCCCTGCTGCAACGGCTCGTCAGTTTTGTAAAGTTTAGTTTAGAAAATGAGAAAAATACCAAAAAAACTATGTAAGGAATCACAACACCATACGTTTCGATCCCATCGCGGTGTTTGTGGTCTGTTGAATAAGCTAGTCACATTTACCGATTGACAACCGGGACTTGTTAAATTTCCTATGCTGCTGATATTATCGTTGCGCTCATAGGGCGCTGCAGTGTTAAGATTTTTTTATCTAGAACTCTTCTTTATTGCGACGGAAAGGTGTGCTCAAACTGGGATTGTTTGTGGGGTGCTATATTTTCTCCAGGATTCTGACTCTCATAGATAACAGAATGATGGGCCTGGTCAAAATGTCGATAAAGAAGTTGACTTCCTTTATTATTTATTTTTGACCGATGTCCTGACATTCTGGTTCGGAGCTTACCTTTGGTTTCACCCAAATAAATCAATCCACAAAGTGAGCACTCTATTCCGTACACAACATTAGATGTCATGCAGTTTAGGTTTTCAAAACTTTGCGTGTTAAAAGTTTGTTTTGTGAGATAACTTGAGAATGAAGTGTCTGTTATTAGGATGTTACAAGTTTTGCAGTTCTTCGTGCCGCACGTAGAAATTCAGCAATCGCTTGTTGAAAAGTGGTGCCTTGTAGATGGTAAAAGTACCAAGCCTAGTGGCCGGCTGGTGACATTAGGATCATATTTACGGTATAAAAGGTGTTTGATGATTCTGACGCATTTTCGATTGATATGCTGTCTACCTTTGATCTTTCTAATATTGTTTATCATATCACAATAAAAGGCAGATTGTATAATACCGAAAGTAATATACTCTGTTGCTTGTATAATTACGAATTGTTAAAGAATAATTTTTGTACAATTTTCTGAAAGCCTTACTAATTCATGAAAGCGGAATCCTTGACCTAAAATTATTTTAGTAATTTGTAAATTTATACTTTGAAAATCCAAATATTAGAACATGATCTAGCGTACTGGATGAACTGTGATATGTAAATGCAGTATGACGGTAGTCTTGGAACATCACCGTCAAGCCAGTGGAAATTTACTATAATGAATTCAAAATCATCTGCTTTGTCATATACACTTGTATGAATGTTTCCATTTAAAATTTTGATATGTCGTTCCAAAATTGGTGTTTCTGTGTTTGCTATGTTTGCCTTGGTAAGTGTTGATTCTTGTAGATAAATTTTATTCTGATATAATTAAAAGAAAAAAGGATTGTCAATAGTCAGAATATCATTAAGCTACCTAGAAGAATTACTCAAACATTTCAAAGGATAAAATTTTAGGATAAACTCTTTTCCGTAAGCGTATAAATCACATCTGCAACAAGAGACATACAGTTAGTACACATATGGATCCCTACAACCTATTTGTATAGATTATCACCGAAGTACCTATCAGTTATTCAGTCTTAAAGTCGAGAAGGCAAGGCAAAAATTATTAGAATTTCCATTGGAACGGTTGCGAACGTCGGAATGTAAAACATTCCGAAATGGGACCAGGTGTCCGGCAAGAGTAAGAGAGTCAAATCTGATAAAATTGTTGTCCAAGAGGAACCATAGGGCACTACACAGGTCACTACATGTCCATGATTTGTACTCTGAAACGAAACCCTTGATTCAGATGTACACATGTAAAACAAAGGAGGGGATCTCCAACAACACCAGGTTGCAGCACCCACAGCAAAACCCCATACCACCCAACGCAAAACCACAAAGCAGACAAGCGTAAGTTCACCGCTCTCCACAAGAACACCATTTAATGAGTTTATATAATCGATCATTAATTTTGTCGTAAGGAGGCGTCGTGTAGCTATTTGAGAAGTATGACGAAATCGTATTGTCTTTGACATTTCTAAATGTTTAACGTCTTCAAATTCATTAGCATCATTTTAGAGCAGATAAATTTATAGCATGGATCTGACATGCAATCATATCCTCTGAACTTTTAATAGACCGAAAAAAATTCATATCGTTCCTGTTTAGAACAGTTTCACAATTTCACAAGTGGTATTTTTTCTAAATATGCGTAAGTGCAATTTCATATTTGTAGACAAAATTGTTTTGGAGCAGTTGTTAGAATTAGCAATAGATCGAAATTTGTAAGGAGACCTGTGCAGTTTTGGAATGCAATATAGTTTTTGTAAAGATCCAATTTAGAAATAAAGATATTGAATGTCAGTTCTCTGTTATGTTTGTTCAAAATATTAGAGACACTTTCGATTCATTGATTTTAATAGAATAATTTGTAGACGACAATTCCTAAAGAAGTTGATATGTAATTATGTTTTCAAATGATTACGGTGTTGTTGGCTGCCTTATCTGCAGGTGCAATTTTTTTTTTATTTAAGGATGTATTGAACACTTGGACGCCTATTCAATTTTTCTCAAAATTTCTGAAAATATGTATTTCTTGTCTGTCCTTGATTATGCAAACTTACATTTGATTCTATCCTTGGGAAAATTTTCAACGAGACTTTAAAATATGCATTAATCGACGTTTTCGTGAATTTGTTGATGACGTCATTATATTGAAAGTGTCATTTCAGTTCTCGTTAAGCTATCGGAAATTGATTTTGATTTAACTTCCAAAGTCTTCACAAATATATTGCACTTACATATTGAAAGATGAGATAAATTGTGCTTTAAGCAAAGGCAGGATATTGGAATAAAAGTTGACACTGTCGCTCAAAAAATTGCGATTTCTAATTTTCAATTTGTCAACGAATTCACTATGATGAAGATTGGATCTTTTATTTTATACATGCAAAGTTTCAAAGTGATACGTTTAGTATCATTGTTTTAATTGCATTATGAATGCGAAGGTTTGTGATGTCATTTCCCCCGATAACGTCTAAATGACGTCATGGTTTGCTCGTGGATAAAACTCCCAAAGTCCACAATTTTGAAAATCGCCATAATTTCTTCAAAAGACGCCCGAAATTATTCAAACTTAATCAGGATACTCAAATGTGTATATCAATCAAATGTTTTAAGGAAGTTAAAATTGCACTTTTCCTAGAACGCGAGAAAACAAATAATGCCGCCGCCATCTTGGTGTTCAAACCTTTCTAAAATTACTTAATTTGGATTTGAAGTATCTTCAGATTTGGAACGTTGATTTTGAAAGACAGGAGGATTTTTTGGAAGTTATCTATTCAAATATCCGTTATATTAAATATTAGATTTTTCTAGTCATGCAGAGCATACAATTTGACTCCTTCCGATTTACACCATCTTAAGTATAGTTATCTAAGGCTTCATTCAGCACTTCACGGCATTTACTGAAATCTATCTTGGGTGAGATTCTATACTTAGGTCCCTTTTTGAGGCAACCACGGAGTTGTCTTTCTTTAATAATTGAAAATTCACCTCTAACAATATGACCAGCTTGTTTGTAAATATAATCAGATGTTGAAGACATGATTCATGTACTTTAGATCTGATGTAACTTTATTGTAGTTGAAAAAAATACAGACAGGTTTCTTATATTAAACAAGAGGATGTTCCAGAAGTGGGATGGTTGTGCGAACGTAATCTGGAAAACCACACAATTTACTTCTCACGTACCAGATGACCGTCTTAAGTCGGCATCTATTGTCCATTGTCCATTGGTCTCGTTGGTTTATGTTTGGTCTTTTGTGTTTGATGTTTTGATGTCGTGTCTTGTCACTTTTGTGTCTCTTGCTGTGTTTTCACTTGGGGTGTTTTGATGTTTTTCTGTTGGTACTGTAACAGGGTCTTGTCGGAGATCCCCTCTTTTCTCTTGCACGTAGGAATTATAAAGGGGTCAGTCTTTCTATACTTGGTAGGATAATAAACTTTTCTTTCGCATCTTCATAAGGAAGTTTGCATTGTGATAAGGCATCAACAGAAGTAATTCTAAAGAAAACTTACAACCAACATTAAGTTGTATTCCTCTTGAGCTTTGTGGCCATTTACAATCATTCCAAGCTAGACAGTATACCTGACCTCCTGTGGTATAGTGGAACGACATGGTAACATTATTTAGATAAAGAACATTCCCTTCAGATGATCCTCCAGGAAAATACCATCGGATCATTTGGCATTCTGGGTTGCAATCAGCAATACATGTTGCTGTGAAAGATGTCCCCTCCTGAACAGCTACAGTTTTTAATGAATCATGAAATGTTTCTGAAAAAAAAAATCAAAACTGTTAAGGAATAAACAAGAAATAAATATCGAAGAAGTTCTTTATTCATTGTTTTAACAGAAATTGAATTCAACCAAAACGCCTTCGATCTAAGGTATTTTATATGTTGAATATATTTCTTCAGGAGTTGAAACAGTTTAGTAAATGTCCCCATGGCATATTTTCAGTACGTCATAGACATTCTGACGGATTGTGATTGCAAATGAGAATACTAGACCCGAGAGGATCGCTATTCGCTCGAGAGAAAGTTGTTAACACTTTGCGTATCCGGTCATTTTCAACTACAGAGCTACTTGTCCAAATACAGAAGGCACTACTACATTTTGTTGTATCTGAAAATCACTTCGGCATTTGATATAGTACCACTGATGAGTATATTCTATCGGAGACATGTGTCTGGTGCATTGATATTGGTTTTAAAATTTATGCAAGAAGCTAAAGAGTAAGAACACCTCCGTACTATTCCCATTCATGTAGGTATCAAATTTCCAAGTAATTGTGACGTCATAAAATGATATGGAAACAAGCGTTAAATTCAGGAGAATAGGAATGAAAGTTAAAAACTTTCAGCGAAATTTTTTAGATGTAATAAATTAGACACGCATGAAGCATACATAATAACTCCGTTCCTCATTATATAAAATGCTAGTCAAATTATTATATATATAGTAGAAACTAGAAAGATCGAATGAAACATTGTAGAAGGAAATAGAAAAAATTGATAAAACACAGAAAGAAAAAAAAGTGCTATGATGAAAAGGCTAATTAATGCAGACAATCCTTTGAAAATGGTGACTTGGATTACATTATGCAAATTGAGCACTGCACTATTCATTCAATTAACAAATCACCCATTCAGTAGAAAAATTATCGTTCTTACAGTCTTTATGAACACAAAAAATACATTATTTTTCGATCAAATTATTCGATGCTTGGACTTTTTGGTGCATAATACATGTGTTTGAAATTTTCCTCAATAAGATATACAGTTGGAACCCTTCCGTAGAAATAGTACAATGATTCTACATTCTAAACTAAAAGAAAGAAACGACCGAATCGTTAAAAATGCGTTCACCAGCAGAAATGGCAGTCGCAAATACAGGTAAATTGTTGTGGGTTACCTTGTAAAATTCTTTTTTTTTTTTATTCCATTTTCAATTTTATACATGCATACAACTTACATTCAAGAGATGAGTAGCATACCCTTCAGCACATTCCCATTCATACCTCATTCATTCCCATTCATACTCTTACACATATATGCTAATTTTTCAAATACTTAAAAAATACATAATTATTATTTAGATGATAATAAAGATACAACTTTGGATACATGACAATAATGAAGCAATTGATTTACATGAAATCCATCTCTATTAATTCATATTAAAAGTGATAATATATTAAATATTGATGAATTAACTCCAAGTCAGCCATTTTATCTCATATTTTGATAATGATCCATTTTTTCAATGTTTCTTATTTGTAGTATATTTTGAAGAGCTATTTGAAAGTTTGCCATTGTTTCAAAATATTTACAATTGTATATATATCTTTTACAGATAAGTATGATGTGATTAATTAGAGATTTTTCTTGTAAAATTCTTATTCTAGTAATAGTTACACAGAGTAAGATCTAATAAAAGTGTTCAACTTCCTGATTGCTAATATATTTGTGGTGTTTAAAGGAATTGTCTTTCAGCAAGTCTTGAAACTTCTATCGGGGAGCAATTGTGATCAACTCCATCCTGATATTTTTATATTCATAAAGTGCCAAGTTTGTCCAATCTTATCCCCCATGGAACATAACATTTAGCACTCCGATTCAATTTTACATACATATATCTATACTACTAAATAAATAGAGTTATTTTTTAGCCAGTTCCACGTTGCATCGACAAAGAGTTGTATTGCTGATAGTTAAAAGGCCAATGGCCGCTAAGACGGGTTTATCTTTTTATCATCAATTGTGCTCTACCTAATTAACAGCAATTCTATGTAAGAACCAAAGAATTTCAAAACATTTTGGCACGGCATGTCATGGATTTTTGAGATTTTTGGTATGGAAGTTCAATATAAAGTACTAGTATGAAAATCAACCCCAGTTTTTTTCAAAAAGGTTGTCGTTGCCATGGTAACCGTGTCTGAAGTTTCAAAAATCGGGAAAATCTATAGGACAAGGCATATTTGTAGGCTTCGTTACCATGGAAACGGGTACATTTTAAATCTTAAATTGCTTTAATTGTTTTCTTTTAATCCTTATTATTATGCGTATTTGTAAAGTTTTTTTACATTCATCTCGGATGCCTTATGTATACAAGATGAAAAAATGGGCCAAAACAGGGTATCAAAAGTCTTTGTTTTGGGCACTAAAAGACCCTTTTTTGCATGTTTTTACTGTTTTACAAGGTTGAAAATTTCATAAAAGCACCAATTTTTGAAGTCCAAATTCTAGTTATCCAATTAGTATCATCTTTGAACTCTACATGAATATAAAAAATTATTTGGGCTAATTTGTCCTTTTATATGCAAAGCAGCATCAAATTTAGTTGCTATGGCAACAATCGGCTGAAAGGTTTCAATACGATGAATTTAAACACAACCTCTATCAAACTATCTACGCATGATATTGGAACAGAAGTTCACGTATACATCTATCAGAAGCGTTTTGATATAAAAATGACCTTGAAAATATTTCAAGGTCACCCACTGAATTTTCAAGGTCATTAAACTTTAAGTGACCAGATTTGACGAAAAATCCTGATTTTTCATAAAATGAAGGTGTCAATATTTTAGAAACCTTGAAATATTGAACTTAAAAGTTATTTGCCATAAAATGATAAATGTATCACTTATTTCTTACAACTATTGATTACGTTTCTTCACATCTTCGAATATCTAAATTCTTGGTGAGTATTTTGATAAAAAGGGACGAAATCTGTTTTTTTCTTGTTTTTTTTGACGGAAAAATATTTCCTATTGAATAGCTACAATTCAATAAATTCTAAGATTTGTCTTTCTTATATTCATGTGCTTTCATAATATATATGACCTATGAAAATATTTAAATAAAAAAATCACTAAAATCGGCAACAAAAAAATTAAAAAATCACTATTTTATGCAAAATTTGAGTCTCAAAGTATAAATGTCCTTGAACAGCAAGCCAATGACCTTGAACATTTTAATTGTTATTATGTAAAAGATATAAGTCATATCTATACATGCATACATTTTGACAATCTTATGTAACTCTAAAGAGGAATAAAATCAATTTCAAAGATAATATGAAACAAGCAAAAAGGTCTAATGTTGCCATGGCAACGGTCTTTGACGACAGAATTTAGGTAAAACTCTTAAATACCCACTCCAATTTTTCGTTCATTTTATTTGTCAATAAACATACATTTCCATTGATGAAAATCACTAGTCTCTTATTGGTGCCTTTTGTGATATTTAAGATTGAAAATGGTCAATAACACACTAAATTGGCCCTTAGTTTCACCTCTATTTTTCGCTTCATTTTGATTTATTTTGGCTTAATACAATAAGCTTCCTGTAATAAATATCACATATCTAAGTGTACTAAGTAAGAATGGAAGTAAGGAAGAATAGATTATATAAATATGAACAAGCTGTTACAGTGGTATCCATGGCAACGAAGTCTCCGGAGCTTGCTTATTTCATGGTCCTAAAAGTGCTATAAATAGAATGACCTCGTTACCATGGCAACCAGAGGTCACATTGACTTAAAAGTGTTATAATCATGGTCAGTACTTAATATATACCCATTATACCGAAAATCATCAAAATCCATGACATGCCGTGCCGAACGATTTTGGTCCTTACAGAGAATGGCTATTAATTATCTCGGTTTTTTTAAATAGCCATTCTCTGCAAGGACCAAAATCGAGCGGCACGGCTTGTCATGGATTTTGGTGAGTTTCAGCATAATGGCTATATATGAAGTACTGAGGATGAAAATAATACTTTTCGGTCAATGTGACCTCTGGTTGCCATGGAAACGAGGTCACTCTATTTATAGTACCTTTGAGACCATGAAATTAGCCATCTTCCGACACTGTGTTGCCATGGATACCACTGTAACATTTTGTTCATTTTTACAAAAGGGGTAGGTTCACTAACTGCCAAAATCGGCCCTAAATTTTTGCGAAAAATAATTTTATGAAAATTATGATTCAGTATCTCTTATATTTATCTCAAATACCTACAGATATAGAAAGTAAAAATTTTTCATTGTCAATACGTCACGTGCGTTAGTTATGACGTCACATTTTGACGTCATTTGCTCTGCAGGACGGAAAATGAAGGAAAATCGCCACATTTTTTGCATAAATCTTTAAAATTAGTATAGGCGCCAACCCTCACCCAACATAAATTTTACGTTGATCGAAAGATAGATTGCAAATCTAACTTTTTACATAAAAATTATTTTGGGTGAGGGCTGGCACCCTACTTATTTTCATAAATTTTGGTCAGAATTATGCCAATTTCGTACGATTTTTCAGTATTTTATGACTTTAAGCCGATTTTGAAGCCATATCTTTCGGTGTATTGCACGTAAATTAAAATATTTATTTGGTATTTCAAACAACCACACATTTAGCTTCCTTGATACGAAATACAATCGAAATCTAAAACATTCTAAAATTAGGGCCGATTTTCCATGTTCCCGAACCTGCTCCTTTGTTCTTCTTTACTTCAATTCTTATTTGTTACACTTTGTTATGTGATATATATTCCAGGACCGGGTTGCTCAAAACCATGGCTAAATTCATCCATCGGATAAAGTTATCCATTGGCTAAACTGCTAACCACTGGTTAGCTAACCGCTGGATAACTTTTGGCCAGTTTCCGTTGCCCAAACGATAAATTGGCTACTGGTTAAATTATTTAATCACTGGATAAATCATTTGACCAGTGGTTAGTTTCTCATGATGCAAAGTAAGTTTGCTTAGAAACCAATATGGCAGCATTGTCTAAGGAGACGGGACGATTTTCTACGATAAAAGAAGTGAAAGAGTTACTATGTGCATAACATATTAAGTTTGTATATTCAAACGATTCACAAAACAAATAAAAATGATTATGTCACATCGAAATAACAGCGATTTCAAGATTTTCCTTTCCTTAGAAATGACAGTGAAGGTTACTTCACTGCGTGAACTTTTGACGTTATGCAGCAATAAAAACGTTCGTTTTCCCGCCATGAACAAACACATAACAGGTGCTACGCTGTAAGAGTGGGACATTTCATTTACTTTTTGAATTCCCGACGGTAAAGAAAAGAAAAATACATACAATATTATCCCTTTCAGTATGAAATACACGGGTTAATGTAGAAAATCTGTACTGTGGGCTTAGATTTTGAAAATAAGGCAGCAAGATACGCCCATCGGGAAGTTTTTTTGCACAATACTTCATGTACCAAAATAATCTAAGTCCAATATATTTGTAATTGGGTGAAAATGACTTCGTCTACATACAGATTCTGATGAAGGTGTTTATTATAAAGTATCACTAAAATCCGTTAATAAGCATATTCAAGTTACTGCGGCGTTCGATATTAGGAAATGATGACAGACGGACAGACATACATCACTATATCATGATCCGCGTCAAATGACAGACATATAATAATGTTACGTGAAAATAGGAAAAACTGGACCCAGGATTTCAGAAGGGGCGCAGTCCAGCTATTTAAAATAACATGTTCACAGAAAAGATGACAAGTCAAAAAGCAAAAAGATAAAATAAAACAGATATTGAAAAACAACAAAGCAAAAAAATAAAATAAAATAGATAAATAAATTAATAAATTAATTAATAAATAAATTAATAAATTAATTAATAAATAAATTAATAAATTAATAAATAAATAAATAAATGAAATGAGTAAAATTTATAGATAACAAAAAAAAAAAAAAGAAAAAAGAAAACTCCAAACAAACAAACAAAATTAAAAAAATCCCTATGCAGTCTTTTTTTGTTTTTTCTTTGTTTTTATTTAAAATCATTCATAAAAGAAAAATATACTGATCCCTTTCCCTTCTCTTATGAATTTGGATAAAGCATTAATTCATTCATTCAGAATACTTTGAATTTATCCAGAACTAATATATTTGTAATACACATTGATCTGATTAAGCCAAGGTTTTGGTTTTTTTTTCTGTGTTGCGTCAGGTTGTGATCGGAAAACCTATCAACCAGCAAGGAAAAAAAACAAACAAGTCGAAAAAACAAAATATCGCATGAGCCGGATTTGATAGATGATTGCGCTATTTCTTTACACTTAAAATGACAACCTTGATAATCTAATTACATGAACTAAGGAGTAACACTTATAATTAAACTTCGAATTACTATTCGCTATGCCCAATTACTATTTCAAGAATAATTTGAATATCTAAACATATGAATTAGTGCAATATAAGAGAGATTGACAGATATCATAAAGGGTGTAATTCCTTTTTGTCCTACCAAACCTGTCTGAATAAATTGTATATTTAAGCATCTAATTTTCTGAAAATGTCACAAGAAGGAAACAATACATTAGTTAGTCTGTAACAACCCCCTCTTCAAAAGAATTCTTTTACTACCGTCTACCCTGTCACTCTCTAGTATTATAGTTGAATCGCCTCGTTTTTTAATGATCAAAGATTCATAACAACACTTTTATTATGGCGCCTGCAACATAAGAGCGACGTATAGGAATGACTTTGTCCTGCACCTGTCTGTCTGTCTGAAAGTCATATACTTTCATATAAACGAATATAAATTGATTGATATATTGTATATGCATTGTACATCCAACTTGCAGGGTTGGTCAAACAATCAAATGAAGATCAAGGTCACTTTCAAGGTTAAAGTCACATATTGAGGGTCAGACATGACTAGACAACACACTGTATAAGTACTACTTATTTTAGCACAACCATATTATTATATTTGCCAAGACAGGCAACAGAACAGGAGGCAAAGCAGCATAAAAGCGGATTTTCTAATCACGAACAAGTGCACATGTGATTTTCCAATTTCGTGTGCACATGTGATTTTCCAATTATTATTCAATATATATTTATATGTTTAGCGAAGTCTTGATTAGGTGCACTCTGCCTCTAAAATAAGTACACACACAGTACCTGTTCTTGAACGCTTCTGTTTTTTGCGACTCTTTATCTTCATCCATGGAACCCCCACACCCCCTTAAAGAATACAGATCTGTGCATGACAACTAGTTATTTTTCGCTGGATATAATTAAACTAGAAAAATGCACTATGCACCTATTTGACAGTAGAGTTTGAATACTTTATGTTTCTTTATGATAGGAGTAACGTACAAATCTCTTTCATCGTCATTCGTAGCCATGTTAAGCCATTCTGATTATTGAAATGAGATGAAATGCCCTATTACTGATTCATCTTTGGTACTCGTCGCACATAGTTCAATGTTATTTTGACGCTTAAACAGAAGCGGTATGTGTTATAGATCGATTAAAGCGCTTAGATGTTGTCATTAGGAAAACTAATTTAACGGTCAAACACGGTTTTGGAATTCCGCATTTGGGAACTAAAAAAAATATTTTGTTTGTTTTTGGAAAATGTGGTGCAAAAACCTACCAGCACGCGGACGCAAAACAGAAAAAAACAAAACCTTAGCCTTAACAAAATAAACGAAGACGGTAGATTGTGCAGCAGGCCGAATACTTTTTATAATAAGCGTGAAATTGAATCAAATTTGTTTCTATTTTCTTTTTCTGAAGGACTAAACATGATAAGGAGTCCGAACCCCATTTTTGTCATGCGCCAGTGATTGTGTAAACTAAATAAACGTTTCTCTAAGGTTCTGACGATGAGGGCCTGAAAGGGGGGGGGGGAATGCCCCATCGGCGAAAGAAAATAAAAAGGCTTGGTGGTCGATTATTTTGGAATTAAAACGGCGAAATAGATCAAAATTGCCATATTTTCTTTTGATTTCATTGAGCATGACCGATCAAATATGTTGAAGGTAGGATTAAATAAACGAGAAAGTTGTCTATTTCTGAATAGTGTATATTTCGCTCAAGTTGCCGACAAATACCAAATAAACCCGTTTTCAGCTACCGAAATGCGTAATTTACAGATTACATTTATATGCTTTTTTATAAATTTAATTTCTTTTATTCAAGTTGGACATAATATTAAACATATTTAAAAACACAAAATACAGTAATCTGAACTTTGCACTTTGGGTGGAAAAAGAGGGGGGGTCGTTTTCAGATTACATGTAGAGGACAAAATAAAATGTAGCAAGTGTAAGGCTTAAGGTGGGTCCCTACTCGAACCGTTATAGGTTTTCCTTATATGCAGCAGTCTACGTACATGTATAACGTTTTACAATGGTTGGTAGCGGACGAGCCAGCTCATTGAAAAACACAGACATAAGGTCTAAAATGCCAAAAGCAACAATACTCAATGTCCACACCAGTCGTATAGAATATATTCATACTTCAAAATGGGATGAAATTATAAGGGGGTACCCTTATGTTTGGAGCCATATCTTGGTCATTCATGAAACTGTATACCTGTATGTGATTTTTTCACCAACTATATACTTTATCTTATGAAATGATACAATATGAAGAAATTCCATCTCTTGTTTTTGCATAACGTGGGATATACTATATATTTTCTGTCGAAAATATGCTAAAATTATAAGGGGTACCCTTATGTTTGGCCCAATATCTTGATCATTTATAAAACTGTGTACTTGTATGTGATTTTTTATTCATCTACATACATAATTTTATGAAATATCACTAAACAAAAAAAAAATCATCTGTTTGTTTATGCAAAAAATTGGATTTAGTATGTATCATTGATAAAAAATGTGATGAAATTATAAGGGTGTATCATTATGTTTGGAGAGATGACAAATATGGATAATGACCATATCCCTGTTTACAGCATAAAATCGATAACCCAGAAAATCAGAAACCGAAGGCATACAAAATCAGGATAAAACAAAAACCAAAGCAAACAAACAAAATCCTCCACCATATGAAAAGAAGCGAACTCCCGATATGAGAGTGAGACCAGGTGCCCAGGAAGAGTAAGCATCTCCTGCTTGCATGCAACACCCGTCACTTCAATTCGGTAGAGCTGTCACATCCGGTTACTTCCACATCATACTTATATTTCAGTTAGACTATCATTTGTTTTTGTGTTATATTTCTTCCATATGACTTGTTATCATGAAATAAAACAAACCATATAACCGTATCTTCATCGTTACTGAATCTGGAGGGTTCAAAAGCATATGCTGGACATTTGATATTCCTCAATCTTTTATGTAAGGGTACCTTTCTATGATGTAAAGATGAAAGAAAAATTACATATCTAAGTCTGTATTATGTTTCTCATTTAGACCATTGTGTTTCGGAAAATACCCTTAAATTAAAATTTCATCTGTTAAATCTATGAGTAGGGACCCACCTTAATACCGGTATATTATTGCTCTTTGAAACTAAATGTATGATAATTACAGAAATTTTGCTTAATTTTAAATTCTACTTCTTAAAATCTTGAAGAAAAATTGTATTGAATTGATGTCCATGTTTAAAAAATTCTTTTGATGTGCTGTACAACACTTAAAAGTACCATTGCGGCAAACGGGAACCTGTATTTATCCACTTGTTAAATGACTTAACCCACCTCTGACGACTGGCGAACTTTCCCTGGCTAAGTGGCGTATTTAACCAGTGGTTACGTCAATTTGACCAGCGGATAACGTTTGAGCAACGCAACTTATCCGGTGGTCAGAATTTAACCACTGGATAAGGAATTTAACCACCGGATAACTTTAACCAGGGTTTTGAGCAACCCGGTCCAGGACGCTTATTGTATTGATCCAAAGTCAATTAAAATGAAGTGAAAAATAAAGGTAAAAAAAAGAGCCAATTGAGTATGTTTTGGCCATTTTCAATCTTAAATATCACAAAACGCACCAACAGCAGACCAGTGATTTTCATCAAAGAAAATATATGTTTATTGACAAATAAAATGAATGAAAAATTGGAGTGGGCTTAGGAGTTTTACCTTAATTCTGTCATCAAAAATCGTTGCTATGGCAACATAAGACCTGTTTGCTTGTTTCATATTATTTTTGAAATTGATTTTATTCCTCTTTAGAGTTACGTATGATTGTCAAAATGTATGCATGGATAGATATGACTTAATCTTTTCACTTAAAAACAAATTAAAATGTTCAAGGTCATTTACTTGAAGTTCAAGGTCATTTTTACTTTGAGACTCAAATATTGCAAAAAATATTGAATTTTTCAATTTTGTGTTATCAATTTTAATGAAATTTTATTTGAATATTTTCATAGGTAATATCTATTATGAAACTTATGAATAAAAGAAAGAAAAATCTTAGAATTTATTGTTTTGTAATAATTCAATTGAATTTTTTTCCTGTCAAAAAACAAGAAAATATAGGTTTCGTTCCCTTTTTTATCAAAATAGAAAATAGAAATTCAAAGATGTGAAGAAACTTAATCAATAGTTCTAGGAATTAGTGTTAGATTAATCATTTTATGGCATGTGACTGTTAAGTTCGATATCTGAAGGTTTCTGAAATATTGGCGTCTTCATTTGATGAAAATCAGGATTTTTCGTCAAATCACTTAAAGTTTAATGACCTTGGAAATGCAGTGGGTGACCTTGAAATATTTTCAAGGTCATCTTTATATTCAATCGTCTCCGGTAGATGTATACATGAACTTCTGTTCCAATATCATGCGTGGATAGTTTAATAAAGGTTGTGTTTAAATTCATCGTATCGAAACCTTTCAGCCTATTGTTACCATAGCAACAAATATGTATCCGTTTCTATGGTAACGAAGCCTACAAATATGCCTCGTCCCATGAAATTTCACGATTTTTGAAACTTCAGACACGGTTACCATGGCAACGACAACCTTTTTGAAAAAAGCTGGGGTCGATTTGCATACTAGTACATCATATTGTACTTCCATACCAAAAATCTCAAACATCTATGACATGCCGTGCCAACATGTCTTGAAATTCTTTGGTTCTTACAAAAAAATTGCTATTAATGATCGAGTTCCGGATTTCACCGAGTACGGTTTTGGTGTAACATAGGTTAAGAGAATATTCGCACCAACACATTTTCGTGCTGGGTAATTTCACACCAGATAATTAATAATCAATAACTTGGAATAATCGCCCCAATTTTCAAATCAAGCATATGTAAGTGACTGTAAAGGATCGCTCTTGCCCGGATAAAATCCTCAAAGTTTTGGAAGGGAATGGGGGGGGGGGCAATTTGGGGGATTTTATAAAATATTTGTATATGTAGATTGGTCAAGTACCCAGCCTAGTGTCCGACTGGTGACATTAGGAACATATTCACGGTATAAAAGGCGTTTTATGACTCTGACGCATTTTTGATTGTTATGCTGTCTACCTTTGATCCTTCTTATTTTGTTAATTATGTAACCACGAAATGCATGTTGTGAAAAACCTAAAGTAATATACTCTGTTGCTTAATACATAATACAATCACAAGGGATGCCTCGAATGACGATATCGCCCCGATTCACTCAATCGATTTCTAGCAATTGGTCAAAACTTGGTACCGATAGATCAAGTAACGTCCATTCTTCTTGAGTACATGAACAACTTTGTTATTTACCTATGCGACTCTTTTTTATTGCGTGTAATCTGTAACCCGTATCGAGAACCATTGCCAAAGAAAGGATGGAGGTAATTAGACCTTCACCTTACTCTTCGCAGTATAGGCTAGTACCCGAAACCTTCCAAACGGCACTACCACGTGAATGCCGTCGAAAAATATTAATTAACACTATAGTACTATAGCACTCTCATATCGGGAGTTCGCTTCTTTTCATATGGTGGAGGTTTTTGTTTGTTTACTTTTGTTCCTGTTTTATCCTGATTTCGTATGCCTCGGTTTCTGATTTTCTGAATTATCGATTTTGTGCTGTGTACGGGGATATGGTCATTATCCATATTTGTCATTCCAAAGAAAAATGAATTTCAATTTGGTTTATTTCAAATGCGTAACTAAATGCTAATTCGAAATATATAAATTTGTTCATGCTACGGACATTTTCCATCTCGTAACCTTCTTACAGAAAACTTCAAACCAACTTTAATGCACCAGACTCGTGTTTCGGATACTAAAGACCCGTACTTCGGATACTAAATTCTCATCAGTGATGCTTCCAACCAAAGTGATTTTCAGACATAGCCAATATTCATTTCTTCTGTAGCGACCACTGGTTGACTGTTTAAATATAAATTTCTGCATTTACTTGACAGAGAGAGCGCTGCACCAAATATCCCTTATGTTTGTTTCGGCTGCATAGTTAAGTAAAATCTTTGACAAAAATAGCATTGTAGAGATAGAGCTCAGACGTTAGATTCTTAGAATTTCGATGATATGTTTGGATGAATTGACAAGTTTACGAAATAGCAAAATAATATAAATGGTACCAAATTGATAAAGGGCCAAAACAAAGCTTCTTTCGGGCGACAGAACTGTAAAGAAGTAACTAATACACTTCAAAGTTCGAGTCATGTGGGAACAAGTTCAACTGCTCCACGCTGAAACAGGAAATAAGTGTTTATAATAATGATGCGTACGTATTCTAACTCTTTACCTTCTTGATGAAAATATCAAACCAATTTTAATTTTCATATATGTACAATATCTATTAAAGTAATACGTTAGTATGATTTCGAAAATCAAAAAGTTTTTCAAAATGTAAAAAGTACAAAAAAAGAATTAATTTTAGAATAACTTTATCGTGAAAAGGTTATAGAAATACAAATTAGTCAGTAATTAAAAAAAAATAGCAATCCAAGGAATGCTTGTGTCGCCTGCAAAGCGGCTTATTTTTAAACAGTGGATCAAATATGTAGGTCAAGGTCACTTGGTTTAAAATTATTGGTATCAGTAGAAAAGTCTCGTCAAATAAAATTCATATGTTAAAAACGGTATCATACCTCTTACTCATTGTTAAAAAGATACTGTAAACATGGTTATTTTGGCGGTGGACAATTTCGTCATTATAACATCAAGACTTTTTGAATGGGGGGAATATGCATGATAAAAATGTCTTTCCCAATGTAAGTATGTTAAGGGAATATTTTTGCGTGAGGGAAATTTCCGCGTTTATAGTATGGTCAATCTCAACTTTTAAGAAAAGAGGGTCAATCATCCAGGTCAAAGTCACTACGTAAACATTTTGGTAACATTAGAAGGGTCTCATCATAAGAAATACACGTGTAAAACAAAAGATATAGCCAATCTTAGATTCTCTTTAAACACGTAGGTCAAATATCTAGGTCACGGTCACGAGGTCAAATATTATGGTATGTTTTGAAAGGTCTTGTTACAAGGAATAAACATGTGAAATATCAAAGCCTTATCACTTACCAATCGAAAGATATAGCCAATCTTAGATGTTTTTAAAAGTAGGTCAAACATCTAGGTCAAGGTCACTAGGTCAAAAATAAATGGAATGTGTAGAAAGGTCTTGTCACAAGGAATACACATGTTAAATATCAAAGCCCCATCACATACCAATCAAAAGATATAGCCAATCTTAATTTTTTGAAAAAGTAGGTCACATATCTAGGTCAAGGTCACTAGGTCAAAAATAATTGTATGCGTAGAAAGGTCTTGTCACAAAAAATACACCTGTGAAATATCAAAGCCATATCACATACCAATCAAAAGATATAGACAATCTTAATTTTTGAAAAAGTAGGTCAAATATCTGGGTAATATCTGGGTCAAGGGCACTAGGTCAAAAATAATGGTATGTGTAGAAAGGTCTTGTCACAAGGAATACACATGTGAAATATCAATGCCTTATCACTTACCAATCAAAAGTTATGGGCTGTGACACCCTAAGTGTGACAGACAGACAGACGGACTGACGGACAGACGGACAACGGACAAAGTGATCCCTAGGTGTCGCAAGCTTCGCAGGCGACACAAAATCCTGTTTATAATGAACTATTTTTCCGACGTTTCGGCTTTACATGCCTTTTTCAAATTTTATAAATAACGAAGTTTAGCGTCATATTATTGGCGTTTCCCTTTTTATTTTCACCTCATTTGTATTGCAACAGTTTTAATATAATATTAACATTGCAAGTTGATTTCCTAAACGCATATTCAGTTTTGAAATTGAAATTCATTTCACGCTGAATACAGGTTGACCCCAATCGCATAGCGTGTGCTCACTAATTTCAAACTGTGGACGGGGCAAACCGGTACTGAAATTGCGATTAGGAGATCATATCCAACATTTTGACGGTGGATGAGACGATAAATAGAGCACACAGACGGGACATCCAAAAAATTCCCTCACATCATTAAAGCATGATAACAATCCTATGTATTTGTACAGTCTCGACACAGTCCTTCAATGCAGATGACACTTTCGAAATGAATATATGCAGCATTGACTTCTCTTATTATATAATGTTTTCTTCAAATTGTCTATACAACCTTAAAAATCACCTCAAAACTATAGGTATTCGCATTATGTAAACGTTTAAACAGTCAATTTTAAACGTTTTGTAAATATGCAATTCGATGTAGATAGCGCAAACAAAGTGAATTGATGTAGCACCGACTACTTATCTTCTTCGAATTGTTTATAAAAAAGGCAGGGATCTCCAATCAGACCCGGTTGCAGTACAAACAGTGAAACATCAAAAACCGATTCGAAACTACAAAGACGAAACCAGCAAGACACGAAAAAGAGACATACGGCATATAAACATCAAACACAGACTCACATAAACCAACGAGACCAGTTGGTAACCTGTGCCGACTTGGGACGGTCATTTGCTGTGATCATCTGGATTACGTGCCCATAACTCTCCAACGTTTCCGATTACCAAAAGGTCTCGAAGAACGCACAGTTGAAGTAAGCAACCTCCTCAATAAAAGATGACCACAAACACAGGACAGCAAAACGCAGGGGCCCAAGCAACACAAATGAATATTCAAATGGATCTAAAAAGGGGGTGTACGTTATAAAGTCCGTGCTCTGCCGGCTAAAGCGAACTCATCCATGTTATGAGTTAAAGAAGATCCTGACAACAACCTCAACAGCACTCACAACAGAGAACTAAATTGAGCATCGATGGACCCCTAAAAAGGTGGGACAAGGTGTCCGGGAGGAATAAGTTGTTGGCTAGCCGCACCCGCCATCGATGTTCATGCACGAAAATGAAAACAATATAAAAAATACAAGAACTGCACTGTCTGAGGTTATGTCTATATAGAAAGTGCTAAGGTGACCATAACACAAATGAGTTAAAGAAGATCCTGACGACAATCTCAACATCACTTACAACAGAGTACCAAACTGAGCATCGACGGACCCCTAGCAATGTTTAACGTCTTCAAACTCATAAGCATCATTTTAGAGAAGATAAATTTACAGCATGGACCAGACATGTACGTTTCGGGTATTTGACCCTCGTCAGTGATCCTGAGCTAGAGGCGGAACCAGCTAGGTGTCCGGAAGGAGTAAGCATCCCCTGTTGGCTAGCCGCATCCGCCGTCGATGATACACGATTGATATGTTTTGTCTGACGTTACAAAAATACCCTTCATCGACGGCAAATTATGAAAAACCGAAAGTAATGTACTCAAATGCTTGTCGGAATTTATAAAGAAGTTGACAATAATTTTTGTAAAATGTTCAGAAAGTCTTATCTCGTTTGACCGTAAACAGTCTTCGAAATTTGTAAATTTTTACTTTAAAATCCAAAGCATCAGTACACGATCTAGCATACCGGATGAGCTGTGAAATATAGATACCATATGACAGAAATCTAATCATCTCTTTCGTCATACACATAAGTATGAGTCTCTTCATTAACAATTTTGATATTCAGGTCCGTAAATGGTGTTTCTATGATTTTAACGTTTGCCTTATTGTGAGTCAATTCTTTTGGATTAATAATATTTTCATACTTTTCAAAAACAGGATTGTCGATAGTAATGAGTTAAAGAAGATCCTGACGAAAATCGAAACAGCACTCACAATATATAAAATACATGCACTGTATAAGGTTATGTCTATATAGAAAACACTTACTGTCAAACCCCTCGCGGGGAACGTTTTACGAGCTCCACACGGCAAAGGGGAATACGAATATCATCAAGATACCTAAAAGTACCAACGAACAATTACAAATCATCATGGTTTCAAATGGACTCATGTGAGTCACATATATTTCCTTTGCAGTTTAGATCTCGTAAAGAAGTTTCCCGTGAGGGGTTTGACAGTAAGTGTTTTGATCATTTTACCCTGACATGGTCGTCATAGCACTTTCTATGTAGACATTACCTCAGACAGTGGAGTGCATATATTTTATATATTGTTTTCATTTTCGTGCATGAACATCGACGGCGGGTGCGGCTAGCCAACAGGGGATGTTTACTCCCCCCGGGCACCTGGTCCCACCTCTAGCTTGCTAGGGGTCCGTCGATGCTCATTTTGGTGCTCTATTGTGAGCGCTGTTGAGATTATCGTCAGGATCTTCTTTAACTCGTTTGTGTTACACTATGCCCTTTGCCGTGTGGGAGCTCGTAAAAAAGTTCCCCACGAGGTGTTTGACGGTAAGTGTTTCCCTGACATGGTCGCCATAGCACTTTCTATATAGAAATAAGCTCAGACAGTGCAGTGCATGCACTTGATATATTGTTTTCATTTTTATGCATGAACATGACGACCAATCGTGACATTTATATTTGTGTTGGAAATTGGAAACAGTGTAAAAGAAAAATTTACAAATGAAGTAATTAAAAAGTCTAGCGATTAATTCTGAAAGTTACGGAGCTGGTCCAACTCTAAACATTCTTTTGATTTCGCCTCTGCAACCGATGCACAAATTTAACGAAACCTTACAGAAAGCAAGAAAAGGTCCTCTACCAAGTTTGTGTTTTCGAACCAATCGGTCAACATATATGGCAGCTGAGGGATCTGAACAACTGACACATTTTCGACATCTGCTTTTGTAACAACTGCACAGAATTTTACGGTACCTAACAGGAAGCAAGTACAGTATTGCAGCCTACTCGTTTGACAATTCTATCCTATCCTATCAACTTTCTTACATCCTACATCCACCTCTTGTCCGCTCTATTTTACCCTATCCTATCCTATCCTATCCCATTCTATCCTATCCTATCAACCACATTCCAATCCAATTCTAGCCCATCCTATCATTCATCCTATCCTACATCCTATCTTATCCCATCCTTCATCCTATCCCATCCGCCTTTATCTACTTCTCATCACCGTCAGCAGCAAGATATGATTAAAACTAAATGACTTTATACAAATTCATGCAAAAGTAGTAAATTATCTGTAATTATTGCTTTTTTGGATTTAATTAAAATGAAAATTATTTAGATGATTAAATACCATTTTTGCACTCGCAGTAAACGAAACAAAAATTTCATAATAAAACCTCAAAGTTTGTTTTAAATTCAATCAGGTATAACATTTCGATGGATCAAATTTAATCAAAGAAGTTTGTTTGTCTCCTTATGAATTAAGAATTAAAAAAATTGAATTGAAGAACGAGGTGAATAGGATGTAAAATAGGATAAATTGTAGGTTTGATGTAGGATAGGATGTAGGATAGGATAGGATAAAAATGGTTAGGATTGAGGTGGATTGGATAGAATAGGATTGGATAGGATAGGATTGGATAGGATATGATAAGATTATATCCACTTTCTATATTGATAAGACTATATCTTATTGATAAGATTGATAATAATCTTAAGATAAGATTGATAATAATCTCATTGATAAGATTATATTGATAAGATTCTATATGATAAGATTATGTCCACTTTCTTTGGATAAGATTATATCCACTTTCTAAGCAGGAGATGCTTACTCTTCCTGGGCACCTGGTCTCACTCTCATATCGGGAGTTCGCTTCTTTTCATATGGTGGAGGTTTTTGTTTTTGTTTGCTTTGGTTCCTGTTTTATCCTGATTTTGTATGCCTTCGGTTTCTGATTTTCTGAATTATCGATTTTGTACTGTAGACAGGGATATGGTCATTATCCATATTTGTCACTACATCCTACATCCTACATCCTATCCCATCCACCTTTTTGTGAAACAAGTGGGTTGCGGCACTGTTATCAAGGTCCTCTACCATATTTGTGCTTTTTGTGTCGATCGGTAAACAGATATTGTCGACAAGGGCTGTCAGTTTTTGCTGACACTTTTGCGACTTAACCTCTGTAATCGCTACACATAATTTCACGAAACATTACAGGAAGTATAAATTGTCTTCTACTAAGTTTGTGTTGGTTAATAGATATGAATTCGTTTACACAGTGTCAGGTCATTTTTTTACAATTCCGCATATCATATAATATCTAATATATATAAACGTTACGCTTGCGCTGAAAAACTTACAGACATCATTAATGACACCTTCATAGGACAGTATACTTTTTTCATATATGTTTAACGTCTTCATATTCATTAGCATCATTTTAGAGCATATAAATTAACAGCATGGACCAGACATGCACGTTTCAGGCATTTGAAACTCGTCAGTGTTCAAGAAAGGAAATGATCTCCAACAACACCTATTTGCAGCACCAACATCAATCCCAAAAGACCCAATGTAAAAACACAAAGAAGACATGCACAGAAAGAGTGGTACAAGAAACGCCAAATCACAGAGAAAACTCAAACACAAATTACAACACATAAACAAACGAGACCAATTGGGCAATCGGTGCGGACGCAGGAAGGCCATCTGCCACGTAAGTAGCAGACGGTGTGGTTATCCTGGATTACGTGCGCACAACCCTTCCATATTTCCGATTACCGAGGGGGTCTCGAAGAACGCACAATGTTTGTGTAAAATAACCTCCTCACTGTAAATCTAAGATAAAACAGACACCATGACGTAGTGGCCTAAGAAACACAGATGGATATGTAAATAGATATAAAAAAATTGAAGATATACGAAATACAGTCCGTGCTCTGCCGGCTGTAGCGAGCATGAGCTCACATGCATTAGCTCAATAAACATTATGAAATTAATACATATATTTCAATAAACATTATGAAACTAAAGCACATTTTATTTTAAGCCAGTGATGATCACAACGGAGACACTGGAAATACTAATTTCTCTTAATTGAGACTGATTTGTCCGCGAAATTAGGTGTCAGAAAAATTGTTATGACATTTTATAAAACGCACGTGAGCCGTAAAATTTGACCTACAACCAAACTAACGACTAACTACAAAAGTTAGGGCTTCGTAGAACGACCGCCTACATACAAATAACTAATGTAGTTCGAAGCTATAGTTTTTGAATTTATTTTGTGCACGTACATCATTCTTATTATTTCACAAATGCTTCGAAATGTTGTGTTGCAGGGACGAGAAAATTCGAGTCAAACTGACGTTATTTTGCACTCTTTATTGTGTAACGATGTATTTTCAATTAGAAACGTTGTGTAAATTGCGATTTATGATTTTTGCATTCAGGTGCAATCAATAAGGAAAAGTTATTATATGCATAACATTTGCCTCATTAGAATTAGTTTTTTATAGGTGAAGAAATAAAAAAAAAACAAGATGAACAATACAATAAAGTTAGAACGTATTTTTCCCATAATGTAGTCTAGTTGCCAAATGGCTATTTTGGGGGGAACCCAAAAAATGTTACGCACAAAATGTTTTTGCATGAAAGTGATGTTGATACCCTCTACTTTGATAATCCGGCGGATGCCACTCTGGCATCCTTGGGCATTTCGAAATTTTTGTGAAAAAGTGTGATTTTTCAAAGAAAAACCGTTAAAAATTGGAAAAACGCAATTACTTTGTCCATGTCGTAGCTAGAACAACAGTTTTGGTATCTAAAGAACAGCAATGTCATTGCCTTTAAGTCTCAAGCTCATTTTATCAATTTACTCGTCCCTAAAATGGGGGAAAATATGGATTTTCGATGAAAAACCGTTGAAAATAGGGAAAATGTCATATCTTTTTTTCATACTGTAGATAAAATAACAATTTTGGTACCAAACGCACAATAAATGTATTGCCTTTCATTTTAAATGAGTTAAAGAAGATCCTGACGATAATCTCAACAGCACTCACAATAGAGCACTATGTTGAGAATCGACGGACCCCTAGCAAGCTAGAGGTGGGATCAGGTGCCCGGGAGGAGTAAGCATCCCCTGTTGGCTAGCCGCACCCGCCGTCGATGTTAATGCACGATAAAGAACACAGTATATAAAATGCATGCACTGTCTGACGTTATGTCTATATAGAAAGTGCTATGGCGACCATGTCAGGGAAATATATTCAAAACACTTACTGTCAAACCCCTCGCGGGGAACTTTTTTACGAGCTCCACACGGCAAAGGGCATAAGTGTAACACAAATGAGTTAAAGAAGATCCTGACGATAATCTCAACAGCACTCACAATAGAGCACTATGTTGAGAATCGACGGACCCCTAGCAAGCTAGAGGTGGGATCAGGTGCCCGGGAGGAGTAAGCATCCCCTGTTGGCTAGCCGCACCCGCCGTCGATGTTAATGCACGATAAAGAACACAGTATATAAAATGCATGCACTGTCTGACGTTATGTCTATATAGAAAGTGCTATGGCGACCATGTCAGGGAAATATATTCAAAACACTTACTGTCAAACCCCTCGCGGGGAACTTTTTTACGAGCTCCACACGGCAAAGGGCATAAGTGTAACACAAATGAGTTAAAGAAGATCCTGACGATAATCTCAACAGCACTCACAATAGAGCACTATGTTGAGAATCGACGGACCCCTAGCAAGCTAGAGGTGGGATCAGGTGCCCGGGAGGAGTAAGCATCCCCTGTTGGCTAGCCGCACCCGCCGTCGATGTTAATGCACGATAAAGAACACAGTATATAAAATGCATGCACTGTCTGACGTTATGTCTATATAGAAAGTGCTATGGCGACCATGTCAGGGAAATATATTCAAAACACTTACTGTCAAACCCCTCGCGGGGAACTTTTTTACGAGCTCCACACGGCAAAGGGCATAAGTGTGACACAAATGAGTTAAAGAAGATCCTGACGATAATCTCAACAGCACTCACAATAGAGCACTATGTTGAGAATCGACGGACCCCTAGCAAGCTAGAGGTGGGATCAGGTGCCCGGGAGGAGTAAGCATCCCCTGTTGGCTAGCCGCACCCGCCGTCGATGTTAATGCACGATAAAGAACACAGTATATAAAATGCATGCACTGTCTGACGTTATGTCTATATAGAAAGTGCTATGGCGACCATGTCAGGGAAATATATTCAAAACACTTACTGTCAAACCCCTCGCGGGGAACTTTTTTACGAGCTCCACACGGCAAAGGGCATAAGTGTGACACAAATGAGTTAAAGAAGATCCTGACGATAATCTCAACAGCACTCACAATAGAGCACTATGTTGAGAATCGACGGACCCCTAGCAAGCTAGAGGTGGGATCAGGTGCCCGGGAGGAGTAAGCATCCCCTGTTGGCTAGCCGCACCCGCCGTCGATGTTAAATATCAAGTTAACAATTTGCAAGTACGAAAATGGGGAAAAGAATGCATTTTGAATAAAAAATCGCTGAAAATTGGGATATTGTAATGCTTTTTTATGCTGTAGGTAGAACAACGACAGGAAAAATTATTTCATTGATTTAAATTCAGATTTCCACTCAAGCAAATGTTATCTTCTTGTTTTGTTTTGTTTTTTGTTGGTTTTTTTTTCTGAAAAAAAGGTTTTAAATTGTAAAAATATAATCGGTTTAAAGAGATTCTAGAACAACAATTTTCGTATCAAAATGATTGCATACTGATAGTTTTAGATTTGCACTCTCTTATTACACCTTTTTCTACTCTAGATTCTCTGGTTTCTCTTGCTGTGTGTGTCTTCTCTGTGTTTTTACTTGAGGTGTTTTGATGTGTAGATATTGGTGCTGCAACCCAGTTTTGCTGGAGATCACCTCCTTTGTTATTGCCTTGTTGTTTCATCAACATACAAATGCAAAACTTGTGTGCATCTACTTCTAACAACAAAGAACCCTTCTTACATGGTTGATCAAAATGCCTCCTTTGCATAGTACTCTGACAATTCTCTACTCCAAAACATTTACAGAATTAAAGAAATATGAACACATAATTTTTCACATCTGTTTGATACACAACTCAGATTTCATGTGCGACTGCAACAAATCAACAGGATAACAGATAGAGATACAGACGCGATTGGCAAAATATTATCACAATAGGTCTAATTTTTAAAATTCTTTCAGCAGATCCAGATTTGATTGAACTGTATCTTAAGAATGTTTCCTAATATTTCGTTTTTCTTGACATGTTATCGAAATTATTCAATTAACTGTTGGTGGCAATGGTCATTTTAGAGTTTTGAACTCTTATAGCCCATTTCATTCAATAGCACACTGGACCTGACATCAGATGTACTGTCTAGATTCTCTAAACCATAGTAAGTCTTTATGAATATCATGGTCTCAGTCACCATCTTTTCAATATCTGAATTAACTTCTCTAAAATTTGACTCGGAACACCACTTCAAAAACTTCCCACAGAACAACCTTAGTCTCTCCAATACCATCATATGTTGATGATACGACCAGAAACATTCAAGGTACTAATTCTGCATAAATGAGAGTCCTGCATACATCAATCGATCATCAGCTCCTAGGCATTCTTGTCGAATGAATAACCTGGAGCTTATTTTAAGAACATATTTCGAATGCGTTAAAGAATGTCCTAACGATAATCTCAACAGCATTTACAAAAGAGCAAACAACTGAGCATCGACGGACCCCTAGGAAGCTAGAGGTGGGTCCAGGTGCCCAGGAGGAGTAAGCATCCCCTGTTGGCTAAGCGCACCCGCCGTCGATGTTCACGCACGAAAATAAAAAGAATATATATAATTCATGCACTGTCTTTTAAAAAAATACATTGCAAAGTTTGGAAGTTGCAAAACAGACGTAGGGACTAGAACAACGTCATGACTAAGCAGGTTTTAAGATCCACTTCATTAATTGAAAACAACTACACAACCCTGGCAGAAATCATCTATGTTTTAAAAACGTCTTCAAATTCATTAGCATCATTTAAAAGCAGATTAATTATTAGCGTGGACCAGACATGCACGTTTCGGGTATTTAACCCTCGTCAGTGATCCTCAATCCAAACAATGAAATATGGCCAAAATGTGTGATAATTATGTCCAAAATATACCAAAAGACGGAGCAAGATGACTGAGATATGATGCTACAGGACCCATGTTTTAGAAATGTGTGACAATTTTGTAAACAGAAATTTTCGAATGCTTTTGAAGAAACGACCAAACGAAATTGATCGATCTTGGCTACATGTGCCCTTGGAGACTCCTGGTCCACCATCCATGACACTCACCACGTGGTACAAATTTTAAACGCCTTCAAATTCATAAGGATCACTCAAAAGCAGATTAATTAACAGCGTGGACCAGACATGCACGTTATGTATCATAGACAGTAGCCGTTTTCCTTTGAACAATGTCTCTAATTTCACCCACGTCTTTCAAAAGCTTGCTACAAGACTTCATGTGCCAGTAAATTGTTTAAAAAGAGTGTTAACTTGTGAGTGCTGTTGAGATTATCGTCAGGATAATAAACTCATTTGTGTCACACTTATGCCCTTTGCCGTATAGAGCTCGTAAAAAAGTTCCCCGCGAGGGGTTTGACTGTAAGTGTTTTGAATATTTTCCCTGACATGGTCGCCATAGCACTTTCTATATAGATATAACCTCAGACAGTGCAATGCATGTATTCTATATTTGTCGTGCATGAACATCGACGGCGGGTGCGACTAGCCAACAGGGGATGCTTACTCCTCCCGGGCACCTGGTCCCACCTCTAGCTTGCTGGGGTCCGTCCGTCGATGCTCAATTTGGTGCTCTATTGTGAGTGCTGTTAATATTATCGTCAGGATCTTCTTTAACTCATTTGAGTACACATATCTGTGTTCTAGTTTTTCTGTAAACGTTTTGCATTTTTCAAAGTCCCAACTTTTTATGGAGAATACCCTTCAAAAATCAAAGTTTTCTCCCTCATTGGTCTTCTCCCACTTTATTTATGAGCAAGTTGCTTAATACGAATTCAGAATAAAAGACAATAAAAAAAAATTTCGTTTGGTACCATAATTGCTGTACCTCATACTAACTACAATTTGAAAAAATTTCAATGCATTTTGCACATTTTCAGCGTTTTTACATCCAAGAGTAGTTGTTTTTCCCAATTTATCGTACAAGCAAATTGTGAATCAGACTTTGGTATTATTTAAAATGAAAGGCAATAAATTTATTGTGCGTTTGGTACCAAAATTGTTTATTTTGCTACAGAATAAAAAAAGATATTGTATTTTCCCAATTTTCAACGATTTTTCATCGAAAATCCATAGTTTTCCCCATTTTTTGAAAGGTAGATTGGTAAATTGAGCTTGAGACTTAAAGACAATTAAATTGTCGTTATTTTGGTACCAATTTTGTTGATCTAGCAGCAGCATGGAAGAAGTAATTGAATTTTTCCTATTTTTAATGGTTTTTTTTTCGCAAAATACCATTTTACCCCAAAATTTCAAAATGCCCAAAGATGCCAGAGTGGCATCCGCCGGATTATCAAATAAGAGGGTATTGACAACACTTTCATGCAAAAACATTTTGTGCGTAAGAAATTTTTGGGTTTCATGAATGGCACCTAGACTAATGTGTAAGATAGAGATTTTTGAATCTGATTTTCATTGACTGATTTGCATGCAGACCATAATCACACATTTTTATAAACCAAAGACGAGGAATATGAATGTTCGCAATCAATAGTGCAATGAGATATTGAAATATATCTATACTTACGTAAGCTATAATTGGATGATTTCTTTTGGACATATTCCATTAAGTAATAGTTGCAAGTTCTCGCATCATCTAATAAGAGTTATCAGTAATTAAAGGTTAGAAGCAGGCTGAATATAACTGCGATATGGTATGTACATCTAGTAAAACGAATAACTTTGAGAAAGAGTTTTTAATCATGATTCGTCACTGTAAATCAAAATTACCCACCAGACGCCCAAGACAATCCGTTTAACCTTATCGGTAAGGTGAAATATGGGAATGACAAAAGTTAAGTCATAAGATACCTCAATTGAAACTTATCTACAATATTTCTCATTTCTATCTTTATCAATTTATACTTATATCCAAACAGATAAGTTTTATCAAAAGAATTGATTTTAAAATACCTCTTAGATTTGATTGTTCTAATATTGTTGTCGAAGGAATCGTGCAATTATCTGTACCCGACTGTTCATCTGCTGTCTCTATGTCCTCTCCGAAAGTTGAGTTAGAGTAACGAATTTCTGAAGAAAAGGATAAATAAAGGACTGATATCAAAATCAATTGCGAAAAGTAAAGAAATGTAAAATTTAGTTTCAGGATTATTATGTAGATTTGAACAATGTATCATTTTTTTTTCAAAAGGAAGGGGTTGGTATATTATATATATTGAACATTTGGTCTTGAACCTCTAAAGGAAGTTTCACCATAAAACTTAGTAGTGATAAAGTATCCATGGTCTCCTACCCGTTGATAAAGTTAAGTCGAAGAATATGTTTATACCTACGTAAGCTATAATTCAATGGCTATATGTATCTATAGTAATTTGTCAACTTAGATAGCCGATATCTGGGCTCAGAGAAAGAAAGAATGAAAACGCTTTCACACATAAATAGTCAATATTTCAAAGTGTCTCCAGCAAAACTCGACTGTATCACCCACATCAACCCCAAAACACCCAATGCAAAAACACAGAGCAGACACGCACGGAAAGAGACGCAAAAGGGCCAAGGAATACTAAACATCAAACATTTTTCTCATATAAATTTGCTAAAAAAGACATGCTGTGTTTATCGGACTAATTGGCCTTGAAAATTGAGGACGATTTTTAAAGCATCTCTCCGTTGCGCCCCGTGCTCCCATACTAACCTATACATATCACATCCTTACACGAAATATAGGGCCTTATATATGAAGTATGGTTCATTTTGAAGATTATAAAATTTCCTTAAATATGACATAACGTCTACGCACAAAATAACTATTTTCATATCTTATGTGTAATCTATAAAGCTGAAGCATTTTATATTTCTTATGAACTCTATTCCCACAATTACAGGCTTCTGAAGAGGCGATTTACCCCTGTGATACCTACAAGTGCGCTATCGTTTTTCATTCTGATAAGTAAACATGTGGCACCACCAGAGAAAAAGGTAAGTAACAGAAGGGAACCCTTCTTTGTAAAACTCTTCGGACTGTGTATGCTCATTATTGTACTATTCTTTTAATGTTTGTGTGTTTTTTCACTCATTCATTGATAAATTTACTTAATAGACATTTTCCAAGTTCACGAGCATCGGACTTCGCACTTTGTACTTCACACTTAAGGTTGCATATCAAAGAAATCTTGGGCATTAAAACATGCAGATATGAACATAAAGCAGTAGAGAAACAAGAGGCCCAGGGGCCACAACTCTCACCTGAAAACAACGTAAACTAAGCATATCAAACAAAAAGAAGTTTGTAAGAGGAAAATAACAAGACTTTAGAGTGGAATAAATTAACAACACTTCTTAAGACATCTCTCTAGATAATCCTGATGCTTTGGGTATGTCGATACGTGCTTCCGTTCTGAAGAAGAAGTTTGTCAAATGAGGATACTTCCCATGGCCTATTTTTGCCTGTGGTGGTGCCACCTGTTGACGGATCCGGACAAAAAACAACAATACTTGTAGGGGATCATAATTACTTCATTCCTACCAAGTTTCATGAAAATCTGTTCAGCGGTTCTGGAGAAGAAGTTGAATATGTATGAAAATCATCTCCCCCCTTCTTCTTGAGTAATCTAAGTAACCCGAGACAGACAGTTATACAGACGCTAAAGCAAAATCCTGCTAATGAAATACAGCCTTCTCCCCCTCCTTTCACTAAGTTATGTAAATGTGAAGTTCTGTTTGTACATTAATATTTTGAGCTGCTCTCAATATTTTAATTTCAAAGTTATATATCTAAGTCTTCACAAGATGAATTTGAAAATTCTTATTCATCTTTTTTGAATTATTTAATTTCCTTTTGCATACTCATTTAATAATTTAAAATATATAACATTCAAATGAATCGATAATCCAAGAACCTCAAAAACATATATCTATATTAAAGAAAAATAACTCTTGCATACATGAGTTCTGCTGCCTCTTATACGAAACTAAAGTTACCAGGGTTTAAAATTCCTGATATAGATAAAGAAGTACCAGAATTTGAACCCACAAGCCTTGGGTCCATGTGCACAGTAAACATATCTATTCATGATTGAAAAATTACTCATAAAAATCTGTTCAGCAGTTCTGGAGAAGAAGTTGAATATGTATGAAAATCAACCCCCCACCTTTTCTTTTCACATAAGATAAAACATTCATAAAAAATCAAAAAATTAGAATTTTAGTATAAAATACATATCAAAGCATTTAGTAACTTAAATGTGATAAATATGCAGTAAATGAATGTGTCAAATAATCATACACAAATTGAGTTATTTAAAGAAATAGTGCAAACGAAACGTGCAACGAAATTGTCCAACAAGGGACGTCGATCTGTACGGAGAGTACGCTACTGAGATACGCGAGGGCAGAGAGGAGCCAATAGTACTCCCTGTCAACCGCTTAGACGACATACCGGAAGTTTCAGACCAAGCTCAAACTTTATGCGCAGAGTCTAGAGCATTTGACAATACAGACTCTAATACATTTGCGATAATTTTAGGAGCATCGAATGCCAGGCGCATGTCTGTTCTTGACAAAGATGTCGTGAATGCTTCAGTTTCCGGAGCAACTTTGTCAAACATAGGTCAGACGATAGACAAAGCGCATGAATCCTTAAAAAATGACGCGCAAGTAGAGAAAGTGGTTATTTGTCTTGGTACTAACGACGTTTCGCAAAATAAATCAGATCCGGAACAGGTAATTTTGAACTTGACTTCTGCTATAAACGAAACGAAAAAAGAATTTCCTGTGGCTGAAATAGGTCTGTGTGGTATTATACCAAGAAAAGGGCGTAGTGAACGGGTAAAAAACTTTAATGGTATTACAGAGAGTGTGAATAAATTTGCGCGTAAGCTCTGCTCAAGAGATGAAGGTTGTACATACATTGACACGCCCAGTCTGTTCGTCAACGCTGACAATGGCCATCTAGTAGTGGCGTTATATGATCCGAACGATCCATCAGGACTGCACATTAATCAAGAAGGAGCGTCAAAACTATATAGCAAAATTCTCTCCTTCATAAAGACCCCTCAACAGAGTTGTCATAGTACTACAGACGATGTAGGTACCCCTAAAGGCAGAAAACGAAACATCAGTCAGTCAACACCGCCTTCTACTGAAAAACAGGCTCCAAAAATGTCCAAACCAGGAACTCCAGAGACCTAGGTTCCTACCGGATCTACATATGCACAGACTATTTGTGTTATCATTGACTATGTATCATACACATGTAGATTCACAGAAACTTTCCTTTTTAAAATATAAATGTCATTGAAAATTGCAAGTTTGAATGTAAATGGTTTAAGAAACAAGGAAAAAAGAAATAATCTATTGTATTGGTTAGTTAATAAAAAGCATGATATAATTGCACTGCAAGAGACGCACAGCACTCATAAAGACGAAACACTTTGGCAAAAAGAATGGAAAATGTTGGGAGGGGGAGAGAGCTACTGATATAATGGCTCAACGTCTTCCAGGGGCGTAGCCGTACTGGTGCGAAAAGATTTGAAAATTGATATTTCTGTCATAAAAAAAGAGTTAAATGGAAGAATCATAATTCTAAAATTGAAAATTGAGGATGAAACCTTTCAATTGTTATGTGTGTACACTCCTAACGAGACAAATGAACGCAAAGATTTTTTTAAACATTTGAAAAGTTATATACTACAGAATGAAGAAAAGGTGATAGTAACTGGTGATTTTAATTGTACATGGTCAGCAGAGATTGATCGATATCCACCCCATCAAACAGATGATGGAGCTAATAATGAATTAAAAGATTTAGTTTTCTCCTGTAATTTAATAGATATATGGCGCAAACGTCATCCTGATAGTACAGAGTACACATTCAGGCGAGGTAACTCGAAGTCAAGAATCGACATGATTCTAATTCCCGCTGAATTAGACTGTAATATATCAAGGACAAATATAATGAAATGTCTATATAGTGATCATTGTTTGGTGTCTGTCACATTAAATATTGAAAAGATTAAAAGAGGACCTGGCATCTGGAAAATGAATAGTAGGATTATTCAGACAGAACTATTTAAAAATACTTTTATTGCTTTCTGGCAGTTTTGGAAAACACAAATTCAAAAATTTAATGATATTAAGACTTGGTGGGATATTGCAAAGCTCAAAATAAAGGAAATAACAATAAATATAGCAAAAATAGAAAGTAAACAGAAAGCTGAAATTATAGCAAAAGAAAAATTACTAGAGACAATGATTAAACAAAATGAAGATACTGAAAAGATAAACTCACTAAAATATGAAATAGAGAGGGTTCATAAAGAGGAAGTTGACGGGATCAGGATCAGATCACGAATACAACATTTTGAAGAAAACGAAAAATCAACGAAATATTTTTATAATTTGGAAAAAACAAGAGCAAAAAATAAATTATGGCAAAAAATAAAGCTTGACAATGGTGAATTCAGTAATGACATTGATACAATAATAGGTGAGCAAGTAAGATTTTATGAATCTTTATTCTCTTCTGAGGGATGGGATAATACCGCAGCAAATGAAATTTTAGTAAATGTAGATACAAAATTAACTGAAGCTGAAAAAGAATCGTTAGAAAAATCTATCACAGAGGACGAAATCTGGAAATGTGTAAAACAACTTAAGAAAAACAAGTCGCCGGGGGAAGACGGAATAATTTCCGAGTTTTACCAATCATACTGGTATATTATTAAAAATGAAGTAATTTTATTAATTGAGAATATATTACAAACAGAAAACTTGACAGAATCTGAAAGCAAAGGCATCTTAACAGTATTATATAAAAAGGGGGAGAGGGATGATATAAAAAATTGGAGACCGCTTACATTGCTTAATGTGGATTACAAATTAATAGCTAAAATACTTGCAACTAGAATAAAATCGATACTTGGTAAATTAGTTCACCCAGATCAAAAAGGATTTGTACCGGGGAGAAATATTAATGAGGCAAACCGAATGTTACAAGATGTTATAGAGTATATTAATATGAAAAATGACCAAGGTATTATGATTTTTTTGGACCAAGAAAAGGCATTTGACAGAGTGGAATGGGGATGGCTAAATTGTTGTCTAGAAAAATTTAATTTCGGAGATAAATTTCGGGGCTGGGTTAAAATGTTGTTGAAGGATGCTAAAACATGTATTAAAACAAATAACTTTATTTCACGATATTTCAAAATTACAAGATCTACTCGTCAAGGATGTCCAATTTCACCCTTGTTATACATTTTACAAATAGAGCCACTAGCTTGTACAATTAGAAAAGATGAAAATATAAATGGCATTTCTCTTCCAAATGATACAGAAATTAAGGTCGCATTATTCGCAGACGATACTCAACTCTTACTTAAAGATGAAAATTCAATATTAAGAAGTTTTAGAACATTACAAATTTTTGAAAATGCGTCAGGATCAAAAATTAATATGCGTAAAACAATCGGATTATATTTAGGCTGCTGGAAAAATAAGACTCCTGAATTCACTGATATCATATGGACCAAAAATTGTGTCAAGACTTTAGGGGTTTATCACGGAAATATTATTGATAATGATCTTATTTGGAAAGAAAAAATTGATCGGATAAAAAGTTGTATACAAGTTTGGAAAACGAGAAACCTCTCCATTAAAGGAAAGAGTTTGATCATACAGAGTTTTATTATATCTAAATTAGGGTTCGAAATAGAAACTAGAGGAATTCCCGAAAAATATGCTAAAGAAATAAAAAGATTGATTTGGAATTTTGTTTGGAATGAAACAAGAGAACTAGTGAAGCGCAGCATAATGAGAAAACCATTTAAGAGAGGGGGAATGAATATAATTGACCTAGATTCCTTTGTATCGGGTATGCATATTAAGACAATTTATAAGATTATTTATTCTCCAAGATCGGCATGGAATGTCCTAGGAAAACACTGGTTGACATGCTTAAATGATAAATTTAAAATAAATTGGTTTCTCTGTAAACTATCATCGACCAAGGGATTGATATATCCAAAAATACCTACTTTCTATATGCAATTGCTAGAATGCTGGAAAATAGCTCTAAAATTAAGTGATCTAACGACCAAAACAAATATACTAAAACAGCATTTGTTTGGAAATACAAACATATTGTTCAAAAATAGTCCATTATTTTTTCCGTCATTTACAAAAAGTGGTCTTTACTTGATAGAACATATATGGGATACACAAACAAATAATTCTAAAGTAGACAATATCATATATAGAAAGTTAAAAATAAAAGAAATTGTATTTCAGAATTACAAAAGATAAAAAAGGTCATTCCAGAAAAATTGAGAACCTATCTTAAGAGGGGGATGAAAATAAAGGTAAAACGACGAATCTAAGAGTGGATGAAAATCTCTTTTTCAGAAATAAAGAAAATAAAATTCTTATGCCAGGAAAGATAAAGCTTTTCGAAATAATGTCTGAAATCAATGAAATATCAACTGAAAAATCTAAATCACAGATTGCTTGGGAAAGAAAATTAGATCTAGATATTGATTGGAAAATTATTTGGGAAAATACTTTTAATCCTTTATTAACGAATAATGTACAGTGTTTTCAATGGAAATGTATTAATAACGCAAATTATCTAGAGGAAACAATCAGAATTTTTGGTAATTCGAATGGACTTTGTCATTTCTGTAAAAATGCTATTGAAACAAATGAACATCTTTTTTATGAATGTGAAATTGTGAAACAGGCGATAAAGGGTTTAGAAAATAAAATCTCTGTTGTACTAGAAAACACTGAGACAAACTCAAATATAACATTTAATAAGTTTTGTGTACTATTTGGATACACAAATGAGTTAAAGCCTAAATCGATAAAGATATTTCTTAATTTTTGTTTATTTTCATTGAAATGGATGATATGGATTGAAAGAAATGATATTAAATTCAACAACAAGCAAATCGATACTAGTAGAATGATAAATAGAATAATGCACTACATAAAAAATCAAATATTTTTAAACATGCAATCTAAAAATAATCAGAAAAAGTATACTTTTTTAAAAGAACTGTACTTGAAGTGGTAGAAAACAAATTCCATACTCCTTGCCAAACGATACTAATACTAACATATTTAACATTCTTTGAATATTTACTATAATTAATATACATTGTATCCATTTCAAAAAATTGTAAATGAGATTGAATTAAATAAAGTAAAATGATTGAAAAAAAGTGAGAGAAAAAAAAACAAACAAACAAAAAACAAAAGGTGCGATGATGAAATGGCTCGAAGAAACTAATACTCTAATATGACTAATTGCACAGAAAGCACAGCACAAGTACTTTAATAAATAGAGCCAAAATACTGAGCACTGAAAAAAAAATAGTGCAAAATTGTGCATTTCTGACAAAGTCTGAAAAGACGTCAAAAACACGTCAAAAATTTGACTTCTGAGTGAAACAAAAATAACAACACTTCTTAAGACATCTCTCTAGATCACCCTGATGCTTTCAGTTTGTCGATACGTGCTTCCGTTCTGAAGAAGAAGTTTATCAAAGGAGGGTACCCCCTGTGACCTACTTTTGCCTGTGGTGGCGCAACCTATTGATGGATCCGGACGAAAAACAACAACACTTGTAGGGGATCATGATTACTTCATTCCTACCAAGTTTCATGAAAATCTGTTCAGCGGTTCTGGAGAAGAAATTGTATATGTATGAAAATCATCTCCCCCCTTCTTCTTGAGTAATCTAAGTAACCCGAGACAGACAGTTATACAGAAGCTAAAGAGAAATCCTGCTAATAAATTACAGCCTTCTCCCCCTCCTTTCAATTAAGTTATGTAAATGTGAAGTTCTGTTTTTACATTAATATTTTGAGCTGCTCTCAATATTTTACTTTCAAAGTTATATATCTAAGTCTTCACAAGATGAATTTGAAAATACTTATTCATCTTTTTTGAATTATTTAATTTCCTTTTGCATACTCATTTAATAATTTGAAATATATAACATTCAAATGAATCGATAATCCAAGAATTTAAACCTCAAAAACATATATCTATATCAAAAAAAGACAACTCTTGCATACATGAGTTCTGCTGCCTCTTATACGAAACTAAAGTTACCAGGGTTTAAAATTCCTGATATAGATAATAGAAGTACCAGAACTTGAACCCACAAGCCTTGGGTCCATGTGCACAGTAAAGATATCTATTCATGATTGAAAAATTACTCATAAAAATCTGTTCAGCAGTTCTGGAGAAGTTGAATATGTATGAAAATCAACCCCTTTCCTTTTCACATAATAAAAAACATTCATAAAAAAATCAAAAAATGAAAATTTTAGTATAAAATACATATCGAAGCATTTAGTCACTTAAATGTGATAAATATGCAGTAAATGAATGTGTAAAATCATACACATATTGAGTTATTTAAAGAAATAGTGCAAAATGTGCATTTCTGACAAAGTCTGAACAGACGTCAAAAATTTGACTTCTGAGTGGAACAAAAATAACAACACTTCTTACGACATCTCTCTAGATCATCCTGATGCTTTCAGTTTGTCTATACGTGCTTCCGTTCTGAAGAAGAAGTTTGTCAAAGGAGGGTACCCCCTGTGACCTACTTTTGCCTGTGGTAGCGCCACCTATTGATGGATCCGGACGAAAAACAACAACACTTGTAGGGGATCATGATTACTTCATTCCTACCAAGTTTCATGAAAATCTGTTCAGCGGTTCTGGAGAAGAAGTTGAATATGTATGAAAATCATTTCCCCCCTTCTTCTTGAGTAATCTTAGTAACCCGAGACAGACAGTTATACAGAAGCTAAAGCAAAATCCTGCTAATAAATTACAGCCTTCTCCCCCTCCTTTCACTACGTTATGTAAATGTGAAGTTCTGTCTTTACATGTATATTTTGAGCTGCTCTCAATATTTTAATTTCAAAGTTATATATCTAAGTCTTCACAAGATGAATTTGAAAATACTTATTCATCTTTTTTGAATTATTTAATTTCCTTTTGCATACTCATTTAATAATTTAAAATATATAACATTCAAATGAATCGATAATCCAAGAATTTAAACCTCAAAAACATATATCTATATTAAAGAAAAACAACTCTTGCATACATGAGTTCTGCTGCCTCTTATACGAAACTAAAGTTACCAGGGTTTAAAATTCCTAATATAGATAAAAGAAGTACCAGAGCTTGAACCCACAAGCCTTGAGTCCATGTGCACAGTAAACATATCTATTCATGATTGAAAAATCACTCATAAATATCTGTTCAGCAGTTCAGGAGAAGAAATTGAATATATATGAAAATCACCCCTCCCCCTTTCCTTTTCACATAAGAAAAAACATTCAAAAAAATCAAAAAATTAAAATTTTAGTATAAAAAACATATCAAAGCATTTAGTCACTTAAATGTGATAAATATGCAGTAAATGAATGTGTAAAATCATACACATATTGAGTTATTTAAAGAAATAGTGCAAAATGTGCATTTCTGACAAAGTCTGAAAAGACGTCAAAAACACGTCAAAAATTTGACTTCTGAGTGGAACAAAAATAACAACACTTTAAAACATCTCTCTAGATCATCCTGATGCTTTCGGTTTGTCGATACGTGCTTCCGTTCTGAAGAAGAAGTTTGTCAAACGACTGTACCCCCCGTAACCTACTTCTGCTACTGGTTGCGCCACCTGTTGATGGATCCGGACGAAAAACAACATTACTTGTAGGGGACCATGAGTTCTTCATTTCTACCAAAAGAAGGGAGGAGATCTCCAACAAGACCCCGTTGCAGCATCAACAGTAAAACACCAAAACACCCGATGCAAAAATACAAAAGACGAGTACAGCACGAGACGGAAAAGAGACACACGACATTTAAACATCAAACACAAAAGACTACACATAAACCGACGAGACCAATGGGTAACCGGTGCCGACTTTGGACGGCCATCTGTCATACAAGTAGCAAATGGTGTGGTTATCCTGGATTACGTGCGCACAACCCTCTCACTTCTCCAATTACCCAGAGGTCTCGAAGAACGTACAATTGTGGTGTAAAACAGCCTCCTCATTGTAAGATGACATCACACAAACAAGACCGCGAAACGCAGAGGCCCCAGAGACACAGATGAATATGTGAATGGATATAAAAAGAGGGCATGCGTAATACAGTCCGTGCTCTGCCGGCTGTAGCGAGCTCATGTATGTAATCACCCGAGGAGTCCGACTGACATTCAGAGAGGACAGGTGGTCGGGGCCCTGTCTTCTCTAAAGAGGTTTGGACAGGACCCGTCATGGAGTCCCGTCGTCACAGTCAGTCAGAGTGCAAGTCTCAAGGATGCGCTTGTACAAGACTGTAGATTGGTCAAGTACCAAGCCTAGTGTCCGTCTGGTGACATTAGGATCATATCCACGGTATAAAAGGCGTTTGATGATTCTGATGCATTTTCGATGGTTATGCTGCCTACCTTTGATCCTTTTTATTTTGTTTATCATATCACCATAAAAGACAGGTTGTGTAATACCCATAGTAATGTACTCTGTTGCATGTATAGATCCGAATTTCAAAAGAAGTTGACTGTAATTTTTGTAAAACTTCCAGAAAGTCTTAACTAGTTTATGAAAGCGGAAACCCTGACCTAAAAGTTTTTTGGTAATTTGTAAATTTCTACTGTGAAAATCCAAAATATCAGTACATGCTCTAGCGTACCGGATGAGCTGTGATATGTAAATGCCGTATGACGGTAATCTTGGAACATCACCGTCAAGCCAAGGGAAATTTACTATGTTGAATCCAAAATCATCCCTTTTGTCATATACACTTGTATGAATCTTTCCGTTTACAATTTTGATATTCAGGTCCAAAAAGGGTGTTTCTGTATTTGAAAGGTTTGCCTTGTTAAGGGTTAATTCTTGTGGATAAATTTCATTCTTATATAATTCAAAAGCAGGATTGTCAATGGTTAGAATATCATCCAAATACCTAGAAATATTATTGAAACAGTTTCATGAAAATCTGTTCAGTGGTTCTGGAGAAGAAGTTGAATATGTATGAAAATCACCCCTCCCCTTCCTTTTCATATAAGAATTTTTTTTTTAAAAATCAAAAAATTAAAATTTTAGAATAAAATACTTATCAAAGCATTTAGTGACTTAAATATGATAGATATGCAGTAAATGAATGTGTAAAATCATACACTTATTGTGTTATTTAAAGAAATACAGGAAAAATGTGCATTCCTGACAAAGTCCAAAAATGCGTCAAGAACGCGTCAAAAATTTGACTTCCGAGTGGAACCAAAAATAACAACACTTCTTAAGACATCTCTCTAGATCATCCTGATGCTTTCGGTTTGTCAATACGTGCTTCCGTTCTGAAGAAGAAGTTGTCAAAGGAGGGTACCCCCTGTGACCTACTTTTGCCTGTGGTTGATTGATTCGGACGAAAAACAACAACACTTGTAGGGGACCATGAGTACCTTATTCCTACCAAGTTTCATGAAAATCTGTTCAGTGGTTCTGGAGAAGAAGTCGAACATGTTGAAAAGTTTACGACGGACGACGGAAAGACGACGGACGACGGACAGACGACGGACGACGGACGCCGGACGGTGCGCTATAACAATAGCTCACTTGAGCTTTGCTCAGGTGAGCTAAAAAGACTTAAGTCCTCCTTCCTTATCTAGCAGGTTAAGAGTAAAAGTGTTGTTATCGGAAGGCATCATGTATCATTTGCCATTCTTTGAACTTGTAATTTACACAGTCCCAAATGTGCGAAGTCCGAGGTGCAAAGTCGCATTTCCATGAAATATTTTATTTCGATTTTTTTTTATTGATTTTTATAAAAAAAAATAAAATTTTATCAGATTTTTCATGATTTGTTAATTGGTCGTTGTTTGATTTCTGTTCGAGATAATGACAGCTGAATTTTAATGAGATAGACTTAAGGAGAAAAAAGCTTATATTCACCGAGTATGAAATATGTACTACTAGTTTATTTTGGTAGCTTTTCACAAAAATTCAATGATCAAATATTTGGAGAAAAAGAGAAGAAAAGGATCTTTCGAAATCACTATCAAAAAGTTGTTTTGAGGTATGATATGTATCATGTAACGTGTATGTCTGGTTCATAATGCAATTTTATCTGTTCTTTTAAAAATGAATTGCTATTGAATTCGAAGTCATTAAACATTTGTAGCACTTGGTGAGTGTCACTGCTGGTAGACCGTGAGTCCCCGAGGGCACATGTTGACAAGTTCGATCAACTTCGGTCGATCGTTTCTTCAACGCATTCGAAAATTTCTGTTCTTAGATGGTGCAATTGAATTTGAAGACGTTTAATACGTGTATCAATTGATAAGACTTATCTAGATACTAAAACATTCCAACATACTGTTCATGTAGTACGTACTTATAGATACTTTCAAATCATGTAATTCTTCTTAGACAAGTTATTTATTGCGTCCATTTTCTTAGGGACGAGTATTGTATCTCTACTTGTCACGTCTAGAATTACTGAGGGGGAGGGTTACTATAACAACGTCGTTCTCACAAACTTTCCTTGACTGACCCCTAATATTTTTTCTATATTTTGAAGTTGGAACTTTGTAATTGATAAAGATCAAGAAATGACGAGTATTGTATCTCCACTTGTCACGTCTAGAATTACTCAGGGAGAGGGTTACTATAACAACGTCGTTCTCACTTATTTTCCGTGATTGACCACATATATTTTTTTCTATATTTTGAAGATGGAACTTTGTAATTAATAAAGATCAGGCAATGACAAAGATTCTAGCGTATGCCATTAATGTCCGGTTGCATGGGTACTGTTTTCACATAGTGTAAGTTTTTGAAGGAATAGTGCTCGATCGTCAAAAAGGATACTATTTAAGGAGGGTTTGAATATTAAGATTGCGGCGGCATTATTTGTTATACACATTTGAGTATCCTGATGAAGTTTGAATATTTTCTGATGTCATTTGAAGAAATTATGGCAATTTTCGAAATTGTAGACTTTGGGAGTTTTATCCATAAGCAAACCACGACGTCATTTCGACGTTATCGGGGGAAATGACATCACAAACCTTTGCATTTAAAATGCAAAAAACAGTAATACAAAACATATCGCATTAAAACTTTCCATGTATGAAATAGAAAATTCAATCTTCATCACAGAAAATTCCTGACAGATTAACATTATAGGAAAGCGGACGTCACTACTATGAAAACGGACGATTTTCTAAGAAAAGTTGGAAAATATAAAGCTTTGTAATATTTTTATTCAAAATCCAATTTTCTCATTGAATCATAAATTCATTTCATGATAATGTTGACAAAGACAGGATTCCTAAAATCTAACTATCAACTACTGTCAATAAAAAAAAATTGGCATTTTTTCAGCGTCAGTGTCTTTTATTCCAGTATCAAGCCTTTAAAAAAATACATTTCACCTCATCACATCACTGTAAGTGCAATACATTGATTAAGACTTGGACCTTAAATCAAAATCAATTTCTAATACCTTTACAAGAACGGAATGACGCTTTCAATGTTATGGCGTCATCGAGCAATTAATAAAAACGTCGATTAAGTCATATTTCAAAGTCTCGTAGAAAATTTTCCTGTGGATAGAATCAAATGTAACTTTGTATAATGAAGGACCAATAAGAATTACATAATTTCAGAAATTTTGAGAAAAATTGAATTTGGCGTCCGAGTGTTCAATACATCCTTAAATGCCAAAAGAGTTCTGAATAAAAAAGCTTAACACTGCAGCGTCCTATGGGTGCAACGATAATATCAGCAGCTTAGGAAATTTAACAAGTCCCGGTTGTCAATCGGTAAATGTGACTAGCTTATTCAACAGACCACAAAGAAGACCTCGAAGTCATGGCATTCGTAAATATAATTAGTCTGAGATACATAATTTCTCATTCGATGACTTGGTGCCATTTTTGAATGAGCCCCTAGGCCTGCATTATATTCGTACTAAATTATACTATGTTCCTTTACAGAAGTTACACGAAATCTACGAATATACGAAGGACCTCACATATACCGATACACGTTCCCCAGAATACAGACTACAAGGAGTCATCTTGGACATTTCTACTTTTCGTTTATTTCAAGCAGTTATATCAGATAAATCAGAAGAGAAAGCAAACCATCCTTTCATTTAGGTAAGATTTGCAAACAAAGGTATTGTTAAATTAAATCAAATTTTGAATCACAAAACTGTCACAGAAAAAAATCCCACCATATTTCAAAAGAAAAGAAACTCCTTGTATTATCTATAGCTACACACCAAAGGTTGCATCTAAAATTAACAATTACAAACGATTCCTGCAGTGTATTGATTTAAGTAATCCCTCACTACATCCACTTCCTTGCGAATGTTCTTCATCGGATTTCAACTACATTCCTTGTGGACATGTCATTACTGGTGACCTTAGTATAGTCAAGAACGACAAGTTGAGAGAACTGTTAAAAAGGGCCAAAATACAGAGAAAGTATGTCCTTCATATGGAACCAAAATGTCAAAATTACCATGGTCTCTTGTGAGGAATATGCAAGACGTTGGGCAAAGAAAGAGGATGTAGAGCTCGACACCCTTTCCGAATGGATAAAATCAATCAGAGGGTTACTTTTATCTAGAGTTAACCGATTAAATCAACTTTGAACACCAGATTCGAGTCTATATTTAAAGACCCTGATGTTATCACAGAGCTTACCTACCTCCAATAACATTATGTCATCACACCAGCGGACAAAGCCTCAAATAATTACACATTTACTTGCAAAAAGTACTATTTGGACAGTCTAGTTAAAGAGTTGGGTTTAAATTCGACACCTGGAAATCCCACTTACACCCCAACAAACCTTTCTGCCTCTGAAATAATAGATAACCACAAATCAGCTCTTGCTTCCTTTGGCTTCGACACTCACAATTTAATTTTAGATTTGCCATACTTATACTGCATACCTAAAATGCATAAGAATCCGTACAAACAACGTTTCATCGCTGGTTCCTCAAAATGTGTATCGATCTTACTCACCAAAGTTTTATCTGAAATCAAATCTGGGCTTCAAAAATATTGTTCGACAGTATATTCTCGCAGCGGTATCAACCAGATGTGGATTTTAAAGAATTCGAAGGAACTTTTAGAACATCTGAAATCCACTCATTTTAGTAGAGTCCATTCGATCAAAGCCTTTGATTTTTGACACTTTACACTACATTTCCACATTCTAAATTGAAAGAAAGACTCGCAAAAATTATAAGTTATGCGTTTAAAAGTAAGAACGGTAATCGCAAATACAAATTTATTGTTGTTAACAATGACAAAACCTACTTTGTAAAAGAAAAGTCCGATTCTGAAAATAAGTACACTGAAACTTATATTATTCAGATGTTAAACTTTCTGATCGACAACATTTTTGTGGTGTTTGGAGGAAAGGTCTTCCGGCAACTTCTGGGAATTCCAATGGGTACCCATTGTGACCCACTCCTTGTCGACATTTTCCTTTTCTCGATCGAAGCTGACTTCATTCAATATCTGGTCTCTGAAGGGAAAAGATACTTAGCTTCTGACTTCAACTTCACCTACAGATACATAGACGATGTGTTGTCCATCAATAATCCAACATTCGCGGATTACCTGAGCAGTATCTATCCTTCAGAGCGTGAAGTCAAAGAAACTAAAGAGACAAATAATTCACCATCCTATTTGGACATAATGTTGTGCTACGACACTGATGGTCACATGAACACCTCACTCTATGACAAACGTGACGACTTCAATTTCAGCATTACAAACTTTCCTTTTCTGAGTAGCAACATCCCTTCATCGCCTGCTTATCATGCTTATGGCGTGTTCATATCTCAGTTGATACGCTATGCCAGAGCAAGTACGAAATATACGGATTTTGTTCTGAGAGCTAGGCGTCTTTCAGATAAGCTTCTCAGTCAGGGATATGTTTGTGACTGACTAAAATCGTCACTAAGGAAGTTCTACGGTCGATACGGGGAACTCGTCATACCCTATGATGTCCTACTCTCCAGAATTGTGGATGATATTCTGTCATAGACCATTTGAACCATCAAGTCAAAGATTGTACTCTATGTCTTCCGAAATGGAAGTTACCGGATGTGACAGTTCTACCGAATTGAAGCGGCGGGTGTTGCATGTAAGCAGGAGATGCTTACTCTTCCTGGGCACCTGGTCTATCAGGAGTTCGCTTCTTTTAATGTGATGGAGTTTTTGTTTGTTTGCTTTGGTTCCTGTTTTATCCTGATTTTGTTGCCTTCGGTTTCTGATTTTCTGAATTATCGATTTTGTGCTGTATACAGGGATATGGTCCTTATCCATATTTGTCATACTTACAAGAACAGTAACCGCAGGAATGCGCATTGATACGTTTAATGCATCACATGACTTTATTCAGAATCAATTGCATTTTATTTTAGTTTTCAAAGGAACGTATCCTTTATACCTACATATAGGCGACATTCATACACTATTCATGACTTCATTATGCTTGCTGAGGGACTTACTCCGTTTCACAAAAAAAAATAACAATTTTCTCATAGTTCCGCTAACTTAACCGTTCAACGTCCATGGATGTGTTATGTGATGAATTTATTCTACATAACTAATGTTAATTTCAATTTGGAGGGTTTCTGAGAAAGACTAGTTTTTTTCAAAATATTCCGTCGGACAGATAGACAACATACATCACACCACTTAGCGATACTGTAATATCTTCATTGTGACGTCATTCTAGAAATCAGGTCAACGCTTCAAAACGGTAAGAGAAAATATCTCACTATGACAAATGTTGCATTATGATGTAATGACTAAACGTACAAAATCTAGGTTTAGAACGCTGGAAACTATTACCCTGAACAAAATGCTTTTAAGTAATCAAATTCTTTGGAAACTTCCCTAAACATTTGTGAAGTTGTGGTACGAAATTGAAATTTCAATAAAGATTTAAGGACGTGATAATGGTAACACTTTCAAATCCGTCTCAAGGTAAATAAGTATGTATATCGCAGAAACGCATATTAATGTAAATATGTTACAGTTAGCTATTGTTACGCAATTCTTAAAAACAAAGGAGGCGATCAGGTTGCAGCACCCACAGCAAAACCCCAAAGCACCCAATACAAAAACACAAAAAAACGAGCACAGGAAGAGACACATAAGGGACAAGGAACTTCAACGCACAACACAGAAACATCAAACGCAAAGGACTACACATAAACCAACGAGACCAATACTTTCACTCTCTCTAGCCATATTACAAAGTTAAGATTGAGGGTCACCGACGAGGGTTAAATATCCGAAAAGTGCATGACTGGTCCATGCTGCAAACGCAAAGGACTACACATAAACCAAGGAGACCAATGGGCAACCGGTGCCGACTTAGGACGGCCATCCGCCACGGAAATAGCAGAAGGTGTGGTTATCCTGAATTACGTGCGCACAACCCTCCCATTTTTCCGATTACCCAGAGGTCTCGAAGAACGTATAATTGTGGTGTAAAACAACCTCCTCACTGTCAGATGACCACCAACAGACAAGACCGCAAAACACAGGGGCTCAAGCAACACAGATAAATATGTAAATGGAGATCAAAAACGTACGTAATACAGTCCGTGATCTGCCAGCTGTAGCAAGTTCATATATGTTATCACCCGAGGAGTCCGACTGACATTCAGAGAGAACAGGTGGTCGGGGCCTCTCCTCTCTAAAGAGGTTTGGACAGAGCCCGTCATGGAGTCCCCTCGTCACAGTCAGTCAGGGTGCAAGTTTTAAGAATGTGCTGGTACAAGACTGTAGATTAGTCAAGTAACCAGCCGAGTGTCCGTCTGGTGACATTAGGATCATATCCACGGTATAAAAGGCGTTTGATGATTCTGGCGCATTTTCGATAGCGATGTTGTCTATCTTTGATCTTTCTTATCTGGTTAATTATGTCACCATGAAATGCAGGTTGTGAAATACCAAAAGTAATATATTCTGTTGCCTGTATTGGTCTGAATTTCTGAAGAAGTTGACAATATTTTTTGTAAAATTTCCAGAAAATCTTAACTAGTTTATGAAAGCGAAAACCTTGTCCCAAAAGTTCCTTGGTGATTTGTAAACTTCTATCATGAAAATCCAAAACATCAATACATGCTCTAGCATACCGGATGACCTGTGAAATATAGATACCATATGACGGTAATCTAGGAACATCACCGTCAAGCCAGGGGAAATTTACTATGTTAAATCCAAAATTATCTCTTTTGTCATACACACTTGTATGGATCTCTTCATTAACAATTTTGATATTTAGGTCCAAAAATGGTGTTTCTGTATTTGAAACGTTTGCCATGTTTAGAATCAATTCTTGTGGATAAATAACATTTTATACTTTTCAAAAACAGGATTGTCGATAGTAAGAATATCACCCAGGTACCTAGAAGTACCAATGAAGCATTTCACATCATCATTTTTTCTTTGTTTTTGAAGATTTTGGATAAATTTCTTTTCATACGTGTATAAAAGTAAATCTGCAACAAGAGGCGCACAATTAGTACCCATAGGAATCCCTACAATCTGCTTGTAGAGTTTCTCACCAAATCTTACATAAATATTGTCCAAAAGGAAGGACAAGGCAATACACAGGTCACCACATGTCCATGAATTGTATGATTTGTAATCTAATCTGTGGCGGAAAAGAAACCCTTCGATTCAGATGTACAAATATAAGTTTTCCCCTCTAGATCAAAACAGCATATAATGAGTTTGGACATTCGATCATTTATTTTGTCGAGAGGAAGCGTGTTGTACATATTTGAAAAGTCGTATGAAGATATCGTATTTGCTTCAAAATTTAAAAAAAGACACAGAACACTCTCAGGTAAAAATAGTATCGAGTAGAATACAAATACGTCTTAATAGGTTTTGGATTCTGTGTTTGGCCTTTCCCTATTTTTATTTGTTTGTTTATTTGATTTTATTTAGGAATTAAAAAAAAAAAGAATTGATTGTTGTGTCCTGATTTACTAACCAAAATGATATACTCATAAAAAAAAATAACGCATAGTATTTGCTTATCTAATCCTTAGTATAATTATAAGATAACCATATTTATCATAATATTAGACAAAATGATACCAAATGTAAGTAATGGTATTTTTAGACCCTAAGCTTTCAACGGGAACCTCTTTAGTGTTTTAAATGTTAGTTAAAATGACTCAAAACAATATGCCCTCGATGTTCTTTTAGAGGCCAAATTGTGTATTTTTCGGAGATCCGTATCCGCTCGTTTTCAAAATCATTTGAAATTCTTTTGATTCGATGGACAAACGAATGCAGCATACTTAACAGAAACACTCTCATAATGCCAATATCACGAAGCATGATGAGGATTTATTCTATGACATCATATAAAGTTCTCCGCATTCCATGAATTTGCGAATCAGTTTTATCGAGAGAATTTGTTTCATAAGAAGAAAAAACTCTAAATTTGACTTTTTGATTGTTGAGCTTTACAGAGTATTACTCACTTAGAAGTGGGAGTCATTCGATCACTTTGCAGTGTTCAAACGCATGAGATCGGATATTGTAAGCATGCATCGCATTAAAGCGAAAGTGAACCGAAGAAGCTCAAATTTTTTTATTGTCACCAATGAACTTTGACTCGGGCAAAATTGAAGTTCCTTATAAACATGGAAAATGAATAAAAACACAAGAAGTCGAAAATCCAAAATTTCATGTTTTTACCCAAAAGAGACTAAATGATAATCGACAAATCTTACTTCAGCCCTAAACTGTTTATCCTATCTCTATAACATCTTTAATGCAAACAAATAAGGTCAGATAATCAATAGCTTGTGCATATTGAACAATAATGATACACTATAATATTGTTATATGCGTTTCTTCTTTTGAAGAGTATGTGAATAGTTATCTGATTCTTAAATTCTTTAAGAAAATGATCGCTGAGCGATATAAGTCCCCTACCGGCATAAATTTATGTCCTGTATGTCTTTTCATTAGTTCATTGTCTGCAAAAACAGCCAAGAAAAGTCTGAAAAACTAAAAATTTCACGAAATTTATTAGGTCTTGTGAAAATTGGTCAATCTATATTGAACGCAAACTTTATCTGTATCACACTATAATGTATTCACATACTAAAAATAAGTTCATTATCTGTAATAAAAGCCACAAAATGTCCAGAAAACTGAAAATTTCATTAAACTTGCTTAGTGCAAGGGCCACAACTCTTGTAACAATAGGTCAATGGAAACCAAACTCAAAGTTAGTCTGTATGACACTAAAATGTATTCATATATCAAAAAGTCGGTTCGTTATCTACAATGAAACTTAAAAAGTCTGGAAAACTTTTTTAATGATATTTGCTAGTCCAAGAGCCATTTCTCTTGTAAAAATAGGTCAATCAAAATTAAGCTCGAATTTGATCTGTATCATACTATAATGTATTCACATACTAAAAATTTATTCACAATCTCCAATAACATCCAATAAAAGTCAGGAAAAATGCAAATTTCAAGAAATTTGCTATGTCCAAGGGCCATAACTCTTGTAATAAAATCAATGGAAACCAAACTCGAACTTTGGCTGCATCACTGCATGTATTCATATAGCTAAAATCAGTTCATTATCTGGAAAAGAAATGAAGAAAAGTCCGGAAAACTGAAATTTTCATAACATTTGCTAAGTCCAAGGGCCATAACTCTTGTAAAAATAGGTCAAATAAAACCAAACTCTAACTTGATATGTATCATATTGAGATATATACACATATCAAAAAGTAGTTCAATATATGCAACAACTGCGAAAAAAGTTCGACAAACTGAAAAAGGGACAGACGGACGGACAGACAGACGGACGGACGGACGGACGGACGGACGGACGGACAGACAGACAGACAGACAGACAGACAGACAGACCGAAAACTAAAAGTCCCCTTCGGCGTTGCCTGTAGGGGACTAATAACTGAAAGTTTGCTTACCTGTTATGTTGATGGTTATGAAGTTTGACGTAACATTGTAGTGCTGATTAAAGCCTACACATTGATACTCTCCATTATCATAACTGCTTACATTGTCGAGGAGCAGAGTGTTACCCATAGAAAATGGAACACCGTTCTTGTACCAGACATACGTGCAGTTAGGGTTGCAAATTCCTATGAATCGTATTGGTCCGATGTCTCTCCCAATGCATTTGCTGGTCTCGTAGACATAATGAATGTCATTTGGGATTAAGTGATGCGGGTCTAAAAGAAAAAAAAACAATTGATAGAAAAAGATAAGCTTCCAAAGGTTTTTATTTCATTTGCATTCATCCGAGATATATAATAAATGATTTCTGGGACATGCATCTGTGACAAATATGGAAAATGATGATATCCCAAAGAGAAGGGGTTGCAGCACCCACAGCAAAACTCCAAAACACCAAATGCAAAAAAACACAGAGCTGTCATTCACATAAAGAGACGTAAAAGGGAAGAAACACCAACTCACACCTCTGTGCGTGTCTGGAAGTACCTGGACGATATTCTTACTATCGACAATCCTGTTTTTGAAAAGTATAAAATGTTATTATCCACAAGAATTGATTCTAAATAAGGCAAACGTAACAAACACAGAAACACCATTTTTGGACCTAAATATCAAAATTGTTAATGGAGAGATTCATACAAGTGTGTATGAAAAAAGAGATAATTTTGGATTTAACATAGTAAAGTTCCCCTGGCTAGACGGTGATGTTCCTAGATAACCGTCATATGGTATCTACATTTCGCAGCTTATCCGGTATGCTAGAGCATGTACTGATGTTTTGGATTTTCAAAGTAGAAACTTACAAATTACCAACAAACCTTTAAATCAAGGTTTTCGCTTTCACAAACTAGTAAAAACATTTTGGAAATTTTACTAAAATTATTGTCAACTTCTTTTGAAATATGGATCAATACAGGCAACAGAATATATTACTTTTGGTATTTCACAACCTGCATTTACTATGTTGAACCAAAATCATCTCTTTTGTCATACACACTTGTATGAATCTCTCCATTAAGAATTTTGATATTTAGGTCCAAAAATGGTGTTTCTGTGTTTGTAGCGTTTGCCTTGCTTAGAATTAATTCTTGTGGATGAATAACATTTTTTTTTTTTACTTTTCCAAAACAGGATTGTCGATTGTAGGAATATCATCTAGGTACAAAGAAGTACCAATTTCACATCATCATTTTTTCTTTACATTGGTCTCCTCTCTTTTATGTGTCGTCACCAATGTTTGATGTTTCTGTACGTCTGTTACAATTGTTTTGTATGATGTTCTAATGAATATTGTTGCGTCTTTTTGCGATTTGTAGTTTTGTATTTGTATATTGTCATTTATCTGTCACTTTCTTGTGGTTTTGTTCCGATTGGTGAGTGCATTGTGGTCATGCTGAAGATCATTCCCTTTCCTTCATTACCGTATACGGTAAATACATTTCACAGCTCATCCGCTAGAGCATGTTCTAATGTTTTGGACTTTTATAGAAATTTACAAGTTACCACGAATCTTTAAAGTTAAGATTGTGGCTTAAATAATAAACATCAAAGAAGTACCTGACCATTACTCAGTCTCAAAGAGGAGAAGGCAAGGCAAAATCGTGAGAATGTTTACCGAAACGGTTGCGAACCCCGGAATGAACAACATTCAGAAGTGAGACCAGGTGCCCTGAGAGAGTCAGCGTCTCCTGATTGCATGCAACACCCGTCGCAAGAGCTCCATGGAAACCTGTCAAATTCGGCGATTGTCTCGATGTACATTTTGATGTACATATCAGGTAAGTATGTCTTGTTTGGTGATGATGACAGCCATTCAATCACAATGTAGAATGTCACTGATCATTCTGGAAAGGGGTATCTCATATGCTTTTATAACATCCACGTAGCGACCGAAGAACTTCCTCAATGATGATTTCAGTCGTTGTGTAACATAACCCTGAACAAGTAGCTTACTTGCAAGCCGTCTGGCTCTAATGATGAAATCTTCATATTTGGAACATGTCCTGGCGTACCGTATCAGTTGAGAAACAAAAATACCATAAGCAGGAGAAGACGGAATGTTGCTACTCATGAAAGGGAAGTTAGTTACTAGTATATGGAAGCTGGAATCGTCACGCTTGTCATACAGTGAGGTGTTCAAATGGCCATTTGCGTCGAAAGATAGAGGTATATCCAAGTACGAAGCGGATCTGTCGCTCTCTGTTGTTTTCTTGATCTCTAGTTCATGAGGATAGACTTCATGTATATGGTCCTTAAATTTCGGATTATTGATGGATATTACGTCATCAATGTATCTGATGGTAAAATTGAACTAAGATGGGAGGTACTTTCGTCCAGTCGAGAGCAAGGTCTGGATGAAGTAAGACCTTTAACAAACATGTCAACTCTTGTCAACTTTTTTTCTGAAATTCTGACCCACACAAGCAAAAGAGTTTATTAATGCAGTTATTTCACAATTTGCCTTTTATGGAGACATAATTAACAAAATATAAACAACATAAGAAGGAGGAAAGGTTGACAGAATAACCATCAAATCTAAGGTAGAATTATCATACTTTTTATCGTCATGACCCTGCTATCACTAGACACACACTTTACAAAAACCAAATTTATCCACCAGAGTGAAATTTATCCACCAGAGTTAACATGATCGTCTCTTCAACGCATTCGAAAATATCTGTTATCAAAATTTCTTGAAATTTCTTGGGTCCTGTAGCATCATATCCCATCCATCCCGCTACGTCTTTTGGTATATTTTTGGACATTATCACACAAAGGAGGGGATCTTCAACAACAACAGGTTGCAGCACTCACAGCAAAACCCAAAAACACCCAATGCAAGAAAAAGACGCATAAGGGACAAGGAATGTCAACGCACAACACAGAAAAATCAAACACAAAGGACTACACATAAACCAACGAGACCAATACTTCCACTCTCTCTAGCCATATTACAAAGTTAAGATTGAGGGTCACCGACGAGGGTTAAATATCCGAAAAGTGCATGACTGGTCCATGCTGCAAATTTATCTGTTCTTAAATGATGCTGTTGAATTTGAAGGCGTTTAATAATTGAATAAAGCAAACAGAGATGATATAACTACAGCATTTTTGGATCTCGATATCAAAATCAATTACGGAAAAATTCAGACAAATGTTAAACGTCTTCAAATTCAACAGCATCACTTAAGATATACGTCAAAAGAGAAGACTTTGACTTTTGACATAGTTAATTTTCCTTGGCTTGATTGCGATGTTCCACGATTGCCATCGTACGGCATTTACATCTCTCAGCTCATCAGATACGCTAGAGCTTGCTCCTATGTTTCGGACTTCCATGGTAAAAATAAACAAATTACAAAAAAAACCTTCTCAGTATTATGTATTAGATATTATAAACTTGTAAAATCGTTTTGGAAATTTTACAACAATTATTCGGAACTTCTTTCAAAGTTTGGGACGAATCCAGCATCAGAGTATGTATCATTGTGAGTTTCATTGCCTTCATTCAATTGCAACGGTGACCAAATAAACAAAATGAGAAGGATCAAAGGTAGATCAAACTTCAACCATACATGTAAGAAAATAGTCTGTGACCTGCTTTACAGAGGATATGATCCTAAAGTCATCACAAAACACTTGGCATGGAACTGGACCAATCTACATTTTTGTACCAGTGTATTTCCCAACGTTGCAACGTGTGTTTCTCGGGCCCCTGTGTCATGCGTCATTTTTGTGGTCTTTGGAGTTGAGGTCTTCCAACAGGTTGTTGGCATTGCAATTGGAGCAAAGTGTGCCTCGCTCCTAACTGACACATTTTGATACTAATACGAGGCTGAATTTATTCAATCCTTGATCTCTGAGGCAAAAAACAGTTACATGTAGCTCTTAACTTCAACTTCACACACAGATACATTTATGATCTACTGTCCATCAAAAATCTAAACTTTGCCAATTACCTATCGCAATCTATCCCGTTGAATTTGAACTTGTGTTTGATGTTTCTATGTTGTGCGTTGGTGTTCCTTGTCCCTTTTGCGTCTCTTTCTGTGATTGTCTGCTTTGTTTTTGGATTTGGTGTTTTAGACTTTAAGCGTTGGTGCTGCAACCTGATGTTGTTGAAGATACCCTCATTCGTTGCACACTAACCAACTCTGACGACGGAATTCCATGACGGGCCTTGTATTGAAATCTGACGTAATATTGTAGAGAATCAAGACCCAGTCTTCTCTGACGAGATGTCAACAAGGCCCATCACGATTGACCAGTGTACAACGTTTAGAAAGACACTGGTACAAAACTGTAGATTGATCCAGTACCATGCCCAATGTTTTTGTGATGACTTTAGGATCATATCCTCAGTAAAGCAGGCGACCGACTATTTTCTTACATTGTGGTTGAAGTTAAAAGGCCACCGTTAAATGAAGGCAATGAAATTCTCAATGATACATGCTCTGATGCCAAATTTTTAAAGAGGTTCGGAATAGTTATTGTATAATTTCCAAAAAGATTTTTCAAGGTTATGATATCTAAATCCTTGACTGATTAGTTTTTTTTTGTAATTTGTATATTGTTGTCATGGAAGTCCGAAACATGGGAGTAAGCTCTAGCGTATCTGATGAGCTGAAGGAACATTACCGGCGAGGCAGGGAAATTTGCTATGTATGAATCTCTCCATTCACAACTTCGATTTTCTGATCAAAAAATTGCGTATCTGTTATATCACAGAACGGCTGAAATCATCAGTGCGGAAGTTCTTCGGTCGCTACTGGGATATTATAAAAGCAAATCAGATCCCCCTTTCCAGAATGATCAGTGACAATCTACATTGTGACTGAATGGCTGTCGTCATCACCAAACAAGACATACTTACCTCCTCTGTACATCAAAATGTACATCGAGACAATCACCGAATTTGACAAGTTTCCAGGGAGCTGTTGCGACGGGTGTTGCATGCAATCAGGAGACGCTGACTCTCCCCGGGCACCTGGTCTCACTTCAGATGTGACCGACTAACATCGTCACTGAGGAATTTTAAGGTCGATACGGGGAACTCGTCATACACAATGATGTCCCACTTTCCAGAATGGTGGAGATATTTTGTCATAACCATTTGAACCATCCAACCAAAGATTGTTCTTTATGTCTTCCGAAATGGAAGTAACCGGATGTGACAGTTCTACCGAATGGAAGCGGCGAGTGTTGCATGCAAGCAGGAGATGATTACTCTTCCTGGGCACCTGGTCTCATTCCCATATCGGGAGTTCGCTTCTTTTCATGTTATGGAGGTTTTTGTTTGCTTGCTTTGGTTCCTGTTTTATCCTGATTTTGTATGCCTTCGGTTTCTGATTTTCTGAATTATCGATTGGTGCTGTATACAGGGATATGGTCATTATCCATATTTGTCATTCGGAATGTTGTTCACTTCGGGGTTCGCAACCGTTCCTATGGGAATTCTCATGATTTTGCCTTGCCTTCTCGACTTTGAGACTGAATAACTGTTAGGTACTTCTTTGATGTTTATTTGAAACGTTTGCGCTCTGAACTATCTAAATTTATCTAAATTTTGTGGATAAATAATATTCTTATATTTTTCAACATTAGGATTGTCGATAGTGAGAATATCATCTAGGTATCTAGAATAATACGGATGTGTTCCAACCCTATAACCTCCCGAAGAAATTTCCAAACAACTTTCCATGCATCAGAGACATTTCCCATATACCAAACCCCCACATGTTACGCCTCCAGTCAAAGTGTTTTCTTAAACCGCCAAAATTCATTTCAATAGCACCCTCCGGCTTTATTTTCAGGATTTAAATTTGTGTATTTACTTTACATATAATTTCCCGTAGGGACGATTTAGTAGCATATCGAAATAAAATCTATGTTCAAAATAGCATTAGAGAGATGGTGCTAAAATGTTTACCTCCTTTAATTATGATAGGATTTTCGATGAAATGGCAAGTTTCCGAAATACCAAAAATATATGATATCAAATTGATAATGGGCCAAAACAGATCTTCTTTCGGGCGACAGAGCTGGAATGTAGTAATTGAATACACTCTGGACCAATCTACAGTTTTGTTCCAGTGTCTTTCCCAACGTTGCACTGGCCAAACGTGACGACTGGACTCCATGACTAACCTTGTTTAAATCTCACCAGAGAAGACTTGGTCGTGATTCCCTGTGCTATCTGAAAATTGGTCAGACTTTTCGGGTGATTGATGTTGAGCTCCATATAGCCAGCAGAGCGCAGACTGGTATACACATGCCATAGAATTTATTAGATCCTTTTACATAGAATTTGTGTTACAAAAGGCCTTTGCGTTTAACTGTCTTGTTTGTGACGTGACCTTTCAGTGAGAAGTTTTATGTTTATACAAATACTCTGCGTCTAAGGAGACCTCTGCGTATCCGGATAAGTGGGAGGGTTGTGCGCACGTAATCCGGATAACTACACCTTTGCTTATAGCAGATGGCCGTCCAAAGTCGGCGCCGGGTGCACATTGGTCTCCTTCCTTGATTTTAGGTATGCAGTATAAGTCTGGTAAATATAAATCTAAATTGTTAGTGTCGAAGCCAAAGGAAGGAAGAACTGATTTGTGATTATTTATTGTTACAGAGGCAGAAAGGTTTATTGGGGTGTAAGTGGGATTTTCATGTGTCGCATTTAAACCCGATTCTTTAACTAGACTGTCGAAGTAAACTCGTTTCCCGGTCATATTTGAGTGGAGTGTGTATTGCACATATCAACATTGAAGTTGCTAGAAATGGCCCCCATCAGTCCAGAGTGCACCAATTATATTGGAATTCAAAAGGTAACAATCGTAGGACTAAATTAGTTGAAAATGGTTTCCCGTTAGTAAGGAATGAGTATGAGGAAGTAGGTCAACTGTCAAGGACGTTGGACTTTGCCGATTGAAAATAGTTTAAAGATCGTAACGCAATGTTTCGGAATAGAAAGGGGAATATAATCTGCCTTGAGTAGTCCAACAAGATAAAATTCACTCTCCCGTGCATGTTTTGCAAATTAGCGAATAGATCTGTGATGCATCGTGGTCTTGTTTAGTTTGTCTCTGGTGGGTAAATTTTGATAAATCAAACTTGTATATAATTACATTTTTGGAAATTTCAGGTTAATAATTTTTTCAGAAGCCCATTTGTCAAACCTTAGTTTAAGAATGGCATCCTCAAGACTTTAATGTCGCCTGAAGTTCGAGTATATGAAAAATCAATAATACGGAAGGGTTCCAACTCTTTATCTTCTTGAAGAAAATTTCAAAACAATTTTCATGCATTAGACACGTGTTTCGAATATCAAATTCTAATCAGTGATGCTTCCAGCCAAAGTGCTTTTTATAAGCAGTCCAAATTAATTTCACTAGCGCCCTCTTCCGAATTTAGAATTTGAATTTCTGCACTTACTTAACAGATTGTGCGCGGCTCCAAAATTCCTGTAGGGTTGATTCAGTAGCATATCCAAATAAAATCTATGTTCAATATAGCATTGGAGGGATGATGCTAGGATGCTAACCTCCTTGAATTTCGATGATATTTTTCGAATGAATGGCAAGTTTCCGAAATAGCAAAAAAATATAGATATGATGTCACATTGATAAAGGGCCAAAACGAAGCTTCTTTCGGGCGACAGAGCTGGAAAGAAGTATTAAATACACTTGACAAACATCAGGTCAAGGGGAACGATTATAAGTGCTCCACATGCAACATGAAATAAGTGTTTATATTAATAATGCAGAAGGGTTCCAACTCTATATCTTCTTGAAGAAAATTTGAAACAAATTTTCTTGCACCAGACACGTGTTTCAAATATCAAATTCTCATCAGTGATGCTTCAAGCCAAAGTGCTTTTCATAAGCAGTCCAAATTAATTTCACTAGCGTCCTCTTCCGTTATTTTTGGAATTTAAATTTCTGCATTTCCTTAACAGAGAGTGCGCGGCTCCAAATTTCCTGTAGGGTCGATTCAGTAGCATATCCAAATAAAATCTATGTTCAAAATAAAATTTGAAGGATGGTGCTAAGATGTTAGCCTCCTTGAATTTCGATGATATTTTCGATGAAATGGCGAGTTTCCGAAATAGCAAAAGATATAAATAGACATTTTTCATCGTGACGAACTTCGCACTTCGAACTTCGTACTTCGAACTTCGAACATTTAAGAAAAAGTGCCGTAGCTGCAGTTTGCGTATAAACTCATAAGAGGAGTCATCTACATTTTGATTAGTATACTCAATGGAATGGTATATTGGACTTCTTGTACAATTGGCTCGCTTTTTTCGGCAACCAACTTATAAAATTAAAATGCGAAGTTCGAAATGCGAAGTGCGAAGTTCGTCACGGTGAAAAAAGTCTATTAAATATGATGTCACATGAATAAAGGGCCAAACGAAGCTTCTTTCAGGCGACAGAGCTGGAAAAAAGTACTAAATACACTTGACAAACATCGGGTCACGGGGAAAGATTTTAACTGCATCACACTGCGATATGAAATAAGTGTTTATATTAATAATGCGGAAGGGTTCCAACTCTATATCTTCTTCAAGAAAATTTCAAACCAATTTTCATACTATACTCATGATTCATGATAATAATAATTTTATAATGACAAATATTGATAATAACCATATCCCTGTACGCAGCAAAAAATCGATAATTCAGAAAAATCATAAACCGAAGGCATACAAAATCAGGATAAATTAGAAACAAAAGCAAACAAACAAAAACCTCCACCACATAAAAAGTACCGAACTCCCGATATGGGAGTGAGACCAGGTGCCCCGGTAGAGTAAGCATCTCCTGCTTGCATGCAACACCCGCCGCTTCAATTCAGTAGAATTTTCACATCCGGTTAATTCAATTTCGGAAGGTATATAGTATAATCTTTGGTTGGATGGTTCAAATGGTCTATGACAGAATATCATCCACATTTCTGGTGAGTGGGACATAATAGTGTATGACGAGTTCCCAATATCGACCGTAGAACTTCCTCAGTGACGATGTTAATCGGTCACAAATATATCCCTGACCGAGCTTATTTGAAAGGCGCCTAGCTCTCAGAATGAAATCTGTATATTTGGTACTTGCTCTGGCATAGCGTATCAACTGAGATATGAACACGCCATAAGCAGGCGGTGAAGGGATGTTGCTACTCAGAGAAAGAAAGTTTGTGATGCTGAAATTGAAGTCGTCACATTTGTCATAGAGTGAGCTGTTCATGTGACCATCAGTGTACCGTCAGTGTCGTAGGATAACATGTCCAAATAGGATGCTGAATTATTTGTCTCTGTAGTTTCTTTGACTTTAAGCTCCGAAGGATAGATTCTGCTGAGGTAATCCTGAATTTTGGATTTTGGATTATTGATGGACAACACATCGTCTATGTATCTGTAAGTGAAGTTGAAGTCAGAAGCTAAGTATCTTTTCCCTTCAGAGACCAAAGATTGAATGAATTCAGCTTCTTTCGGGTAAAGGGAAATGTCGGCAAGGAGTGGGGCACAATTGGTCCCCATCGGAATTCCGACAATTTGCATAAAAATATACACAATGTTTGTAGCATGCACATATAGAAAATGTTGTTTGTCCTTAAAGTCACACTTGGTCTAGTCAAGATTAAATCATGAATCAACCATTTTTTCAAATATTTTATGGTAACGATTCTAACATGTTTAGAAATTAGAAACTAGCTGGTTACAACAGTCACATATGCGCTCACTACCGAACTATGGTCAATTTTTACTGATAAAATGGGTGCCCAGATATAACCTGCTTTTCGCCGTAGAGGACCGAATGCTAAACCGTTAAAGCACTTATTTGCATATGGCTAGCACTGTAGAAAAACAAAACAACAAGGTGGACGGATAACAAGAGGGACGAAAAGGAATCGTCAGTCGGTATTTTCAAATCTGAGAAGAGAAATGTAATAAACGATAAATTAAAAGAAATTTGGTTTGGCAACCCCAACAAACCTTTCTGCCTCTGAAATAATAGATAACCACAAATCAGCTCTTGCTTCCTTTGGCTTCGACACAAACAATTTAGATTTAGATTTGCCATACTTATACCGTATACCTAAAATGCATAAGAATCCGTACAAACAACGTTTCATCGCTGGTTCCTCAAAATGTTCTACCAAATCTGTATCGATCTTACTCACCAAAGTTGTATCGATCTAACTCACCAAAATTTTATCTGAAATCAAATCTGGGCTTCAGAAGTATTGTTCGTCAGTATATTCTCGCAGTGGTATCAACCAGATGTGGATTTTAAAGAACTCGAAGGAACTTTTAGAACATCTGAAATCCACTTATTTTAGTAGAGTCCATTCGATCAAAGCCTTTGATTTTTCGACACTTTACACTACAACTCCACATTCTAAATTGAAAGAAAGACTCGGAAAAATTATAAGTAAATGCGTTTACAAGTAAGAACGGTAATCGCAAATACAAATTTATTGTTGTTAGCTATGACAAAACCGACTTTGTAAAAGGAAAGTCCGATTCTGATAATAAGTACACTGAAATTGATATTATTCAGATGTTAAACTTTCTGATCGGCAACATTTTTGTGGTGTTTGGAGGAAAGGTCTTCCAGCAAATTGTCGGAATTCCAATGGGGACCAATTGTGCCCCACTCCTTGCCGACATTTTCCTTTACTCGTACGAATGAGTTAAAGAAGATCCTGACGATAATCCCAACAGCACTCACAATAGAGCACTATGTTGAGCATCGACGGACCCCTAGCAAGCTAGAGGTGGGATCAGGTGCACGGGAGGAGTAAGCATCTCCTGTTGGCTAGCCGCACCCGCCGTCGATGTTAATGCACGATAAAGAACACAGTATATAAAATGCATGCACTGTCTGACGTTATGTCTATATAGAAAGTGCTATGGTGACCATGTCAGGGAAATATATTCAAAACACTTACTGTCAAACCCCTCGCGGGGAACTTTTTTACGAGCTCCACACGGCAAAGGGCATAAGTGTGACACAAATGAGTTAAAGAAGATCCTGACGATAATCCCAACAGCACTCACAATAGAGCACTATGTTGAGCATCGACGGACCCCTAGCAAGCTAGAGGTGGGATCAGGTGCCCGGGAGGAGTAAGCATCCCCTGTTGGCTAGCCGCACCCGCCGTCGATGTTAATGCACGATAAAGAACACAGTATATAAAATGCATGCACTGTCTGACGTTATGTCTGACTTTATTCAATCTCTGGTCTCTGAAGGGAAAAGATACTTAGCTTCTGACTTCAACTTCACTTACAGATACATAGACGATGTGTTGTCCATCAATAATCCAAAACTCGCGGATTTCCTGAGCAGTATCTATCCTTCAGAGCTTGAAGTCAAAGAATCTACAGAGACAAATAATTCAGCATCCTATTTGGACATAATGTTGTCCTACGACACTGATGGTCACATGAACACCTAACTCTATGACAAACTTGACGACTTCAATTTCAGCTTTACAAACTTTCCTTTTCTGAGTAGCAACATCCCTTCATCGTCGCTTATGGCGTGTTCATATCTCAGTTGATACGCTATGCCAGAGAAAGTACGAAATATACGGATTTAGTTCTGAGAGCTAGGCGTTTTTCAGATAAGCTTCTCAGTCAGGGATATGTTTGTGACCGACTAACGTCGTTACTGAGGAAGTTCTACGGTCGATATGGGAAACTTGTCATACACTATGAAGTCCCACTCTCCAGAATGGTGGATGGTATTCTGTCAAAGACCATTTGAGCCATCTAACAAAAGATTGTACTTTATGTCTTCCAAAATGGTAGTTACCGGATGTGACAGTTCTACCGAATTGAAGCGGCGGGTGTTGCAAGCAAGCAGGAGATGCTTACTCTTCCTGGGCACCTGGTCTCACTCCCATATCGGGAGTTCGCTTTTTAGCTCACCTCACCGTCCGTCCGTTGTAAACTTTTAACATTTTCGACTTCTTCTCAAGAACGGCTTAAGGGATTTTGATGAAACTTGGTATGCATGAAGTACTAAAGGTCCTCTACCAAGTTTCTTCATTTCGGCTCGATCCCTTCAGGGGTGGATCCAGGGCGGGGTCAAATAGGCCCCAGAGGGTACCCCTCTTCAAAAATCTTCTTCTCCAGTTCCACTGAATGGATTGAAAAACTAATTGTATCTAAGTGATCTAGAAGGATGTACAATTCAAGTTTGTTCATTTCGTTAAAATCCAATAACTAATTTTTGACGCGTTTTTGACGTCTTTTTCGACATTGCATTTTTAATGCAAAAATTGATATTTCTCTTAATATTTTCTTTCTGATTGAAAAATTCTGCTCCAGTTTAGTTTAATTTAGCCATTTTTAAGCAAAGGAATGCTTTAGTGAAAGAATTTTGCTGAAAAATTTATTTTTGAATTTTTAATGATTTTTTTAATACTGTAAAAAAGGAAGGGAGGATGGTCATTTTCATCATTTTTGGCATTTTATGGTTCTTCCCATGAATGATTGTTTTAACATTTATCATATTTATTGTAAGGAATGTAACAGTGAAAGAATTTTTTTCATATTGATATTTTGAAACCTATATCCTAGGTAAAATTAAATTAATGAATGCTTGTGTGATAGCATTTTTGATTAACAACATGTACAATTTGAATTTATAATAATTCTTGTATTCTATAGAGTATAAAAAGGGGGGGGGGGTTCAAAATTTCTGTAACAACATCTGCTGACAGATTTTTTTTTCTATTAGATGATATAATAAGAACTGGACAAAATAATATTTTTTTTCTAATTGGCTTGTATATTAATGAACTAATCAGAGTAAATACTAATCTTTCTTTCATTTACTCCATCTAACAGTGGTTTTCTGCACTTAATATTTCTTAAGGATGACATCCTATCTGATGCCTCTTTAGGTTGTCCATCCTTTCCCCGAAAGAGAGAGATGTTAGGGTGCTCTTATTATTTTTCTTTAACTATTTCTTTTAATAACTTAGTAAATATATGATCTTCTGCACTCATTTATTGCATGTTTGTCAGATTAAGTTACTCAATTCTTTTATATACATTATTTGCTATAACTTTATTTTTTGAATTTTTTTTTTTTTTATATTTTAATCTAGATATGCTGTGCGTGCACATAGACCCAAGGATTGTGGGCTCAAATTCAGGCACTGGCATCCCAATTTTTTTTTTTTTCATTTTTTGCATTTTGCAAGCTTTTTAAGCACTTTTAAATCATCTGAATACAAAAAAAGCTTCTTTTTTCTTTTTCCATTTTCATTTTCTCTATTTTGCACACTCATTTATTGCATTTTACTTTTTTGGAATTTTTATGATATTTTTTTTAATTATTTATGGCATATGGACCAAAAAATTCTGACTATGGCTCTGTCTCTAACATTATTCAATGTCAGTATGTTCAGAGTGTGCATGGATATCAGGTGAGCGTTGTGCCCCCCTGGGGCTCTTGTTTCTATATGGTGGAGGTTTTTGTTTGTTTGCTTTGGTTCCTGTTTTATCCTGATTTTGTATGCCTTCGGTTTCTGATTTTCTGAATTATCGATTTTTTGCTGTATACAGGGATATGGTCATTATCCATATTTGTCATTATGCAAGTAATATGTAGATTTTCAAATGGTAGTATTTAAAACCCGTTAACGGTAAAATTTCGTTATTGACAGTTAAATCCCTGCGAAGCCATATGTTACTTTAATAAAATATAATTAAAAACCAGTCTAGGAAAAAAAGAAGTCAATGGATAAATAAAGCTTTTTGAAACAGGATTGTCTTCAATGCACTTTAAACGCTTCAACGGCGTCTGTGTCTTTGATGTGAAGTGGTAAAGCGTTTCATACGATTGCGGCTGATTTATCGAACTTACGTTCGCCGTATGTTTTGTCCTTACTTGAATGAGTTAAAAAAAATTTGAAGTACCACTAGCTGCTTTGCCGACTGAGAGTGAAGTGTTTGATATGTTACATTAAAGAAGAGTATCTCCGTGCAGACAACTGTATACATAGAGGAGTAGCTTGTACAAGTTTTCTGCAGATTTCTGTCACCGGAGGTAGGTACATACAATATAGTTTTGGTCCCAAAACTGACCCTTGGGGAACCCCGATCTCAAGATGTTGAGCTTCTGATATACTAGATCATATCGCAATACGATGACATTTTCCGTTAAAGTATGACGAAAACCATGCAAGCGCAGCGTCGGTAATTCCAAATGAATGTTCCGGTTGAGATATAGTATTTGATGATATATGACATCGAAAGCTGCTGAAAAGTCCAACATCACCAGCACTTCGCACCGATTACTGTCCAACGTAATAACAATGTCGTGATGGACACAGAGTAGGGCGGTCTCCGTCGAATGATGTTAACGGTAGGCCGATTGAAATTTTTCGTGAAGGCAATTTACCTCAAGTTGAACTTCAAGGCCATTTCCTTCAAGATTTCGAGGCCATTTCCCTCAAGATTTCGAGGCAATTTCCCTCAAGATTTCCCTTTGAGGCCATTTCCCTCAAGATGAACATCTGCTTGCGTGGCAGATGGCCGTCTTAAGTCGGCACCGGTAGCCAATTGGTCTCGTTGGTTTTTGTGTGGTCTTTTATGTTTCATGTTTCTATGATGTGTGTTGGTGTTCCTTGTCCAGTTTGCGTCTTTCTCTGTGGGTGTCTGCTCTGTGTTTTTTGCATTGGGTGTTTTGAGGTTTTGCTGTAGGTGACGGAAAAGATTTTTCAAATTTGGTTTATAATCATTACTAAATTGAAATTTCCCTTTACAGGAAGCATATTGAATCATACATTACTTTTTGTAGATATAATTTTTTTCATTCATTCGAGGAAAAAAATCGCAACATTTTGATGAAATTTGGAAAATTTTAAATTCAAATTCTCTACAAAGTACAATTCTAAAGTATCTTTTATTTACAGTGCTAATCTATTAATTTGCTTGAAAAAGTGATGAAGGAAAACTTTTTTTTTTGCTGTGTATTACAAACTTTTGAGTCGTATTATTTTCTCAAGTGATTTTTTCAAAGTTTCCTATTTGGGAAATTTCAGAGCGACTTTTGAGGACAAATAGAGAAATCTTGGTAATGGTAAGGGGCCGAATTTTGGACCCAAAAGAAGGGACAAAACACTGAATTATGAATGGATATATTTTTACATTGGATGGATAGGGTGCTAGCGACTCCTGTCGCAAGTCTCTGTGCAAAGTCATTGCAAGTCAACCCCCATTGACCTATAGGTATGCATTTTTCATCTTTATAATATGATTCATGCGAGCGCTGTTTTTATCTGCATGGTTCAAAGAATATGTTATATAATATAACATGAAATAAAAGACAAAAACTAAAAAAACTGTTTTATTTGAAGATTTTAAAGTGTTGACGTTCAAGAATAATAAGAGGGCGTCATTCATCTCGCTCGTTCTTAATAATGCGTTCTCGCTCGTTCTTAATAAATAATCAATTTTTGTATAAATTCTGCTTTATTCAAATATGTATTCATTATAAAATGAATACATATTTGAATAAAGCAGAATTTATACAAAAATTGATTCGCTGAAAAATTTTTCAGCAGAGATATTTATTCGATAACATTTCGCTTCAAAGTACGGAAGTTTGCAAAATTGCAACAAACTTCGTAAAATCATAGACAATAACTAAAGAAAACGTGATAAATATGACCCATTATATCACAAAAATCTAGAAGAAATATTCTATTATCTAGTCAAACTATCTTATTCTAATATCATTTCGTTCCCATGCAACACGCGATTGAATATCCCATAAAGTTAAAAAACGAAACCATTATAATGAGTGTCAAGGGTATTATCTATGGGACAATTTTGAAGAGAAAATCGAACGAGATGTCTTTTTAAAAGCTCGTAAACCTAATTTAGATATATAAGATTATTTGCCGGTTTCACCAACACCAAATTTGTCTAAATTCGTCCAGAAACATGCGAGTTACCAGGATGTATCCCCGACTGACCTTTGACCTGCATATTTAATGAGGTAAAACAATATGGTGGCTTCGTACGTGCAATAGGACTATACATTCTGCATATAAAATGTGATCTTTTATTGACTATTTGATTGTCAACACAACGTTAACACATAAAATAATTAACATTATAAACATTCAGAGACAAAGGATCATTCTTACACTGTATGACAAGCTTCTACATAACTAACTTCCTTTTCATGAGTAGCAATATTCCGTCTCCTCTTGATTATGAATGTTTTGTTTCTCAGCTGATACGGTACGCTAGAGCATGTTCCTACATGTAGTATGGATATTTCATCATTACAGCTCTAGACGGCTTGCAAGTAAGCTACTTTTCAGGGTATGGCTGAACTCATCATTACAGTTCTTCAGTCGCTACGGGGATGTAATAAAAGCATATCAGATCCATCGTTTCAGAATGATCGGTGGCATTCTTGATTGTGATTGAGTGTCTGTCATCATCATAAAACAAGGATTACCACCTGATATGTGCACCAATATGTGCATCGACACAATCAAAGAATTTGAAAAGTTTTCATGGAGCTGTTACGACGGGTAATGCATGCACCTGGTATTACTTCGGAATGTTGTTCATTCCGACGTTCGCAAATGTTCCAATTGGATTTATCATAATTTTGACTTGCATTCTCGACTTTTTAGACAGGATAACTGATAGGTAGATATTGATGTTAATTGCAAGAAAACCAACTGCCATACAAAAAATAAAAAACAGGGGAAAATTATGCAATTCGGTCAGAGAAGAAAACACAAGCAAGAACATCGTAAGACAACATTACATTTACTATGACAGAACATGCGTAGGAATGTCCTAAATCAAAAAAAAAAAAAAAAAAAAAACAACAACAACAACACTATCTTCTCGCAAAAAAGATTAAATCAATAACAAATAAACGATTCAAACAAGAGCCCCAGGAGGGCACAACGCTCACCTGATACCCATGCATGCTCTAATTGACATACTAGGCTGACATTGAATAAGACGTAAAATTGATAGTGCCAGTATCACGATTTGATCTCACATTCTTTCTAAAAAGATTTTTGCCGGATGCATACAAGAAAGGAGGGGATCTCCAACAACACTAGGTTGCAGCACCCACAGCAAAATCCCCAAACACCCATGCAAAAAACACAGAACAGATACCCACAGAAAGAGACGCAAAAGGGACAAGGAACACCAACTCACAACATAGAAACATGAAACATAAAAGACTACACATAAACCAACGAGACCAATGGGCAACCGGTGCCGACTTAGGACGGCCATCTGCCACGTAAATAGCAGACGGTGTGGTTATCCTGGATTACGTGCGCACAACCCTCCCACTATTCCGATTTCCCAGAGGTCTCGAAGAACGCACAATTATGGTGTAAAACAACCTCCTCACTGTTAGGTGACCACACACAAACAAGACCGTAAAACACATGGGTCCAAGCAACACAGATGAATATGTAAATGGATATAAAAAGAGGACGTGCGTAATACAGTCCGTGCTCTGCCGGCTGTAGCTAGCTCATATATGTTATCACCCGAGGAGTCCGACTGACATTCAGAGAGGACAGGTGGTCGGGGCCCTGTCTTCTCTAAAGAGGTTTGGACAAGGCCCGTCATGGAGTCCCGTCGTCACAGTCAGTCAGAGTGCAAGTCTTAAGAATGCGCTCGTACAAGACTGTATATTGGTCAAGTACCAAGCTTAGTGTCCGTCTGGTGACATTAGGATCATATCCACGGTATAAAAGGCGTTTGATGACTCTGACGCATTTTCGATACATATGCTGTCTACCTTTGATCCTTCTTATTTTGTTAATTATGTCACCATAAAATGCAGGTTGTGAAATACCCAAAGTAATATACTCCGTTGCTTGTATGGGTCCGAATTTCAAAAGAAGTTGATCATAATTTTTGTAAAATTTCCAGAAAGTCATCTTTTTTCACAACCTTTAAAAGTACAAACAAGAAGAAATAGTCACATTTCAAAACAATATCTTTTTACTGATTTGAAAAGACGGATGTGATCCAAAGTCATATGCCCAGCTAGTGTATAGTTCAATTATTCTACATCAAAAAAATCATTTTGTAAAATTCTACATTAATGTGCAGCAGGTGATGAAGAAACAGACAAAAAGAATAAAACAATGAAATAAACTTAATACTCTGGTGTATGCTGCTTTTAGGGAAACAGATTAATAGGCCCATGATTGTAAAGCTTGTACAACTAGCAGACCTACGAAATAGTTATTTTTTGGCATATTACATTGTTTAGATTTAGGATTTAGGATCACTGATGAGGGTTAAGTACCCGAAACGTGCATGTCTGGTCCACGTTGCCAATTTATTTGTTCTTAAATGATGCTATTCAATTTGAAGACGTTTACAATTTACTGTTAACTATGTTTCGCCTCGTGATAGGACTGTTACACGGACAAATTATTAGCTGACAGAGTTCATGAAAAGTATCAGTTGCATCGGATTTGCTGATAAAATATTATTTGGTTCGATAAAAACTCATGTTGTATCTATTATTTGGACTGATAAAAATTCCCAAATGTCTGACCACAGGAACCTGTCGTTTTATGAGAGAAAATGTTTTATTATTCACAACCTTAAGCCTCTGTGTTCATCTTTAGAAATGTTATACATACAAGATGTCGAACACAGTGGCTTAAGGTTGAGAATAATAATTTATTTAAGAAATAACAACTAGCTAGCCGTGGTTTATTGTCCAGTAATTCCACGAGTCGCATGAACCAATCAAATTATCACCGAGCCACGAAGCGGCGAGGTGACAATTTGATTGGTTCATATGACGAGTGGAATTACTGGACAATGAATCACGGCTAGCTAGTTGTTATTTCTATTCTTAAATAGCACGTGAATGGGCGGAGCTTAGCGCACTGGAAGTTTGTTGGAGATTTTACACCAGGCGAGGTCTATGGTACATATAGGGAGAAAATTTCCAGCCATATTGGAATTTATCTTCTAAAACAACAGCTTCCTGTGGTCCAACATTTCATTGAAAGATTTCAAGAACTCTGAACTGAATTATTTGTTTTCATCAATTTCAGATATATCAAATGTCCTATGCATTCTCAAAATCCCCAGGAAGAGATTACTCATTAGATGTTTCTTCAAGAAATCAGTCCGTATACTTCATCTAAGAGAGTCTAAGACAAAGGAAATTCAATATTCGAGCTAAGTTTATAAATGATGACAAGTATGGAAGTGTTCCCAGTATATGCACATTAAATAAAAAAATTATTCAAATACCAGTACTATTTCGTTTGCACGATAGATTCTATTAATCTCCTGAAATGTATCACGTGCACAGTACTAACATGGTGGGTAATCTCGCAACGCAGAACAATTTATTTTTCTATATTTTTGCGCAAAATAGATAATTTGTTACAAAAAGGGAAATGTGATGCAGTGTAATAACGCCCTTACTATGAGTTGCATCCAAAATAAGGTGGATATTAGCTTTTTATAACGCACAAACACGGTCAGAGTTCTACTTTCACTTTCATCTACACCAATCATGCCGATAGTTTTTCGGCTTTATAAAAGGATATTACCTCTCTTACTTTCGATAAAACTGATATCTAAGGCATCCTTACACTGCATCACATTCCCGTTTTTGTGAAAAAAAAATTGTAATACACGATATTTAGATAAACCTAGTGTTGTGCGTTGCGAGATTACCCAGCGTGACTATTAAATGGGCGTGGAGGAATTGAACCAATCAAATCTGTAACACAAGATATATGGCGACTTTGTTTACCATAGATACAAAAATAAAGCAGAGAAAATAATTATGAAATAGGGAAATTGCTATGAAATATGTATGTATGGAAAAAGTCAACATCTCAAAAATAAATTCAGAGTATATATTTGATTGCATGTGTGGTTTTTTCGACGTACGAAAATAAGTACACAAAGCCAAACTAGCTTGTCTCTTTTAAAAAATCATTAAAAATCTAAAAGTTGATATTTTGACAATAAAAATAAAAAAATTTAAACATAAAATAAATATAAATAGAAAATGAGAAAAAAAAAAACCCTGAAAAAGGGGGGGGGGGTCCAACCGGGGTTTGAACCCACTACCCTTAGGTTCATTGGGCACGGAAAAACCTACATTGTACCTATGAATGTTTTTCCGTAAAAATCCAAAAGTGGATATCTTGACAAAATTCTTTCACTTGTAGGGAACCATGAGTACCTCATACCTACCAAGTTTCATGACAATCTGAGAAAAAAGTAAGTTAGATATGATGAATATGCAGTAAATGAGGGTGTAAAATCATATACTTATTGAGTTATTTAAAGAAATAGTGCAAAAATTTGCATTTCTGACTAAGTCCGAAGAGACGTCAAAAAAGCGTAAAAAATTTGACTTCGGAGTGGAACCAAAAATAACAACACTTCTTAAGACATCTCTCTAGATCACCCTGATGCTTTTGGTTTGTCGATACGTGCTTTCGTTCTGAAGAAGTTTGTCAAAGGAGGGTACCCCCCGTGAAGTACTTTTGCCTGTGGTGGCGCCACCTGTTGAGGGATCCGGACGAAAAACAACAACACTTGAAGGGGACCATTAGTACTTTATACCTACCAAGTTTCATCAAAATCCCTTTAGCCATTCTTGAGAAGAAGTTGAAAATGTGAAAAGTTTACGACAGACAGACGACACACGACACACGACACACGACGGACGCCGGACGGATCGCTATGACAATAGCTCACTAGAGCCTTTGGCTCAGGTGAGCTAAAAACAACTTCAGTCTTGGAAAACAGAATACAGATTGACACCAATTCATAGACTGTTACCGATTGTTTAACCATTGTCGACTTCACATGTGTCCGAATCGTATACCTATTAATGTAGCTACTATTTGTCTAGAAACTACATCGAAAGACTGTCCTGAAATTAAAAGAAATCCTTTAGATTTGATACTTACCCCAAACAAAAACTTTGAACTCTCGATATATGGTACTATATCTATTATGTATGCGCCATTGCCATATTCCTTCGCTTTTCTTCGAAACAGTGGTTTCGAAATTGTCCGTGTTAAGGTAATCGTAATAATTGTAATTGCTATTTTTATATCTCAGCCGATAAGTACATGGTGGGTTACATTCAGCAGTGACTGTTAGGTTGCCAGTCGATGATCCGTCTTCAACATTTATATTTCCATTAGGACCCAATGTTACGTTCTGTGGATTATCTACAAAGAATAGAAATTGAATTGCTATAATGTTGTCAATGATTAAAAGATGCTGTGATCTATACACAAGCTTTTTCCCATGTTGAATGAGATATTCTTATATCATAAAATAATAAAACAATAATTTGATTAATAGAGACACAATAGGATAAGGAAAGTAAATATATAACAAAGCTGGAAAGCAAAACAGCTTTCGTGCTAAGATTCTTTGGAGAAATGTCAATGATTTAGCCATCAAAAAGAGTATTAGAAACGTAGAGAAGATCATATTCGTAAAAGTATACGAAGCGTTCTGAAATTGACCAATCAAAACCATCGAAATTAACGAGGATGCATTCGTTAAAAAGGCAACGCAAATGTAGCATCGTATGCAACTCTATTCTTACAGTAAAATTGTTTAAAAATCATTTCATTGTGACCTTGAACTTTTACCCTTGACATTGAAATAAATAGGGTTCATCCCCTCATCAAGGTGTTTTGTATTTGTAGACGGTTTTGTAATAGTCGATTTGAAAATTTCCGAACCTAGAAATGTCCTTTCCTATGAACTTTTTTTGATGATTCTTATGTATAGGATAGTACTGAACGATTCTAGCTTGGTTGCCACTCTGGCAACCTTGGGCAACTCTTTTTATCGGCGGAAATTCAAAATGGCCGCCAAATGCCTTCCATCAATAGATGAAATTAAATTCTTTCTTAAAATGTTAAGTGTGGCACATCAAATCAAGGGTTTCGAGGGTCAACAATTCCGTTTCCGATGTCATTTTCACAATTTGAATTCATTGAGGACCAAAAATTCAAGATGGCCGCCAAATTTCAACCTCAGTACCGTACAATGTGAATATTTCAATAACACGTTTGTGTTACGCATCATATTTGTAGTTGCAAGTGTCCTAGAATACATTTATTTTGCTGTTTTGTTTGTTTTCATCTAACATATGCTTCTAGGGCAACTCTGCTTATCGGGGAAATTTAAAATGGCCACCAAATAGTCTACTACTACTGTGTAAAGTGTAATAATTACTTGATATATCAAGAGAAGCACATCTAGTCATGGCTTTTAAGGGCCAAGAAATCCATATCTTCTGTCATTTTGCTTATTAGTACATTAAAGTCTTAACATAAAATGACTTCTCACTTCATTATTCATATTTCGTTACGAATAACTGTGGTGCATTTTATTTGTGATCCCAAATGTGGTATAATCCATGTCTAATTTCCTTTTGTCGATATGAGCTTACAAATGCTCTTTTTACATAGATTGCACATTCTCAAACCATAAAAGCGAAGATTCTTTTTTAATATAAAAATAAAAGTAAATTGAAAATATTGTATGTTTTAAGAAAGGGGGATAAGAGTCGACCTGAAGCAAGAATCTACATTATAGGGCTCTGAATTGTCAAAATATCATGTCAAATATTTAAGTGATTGTCGCATAGTCCGCAAAGGGAATTCAGAGGAGCAAAGTTCTTCCAGGATTGCTGCATGATCTGTATTCTTGGCATAGATCTTTTCCCTGTCATTGTTCTTTTGACTAATAATTGCTCTTGTTCTGTTCCAGATTCATTTCAAGCTGGTCACACTGACTACGTCTTACTCTTCAATCGAATACTCTCGGTGTTGTGAGAGAACATTTGGAATGAAAAATGAATAATGAAGTGAGAAGTCATTTTATGTTAAGCCTTTAATGTATGTTATGTTTAATGTATATCTGTTTAAGATGTGATATAGAAGCAACCTTCATACTGTACAGAACACTGATATCCAAGACAATTGCTTTCAAGATTTCACCCACTTGAGTTTTACATGCCATTTCATCTTACAACAGTTGAAGACTCCTCATATTCAATTTTGAATCACTGTAGAGAAAAACGGAGGGAATCTCCAACCAGAAGTAAAAATTATCCTTCGGTGTAGTCATAGCAGATGAAAGTTGAAAAGGCCTGCTCATTTACAAACTTAACCGGCTTTATGAAGAGAAAGGAGAGTGCTAACCCTGTTACAATTGAGCAGCCTTCTTTGCATAGAAGAATACATTCTATGCACCAGACATGTAAGATTCGGACAATGAATGCTCATTAGTATGTTACTTCCAGCCAAAATGATTCCAAAGAAGCATAGATAATTAATGTTGTTTTGCCACATTTAAAGACATTCTATACTTACGAAGTTCCATTTTAAGGATAAATAGCAAGGATAGAGATACAAGGTTCAGAATGTCATTGAAAAATGGTAGTACTCCATGTCATCGTTAACGTTATACATAAATATAGCAGATATCTCAACTCAAAATAAATAACACCCAGGGACTGTTGTAAAGAAGACACCAAACACTTTCTATTGCATTCTTGCCGATTGGGAAAAAAGCTATAAAGGCAAAGAAATTGCCATGATGGTCATAAGAGCCAAAATAGCCAAGTTACCTAGAATTTACTTGCTTACTCTTCAATTCCCTACGTCAAACAAACTGGTCTTATATTAACACAATCAATAGTGAAACTTTATTTTTGTCTTTTGAGTACCATTTTAATCAAATAAATGACATGTCTATCTTTGCATTACATTTTGACGAATCTTAGTCTGTTAAAGTTGAAACCATCCAGTCTTATATGTCACTCTTATTCATCTTTCATCATACAGGAAGTCTTATGAAATACTAGCTTGTGATATTTCTTTATAGAATAATACAATTCTCACGCATTCATTAACATGTATTACGTTTACATGTTGCTTCTTCCGTATTATTCTTAGTTCCCAACTGAAGTGGTAATCTTGAAATAAGCATATATATAAGCTCAAGTCGTAGCAAAATCCCTGCCAAGGAATACTACGACCATCAAATTACTAATACGATTAGTTGTCCTTACTTTTTCTTAGAAAAAAAAATCAAACTAAATGATCTTGCATTGAAGCTGAAATTTGGCTACCATTTGGAGTTTTGGACTATGACACAAGATATGGATTTTGTGGCCCTTAAAACCACTGAATAGATGTTCCGCACTTAATGTATTGAGTAATTAAAAATACTACAAATAAGATGTGTAACACAAAATTTTTATCAAAATCTTCATATTGCATCATAATGAGGTTGAAATTTGGCAGCCATCTTGAATAGCCTAGAATGAGCTCAAAATGTCAAGATGACATTGGAAATGAGTTTGTTGACCCTCAAAACCCCTGATTTGATGTGCCACACATAATATTTAAAGAATAAGTTAAATTTCACTTATTGGTTAAAGGCATTCGGCGGCCATTTTGAATTTCCCCCGATAAGCAGAGTTGTCCCAGAAGCATGTGTCAGCTGAAAACAACAAAACGGCAAAATAAGTGTATTTTAGGACAATTGCAACTACAAATAAGATATGTTACAAGAACGTTTTATTGAAATAGTCACATTCTACCATAATGAGGTTGACATTTGGCGGCCATTTTGAATTTCTAGTCCTGAATGAACTCAAATTGTGAAAATGACACCGGAAATGGGTTTGTTGATCCTCAAAACCCCTGATTTGATGTGCCGCACTTAATATTTAAAGAAAGAGTTTAATTTCATCTATTGATGGAAGCCATTTGGCGGCCATTTTGAATTTCCGCCGATAAAAAGAATTGCCCAAGGTTGCCAGAGTGGCAACCAAGCTAGAATCGTTCAGTACTATCCCATAGATAAGAATCATCAAAAAAAGTTCATAGGAAAGGACATTTCTAGGTCGGCCACATGTTATATAAGGCTGTCAAATCGACTATAATGTAATCCAACGATGATTAGTTCATTTGATAAGTTGTCCTTCGTGTAACGTTTTCTCCGTCTGTTTGTCGTATTTTCTTTTCGCGTGGGGAAGTTCTGTTTTGTATTTTTTTTTTCCAAAAGTCGTAATTATCCTTTCGAATGTGGTTTTTAGAATATGATGTAGTAGTCTGTGTTTGGCATTCATTCACTGATCAATTAGATTCATCCTCAACCCAGGTACATGTGTGGAAGATTTGGTGATTTGGACTAGATAATTGCTTTGTTCGATTCTAAGTCATAGTACATTGTTACCATGACCATGAAAGTCAAATAGGTTCATCCTCTCCCCATGGTGTCTTCATGTCTTCATTTGTGGAAGGTTTTGTCATCCTAGGATGATTGATTTTCTTTCTATGTTGTTCACATGGATGTATAGGCTAAGTCCACTGTTACCTTGACCTTTGACCTTGAAAATCAATAGGGTTCATCCTCTCCCCAGGATATTCATCTGTGGAAGGTTTGGTGATCCTATGATTATTGTTTTGTCTTCTATGCTGTACACATACCCTTAAACACTCTCACGACAGCAATGAAACAATTCCTTTCTAATTCTGTTTCGATGGGTTCATAAACGGATGTTAGGTGCTGTTCTCATAATTCCCAAATGATACCATTTATAACTAAGATGTCTCCAAGCTGTATTCAATATTAAACTTAATATCGAAGTACCCAGTACAAAGTCGAGAAGGTTAGGAATAATTATTAGAAATGAAAGGTGGGGATCTCCTGCAACACTCGGTTGTAGCACTCACACAAAACTTCAAAACACCAAATGCAAAAACACCGAGCAGATACGCACAGAAAGAGACGTAAAAGCGACAAGGAACATCCATTTCACGCCTGTGGTCCATAGGGACATGAAACATATAATTCAAGGAAGTTGCGAAGCGCGGAAATAACAAATTGAATATTAAATTAGCTATAGCATTAGTACAATAAAACAAGTCAGATTTATCCCTGAAATTTCATGCGATTTATGCTACGTTTCAAGAAATAAATTATGAAATAGAAAGTGCATGGGACTCCAACTGAATACTTCACTCGGAAAACTTTTGGGGTTTTTTGTGTTTGACTTTCAATCACTGATTTGAAGCAGATTTTATCTCACAAAATAAGTCTTATTAGAGATGTTTCGTTTAAGAACGTACTTACCGAAACGAACCAAATGGCACGTATCGATACTTAACAAGAAATAAGATGGGGAACAGTCATTATTTTTTCATCTACATGAGATAGAACTGCTTTTAATCCCTACTTTATACATTGTTTATCACGTCATTCGTGTAAAATTGAGTCAATATTCAATGTATTACTATTTAGAAAGTACGTCAATGAAATTTTCTCATATTAAGGTGGCTCCGCAGAGTATCCGAATATATAGCCTTTTCGGAGGATCTCTTACAGAGGATATTGACGTCATTATGATTATGACGTCATGATAACGCGCCAAATAAATATTGTGAACTCGCCGATGAATAGTGTCCACAGCGCTCGGAATTTTCGGCGTTCAAACTCCTCTATCTCGCTTATTTCAGAACGGATCACTGCAAGTTTGGTATCGATGAAACCAGAGAATTATCGTCTGCAATCTGATGTTATTAATTTTAGCTAGATTTATCGTTTGATCTATACGACTAAAATATCTATGAATGAGACCCCTGGTTATCGCTGTTAAAGATTCCTTTTTATAATATCATCATCGGAAATTCAACAACTTGTTGCTTCGAAATAAAATCGAATGGGAAAATATTAGTTTAACTATCTAACAGACTATTTCTTTTAGCGATAATGGATCAGATGTTTAAAGTTGTGTATGTCTGATTATCTATGATCAGAAGAATTTTTCTGCAATTTTGTCAACTGTCGAACTTTGCAGCGAAATGTTATCGAACTAATGTTAAACGTCTTCAAATTCAATAGCATCATTTATAACGGATAAATTTGCAGCATGGACCAGACATGCACGTTTCGAGTACTCAACCCTCGTCAGTGATCCTTAATCTAAACAATGTAATATGGCCAAAGAGGGTGAAAATTATTATGTCAAAAGATCTACCGAAAGATGTAGCAGGATGGGTAGGATATGATTCTCTAGGACCCACGTTTTAGAAATTTCAAGAATTTTAGTACCAGAAAATTTTGAATGCGTTGAAGAGACAGACGATCAACCGAAGTTGATCGAATTTGGCTACATGTGCCCTCGGGGACTCCTGGTCCACCAGCAGTAACACTCACCAAGTAGTTCAAATGTTAAACGTCTTTAAATTCAATAGCATCATTTATAAGTTTCTTTATTTGAAAACTTAAAGCAAACAAATTTCAGTATCAATCCTGCTTTGTTCAAATACGTATCCATTCTGCAGATTACTACACGCATTATCGAGAAAGAGCGAGGTGAATGACGTCCATAAAAATAAGTTTTTGTTTTATTTTTTCCCTTCCCTTAGATTCATACTGCAGTATACCTCTGATTTTGTTAAATTTTACACACTATTTTAAAACATTTTAGCCATAGAAAAAACCTTTTATATGGGGGGAAATTTATCTGACATGAGGGGAAAATATATATATTTCAGGGAGGGGGAATGGGGCCGAATATCGCCGCCTTTGTTTGAAAAAAAACACCGGAAAAAGAATAAGGGTGTCCTATTTTGAATTGGAGTAAATAAAAGAAAACAAATCCAAGCCTCTTTAAAATTGTTTATGTGATAGAGAACTCTCTCTCTCTCTCTCTCTCTCTCTCTCTCTCTACTTCATGTGAAGCCCCTCTCAGGAAATATTTTTGACGCTCACAATCATTGCACTTTGCTACCCATTTCCTTTTTTTTTTCAAAATACCCTTCACGCGAATGTGTTATAAACTAGAAAGGTTTCTTGTTGCGGTTGCAACAAGAGTGTCTTCCTCCTATACAATTTTTGGTTTGGAAATATGAAGGACGTCACATTACATGTATTTATATTATATATTTAAGTTTTCAAATAGCAGTAACATTAAATTTTCAAACCGATAATTGTTGGTGAGCAACCATTTGATTTGGGGGGGGGGGGGGGGGGGGGGGGGGGGCAGGAATTCTATTGCCAGCCGGTAAAATTTTTTCAGCAATTTTCTGAGCAGGCCATTTTTTTCAGCCATTACCAGAGTCGGCGAAAAATTTTCGCCGGTTCTTCGGGCCGGATTTAAACAAATTGTCAAATGTTGTGAATGTCTGTGTAAGCTAAACTTCCCGCTGTTACAGAGTATGAGTTAATAACCGTTCCTTCAGATGTCTCTTTGCAATTAGCGAATTTCAGACAGATTGTATGATGTTTAAATAGAACCTTTTCTAGATTTTTGTGCCTATGCGTATTAGGTCTCTGGTAGATACAGCTATGTGAACAGTTTGTATTTATATTAATTAATTTTTTGACTTTAAATTGTCTGGCACAAAGGGCCAGCAAAAATTTCCATATCATGCAATGTATCCTTACTTTTGCATGGTCCGGGAAAAAAAATTGCCGGCCCTTTGGGCCGGAATATTTTTTTCAGCATTTTTCAGAGCCGGGATTTTTTTTTTTTTGCAAATTCTTCCTGCCCCCTTCCCCCATAAAAAAGGCGAGCTCGAAGCTGTAGAACCAATTTACTTGAGAAGAGAAATGGTAATAACAAGTTACGTTCAATATATATATATAAATACCATGAGGTTCTCGCTGTGCAGGTTCAAATTTGGACCCCCCCCCCCTTCCCTTTTTTCAAAGTTTATTTTGAATTTCCATCATGGCGACATCGTTCAATATAAACAGAAATGTTTTCGAAAAACGAGGGGAGGGAAGAATGTTGGAGAAATTGTTCATCAATTTGTAAATAAACCAACCGAAAATTATGTTCGAACGTTTGCTAGAATTAGAAATTAAACTTGATGTTCAAAATATAGTTATTGAAGTTTAGAAACAGGTTTGTAGGTTAGAAATCGGAATCAAACTACCACTTTTTGTGTGTAAATTCTGGTTTGTAGCTGATCTCTTCTAAATTAATCAACTGTTTTAAAATGAAATTGTGTATATCGAAATGTATTTATGTAATGCATATTCATCATTGCCGTGAAATCGGAATTTGAAAATCTCAACACTGCTTTTCTCGAGTCGGACTCGGACTACCAATTTTAGTGTGCGCCCGATCTGTTGGCGTGAAGGTGTATCGAAATACCCAACTCAAAATTTCGATGCTCATATCTTTTCAACAGTAAGAGATAGGAAAAATCAGAAAGACTAAATAAGACAGATATATGGATAAAAAATAATAATATTGAAATTTTTAGGAAACTTCATAAGCTTAATTTTTGTTTACTTTTATAAGCAAAAAAGTGTCTTCCTCCTATGAACTTCTGAATTTGGAAATATGAAGGACGGTGAAGGACGTCATCGTAATAAATCGTTACAGTGTGCATCTAGCATTTCATATCTTGCATGGCTGTCGACTTTCAAAAAGAATGGAAATTGTAGATAGCAAAATACGAGATATTTAAGCTTACAAATAGCAAAACATGAAATTTTCGGTCCTTTTGAGTAATTCGACGCTCCCGTCAAATATTTGAATCTACTAAAAAAAACATGATAAAAAAATAACAGAGACCAAAAATAAAAAAAGACCAATCTAGCTTTTACTCCAAACGTAACGCTGGAGAACTTTCATTGTCCTAGCTTACAGGGTTCTTGAGAAATCGCTGATCCAATTTTCCACGGTTACGAAAACAATAGGTCTTCCGACGGAAGTCGGAAGACCTAATTATATTGTCATCGAAGTTGTTGATAATATAAACCCTCAATCCTCCTAGTATCGCAAGTCATAAAATTAAAAGTTATATGTGCACACTGTAGTTGAGTTTCTGGATACGTTCCTGAATCTGACTTTAACATATAGCCTGGTCTTTTAAAATTTCTTATTCATAGAAGTCAGAGAAAATTATTTCTTCCCTGTCCTGAAACGTATACGAAACAGCGCCCCCCCCCCCCCCCCCCATTTGTATGTCGGTACCCGATTGTTTGTCACGACCTACTTTGAGAAAAACTGACGCCTATTTATTTAGTAAAGGCACTTTGATAAATCGCAAAATCTCTTTCAGAATCGCCCCCTTTTTTAAAGATTTTTGAGAACTCTATCCCTGCCTCAACAAATAAAAAAATTCTCAGGATGAGAGTGCACTAGTACTTAATTCTTAGTCTTTCTCCCTCTAGATTCGCGCTTTTTATTCTCTCTTTTCTTAAATTTCTTTGAGGGGGGCCTTCTGTTGTTAAGACATATCAAGAATATCGTATGTATGGACACACACAATGAAAGCTTTGTAAGGTTTCCGTTAAGGCCGTTTCGGTCCAGAATTCCTACAAATTCCTGTAGTCATACGCTGATTAACTCTTACCTCTGACGTCACTATAACATCGAATGAATATTGATTGAAACGTAGAAATTAAAGAGGTGGGGTTACATAAATTATCATAACATCCGTTCGCTAGGTTCGATTTTGTTCATATTGCATAGAAATACTTCATATACAATGATTTATCATTTGATATTTGTTTCACGAAAATTAAACGATAAAATTTCATGCAATAGGCATATAACGTCAAAAATGACGATCGAGAAACGAGTTTTTAACATCCTAGATGACCTTAAATTTGTAATAATTCCTCCACTTTCTTAGTTTATTTCAATTTCTGTGTTTAAAGATGAAAAAATAATTTGAATGTAAAATCAAATCATAAAAACATTCATAAATTTAGCAAAATATTTTAAAAATCAGCATATCATCTTCAAACTGGCAACGTTGGCAAAAATAGAAGAGAACCCCAAAACCGCCAAAATTCAAAGCGTCATGAAAACATTTACGTAGGTTTGATTTTGTTCATACTTTGCATAATTTAATCTTAAATAGCAATTATCAAATTCTGAGAGTTTCAGAAAAATTAAACGAGAGGATCTTTTTTGGGGGGTAGATGTGTGGAGCCAACTTAATGCAGAGTCGAGTCCGTTTGAACTGAAAAATCATTAAAAAGAATTGTTTCATTTTTTGCAAACGGACGCGTAGCCCGAGTGCTTTTCAAGTGGAAGCACCTTTTGTAGATAGAGGGATTTGGAGCTGCTAGGAGGCTCACAATATGTCCACGACGAGGCCCCGATTTGAATTTAACAGTGACTTCGGAAAGCGGCGCAGTAAATGTCGTCCAAAGCAACGCCACGCAAATTACGGAGTACTTATCATTTTTCACATTTGGTTCGGTCTCTAAATCTGAAATCATATTGGCGCATAAGTCATTTATTGTATGTCAATCGGCTCAAAATTCATAATACAGAATAAATTAGGCAATCATGCGCTCAAATTATTCCCTGGTCCTATTTTATCTGTTCACAGAAGACGCATTAAGAATTTCATTTTAGAACGTATGGATCATTCGGTTTTGCTTTCTGGGGTTATCCAAACCATCCTCTTTGAATGATTTTTTATCAAATTGGCATCTTCTTTGCAAATTGTAGGCATATTGACGTGTGCTCGAAACATTTTCTTGCGTTCCATAGCCATTTTTCTCATATATAATGTCTTTTGTGGAGTTTGTATCAGCTTGAATAACAGATCAATGATTTCACGTTCTTAAAAAAGATGCAGGAATACATCTTTTTTTCCACGCATATGTATTGATGGGAATTTCATGACTTCAATGATGAATGCAATAATGAATACAGTTTCTGGTTACTCCCTTACTTCCCCACCAAAGAAAAGTTTTCATGGAGCTGTTGTGATGGGTGTTGCATGTAGACCGGAGATTCTTACCCGGAATATTGTTCATTTCGGGGCTTGTGGCTGTTACAATGTGAATTCTAATTATTTTGCCTTGCCTTCTCGACTTTGATATCGAATACCTGATGGGTATTCTTGATATTTATTCCTTTACAAAAGCAGTCCATAGTAGCCCCCCCCCCCCCCCCTTTTTTTTCCTGGGGCATCAGTAGACGTGCAGGTGTGTCCTTTTAAACATCTATAGATAATTTGAATTCATAAGTTATGCCCCTTATAAAAACTTGAAAGAAAATTAATTTTCTTTGTCTCTAACCATGAAAATAGCAGGTCAACATTGAATAAAGCTATTGTTTCATTTTTCATAAATGTTTTGCTTTACGATAGTTGAAGGGACATCTCAAATTTACCCAATTTGGAAAACATTATATGTCAGTAAAATAATTCCATTCAATCAATGAACAGTTCATAGGGATACGACATAACGGACAAAGGGTGGCATATTCCTCTACTTTCCTCTATAAATAATAAAGGTAAAGTAGAGAGGGATTGGGTTTCATTGAGGGTCGTTTGTGTCGAGCTCCTGTATGATATTCCAAGTATGTAAAGAACAATCAAGATTTCCTTTGATGCCCAAGTTCCATCCAATGAGTATTCCCTATTTTAAGTTAGATACGTTGGTTTGAGTTAAAAGGTAAGGTTTGCGTTCCTAAACAAAATATTTTCATTGAAACCCATAACAATAAATTTGTATTTGCGATTACTGTTTCGCTGGTGAAGGCATTTAGATGTGATTTGAAAGATTCTCTCAATAGATTTAGAAATTTAGAATGTGGAATCCCGGTAAAATTGTTGAAAATTAGAATGCTTTGGTAAAATTATTGAGCTTCGAATCTCGATGTTCGATATATCAATAGTCACGATAGTCGACAAGATCAATGTCAAACGTCCTCAAATTCAATAGCATCATTTAAGAACAGATAAATTTGCAGCATGGACCACACATGCACGTTTCGGATACTTAACCCTCATCAGTGATCCTCAATCTAAACTAAGTAATATGACCTAAAAGTGTGAAAATTATTATTATTATTTGAAATAATTTGATTTAAAAGAAAGAGTCTCTAAAATCGTCGGTGCCGTGTTCAACTAAGTACTGCTTAGAGCGTCGAACCAATTATGGAAAGGTTCCTGGTTCGAGTCTCCCTGAAGCAGGGACACTTAATCTCACTTCTATTGAGTTTGAAGACGTTTAACTTCTGAATGTTCATCATAAAAGGATCACTATGCCACTGCTGGGTTCGTCTCATCAGAATTCCTACAACGGGTCGTTGAATATACTCTTCTATGATCTCTGTTATATAGTACTGAACAAATTGTCCTGTCTGTGTATTGTTGACATGACGGTGTTATTTTCTTTAAAAATATCGAAAGTCGGAAAGAAAAGTTTTCTTTACAGCCTACTCTCTGCTCTTTTCATTGAATTTCCAAATTTATTGTTTCATAGGAAATTGTGTTTAAAAAGTTCTTTCCCTTTGAAAACGGTCTGTTGAATTATAATTGAATTGATAAAATAAACAATATTTTCTTATAATGTTAGGTCGATCTTTCCTATAAACATAACTATTTATTCGTATTTCAGAGAAAATAAATCGACTTGGTTGCACGAATGATCCTCACTTAACTTTAAATGATTGATAAAAAAGTAAATCAATGAATTAACTACCGGTATATATCCATTCCTTTTTTTTTCGAGAAAAACCTCGAATATTCTGTTATTTTCATGCATAAAACAAGAAGAAGCAGAAACAAATTGTTTGATATGACTGTCTCGTTCTTAATTTTAACTCAAAGTCAAAGAGCGCAGTCAACCAAATCGGTCATCTATATGGTTATGATGAGAAAAAACCTTAAGTTTGTTTATTCAATGTCAAAATTTGGGGCAAATTTCGGGGGCCCTGACAACCTCTCCTTCATATATCTTAACCTCCACCCACTCCCCCTTCCCGCATTAAAAGAAAATGGAAAAAGCACTCTTTCCCGGACACCCCCCCCCCCCCAAAAAATCACTCTCTGCGTTTGTATAAGCTGTTTTGCTCCGTATTCATCCGCTCCGGTCCGTATGTGTGTAAATTATAAGAATAATCGCTTTCTTTTATACGATCTCGATTCTTTTAAAAAAAGTTAATCTCCTTCATATCTTTAATTCATAAAAAGTATTTCTCCTTCGAAGAGTCGATATATCTTGTACAAAAGCAGAGCGGTCTTCGTTCTATAAAAAGTACTTTTATTGAAAAGAAGAAAAAAAAAGAGTTCATGGAACTCCATCTTTCAAAAAAATTGTAAAACAAAACAAAACACATAACGAAACGACACGAAAAAAAAAACCCTCTCCCCTCCGAAAAAAACCCAAAATATACAGAAAAAAATAGAAAAACTCCTGGGCTAATCATAGGGCGTAGATCTACAAGTATACATTATGCGCCTTTCAAAGATCAAAGAAATATAGAATTTCATTGTATATAACTTCTTTTCTGCAAAAGCGTAATTTTCACATTGTTAATTTTTGTTCTGAATATAAAAAGAAACGAAGAAATGATGTGAAGAAACAAAATAATGATGAGGAGGAATGATACGGAGATGCTAAAAAAAGAGATAATTTCTACGCTTCCTCGCATCATTTCCTCACTTCAATTTTAAAATTGCTGAAAGTTTTCAATAATTTTCTTCGATAACATTTTTCATATTAATTTTATGGGTCCCTGTAAAGTGCGAAACGAAACAAAAACGAAACGAAACGAAACGAAACAAATCGAAACGAAACGAAACAAATCGAAACGAAACGAAACAAATCGAAACGAAACTAAACAGATCGAAACGAAACGAAACAAAACGAAACGAAACAGATCGAAACGAAACGAAACAGATCGAAACGAAACGAAACAAAACAAAACATAAAACTTAAAGAAAATGAGAAAAAGAGGGAACATCGCCGAAAACGAATATTTCAAGACAAGATCAGCATGTAATATTGCCTTAATCCAAGAGTTCTACATTTGTAACTAGTGCCGAGAGGGTTTCTTGAAAGAGTCAAAGTTGACAATTAAAAAAGTAAATGTCAAATGCTATTCATGTACATGTATTTAAAAGGAATAAAAGGGACACCGTAATGAGATCATAAAACGGGGTGGGGGCACATTTTAGGGAAAAAAAATCTTATCCTTTTTCAAACGAAATGTGCCCCCCCCCCCCCCCCCCCCAGTTTTTAATTGTTCTCATTTTTCTGATTCGTTTCGTTTTGTTTCGTTTCGTTTCGATCTGTTTCGTTTCGTTTCGATTTGTTTCGTTTCGTTTCGATTTGTTTCGTTTCGTTTCGATTTGTTTCGTTTCGTTTCGTTTCGTTTTTGTTTCGTTTCGCACTTTACAGGGACCCTAATTTGATTCCCTACTTTCGATTACTCAATTTTGAACAAAGAGTTTGACCTTGACCTGCGTGTGAAAAGACATGATCAAATCAGCTGTGGTCACAACTCGCCGCACATGTATGCGTATTTTTACGTGTGCAATCTTTCGGATTCCGTATGCGGTCGGTGCGTTACATGTATCGGTTCGCCTCCATACGGATTTGGGTTCAGTCACAAAAAAAAACATGCAGAACTCTCTCTCTGCGTGCGGTCTCGATCAGTGCGTTCTACGGATTCATCCAGAAGCAAGATACGCACGTTGTAAGTGAGATTCAAGTACATTCAACTCCCCGTGACACAAATGATGTCGTTCGCCTAAATATATTATTATCATACATGTATGTAAATGAAGATCTAACTGTATAATTCAGTAATAACGAAAAGAAACCTCCTTCTCAAAAGAATGGACGTATGTGTCAAATCTACTCCTGTCATACTTCAGGGTCATTGTTGCAAGTTATGATATTATTTGTTTGTTTGTTTTTTAATCATATTGATATTTAAAAAAAAAATTCCCCAGACGTCACGGAGACAATTATTACAGCTAAATTTGATCTTTGAAATAAACATTTCACGGCATGTATTTCTACTCTTTGATGCATATTTTAACTGTTTATATCTCATCGATGGATTTTTTATATATTTATAAAATTAAAGCAAAGAGTTAAAAGATGAAATTTGATAAAAATCAAACTGCTCTTACAGAAGATATTGGTGCGTTAAAAACGTCTAAAACGTCGTTTTCTCGCTGAGCTGATTTTTACCTCTTTTCAAGTTACGTTGTGGCTGTCTTTGAAAATTTATTTTTCATACATTATGTTACCCTAAGATAGAATAAAATGTTATATTTCAATATATCAATAACAATATTTAGTCCAATTCAATCTATACTTTAAATTTTAGAGAAGTATATCAGCGAAAATAGGGATATTTCTACGTCCTTTTTGTAAATATGGCGGGAAAAATGATGGGGTGGCATATCTCTGTAACCATGGACATTTGAACGAAAATATTTGACAGAATCGTTCCTAGTCATTTATCTATTAGAATAACTTAAAATCATTAAATTAGGTTACTAGGTCATTTGGATCAATTTGCATGGTTTTATGCCGGATTGGCTCTTAAAACGGAACTTTTTTAACATTTGAGTGATGCAGAATGGTTGAGCATCTATTCAGAAATGTAGGATAGAATTTTTTTTTTTATTAATTTCTAAAATGTTTTCATTTGATTGACGTGAACAAAAACTCAAAAACTTGTTCCTGCACAAGAATTTATAATTTCTGTCAAAATACTGATTATTTTTTCATCTAATTATCTTTTTTATCTGAACAATATTAATTGTAACTTGTATGAAAAAAAAAAACCATCTCAAACAGATGTCATCTAAATATTGACAAATTCGGGGAAAGTAAGGAAAAATGGCTGCAAAATAAATTTCGAATTACTTTTAAAGTCACTGTTTCCTGATCTGAAAAGCTTCAGTTCTGTAAATTTGCCTCAGCAGCATATGTTAAAGTAGGTTTTCAGAATGTTTTTACCAACATCAAGGATTATTGTAGAAATAATGAAGCCTACACACAACCTTCAAATGTAGATCATAGATATGGAATGTACAGAAAGTAAGCCAGCTAATTTCGTAGATATGTAACTGAAATCAAGCAGGGTAAATACAAAAATGCTTCATAATAGAAATATGAAAAATCCCATTCATTGTTGTTGTTACTTTTTATACAAATAGAATACAGATAGGAATATTGCATAAATGCATCCCCCTTATATCTATTTCCACTTATTCATTTTAACTAACTCAAACCATGTTAGATTGGAAGCACTTTAAAGTAAGCAAAGATATATGGACTAGATCTCATCAATTTCCTGCATAAATATATCTATGGCTTATTTCCAATTTTTGACACAAAATATTTGTAGGATTTTTAAAGTACTGTAAATGCAGTTCGAACTTTCTACATTGTTTTCACGGCAAAAAAATCTCAGCAAATTGTAGAGAGTTTGGAACCTTCGAAGTTATCAACTGATACATGTTAATGCAAAAATTACTCAAAAATTAAAAAAATGAAATAATGTGGGTCTGCTGATCCTTTATTGCGCAATAAAATTTGTGCCGTCGCCGCCCTTTTGCATTCTATTAGTGACCTCCAGGGTCAAATGCAGCCTTCTAAAGTTACTTAAAGATTTTTAGAGAATATTTCAATTTGAAAGGTCCTTCCGGATAAAAGACCTTACAATTATTTTGTGGTGCAAAACCAAATTCTGGTATTTAGCTGAAAAGAAAAAATTTCAATTGAAAATTTTCCGCGAAAATCTGATCCATTTTCTTTGAAATGGCTTTGCATTACCTCGTTATCCCTTCAACTTTGAACTCAAATCATGTAATTGTTTTGCTGATGTGCATTAAGTCCGAAATGAAAGGGCAAATGCAGAAACATAATATGGAGGCACCATCAATTCAGGAAATAAGAGTTATCGTTCTTGTTGTTCATGGGACTGATCTTTTATCTGCATTTTGTCTATAACAAATAGAGTTAAAATATTTAAACACAAATTCTCTGTGAGCAACAAACATTTTTCGAAACGCATCTTCTCCGATTTTCATGAAATTGCATATACGGTTAGGAATAAAAGCAAGGCATGAGAAATCATCAATATATCGTTGCCATGTGACTTGGTTGCCATGGTTACCAGCTCAAAAGATACCAAAATATGAAAATTATACAATTTTAAAGCCTTACTGTATCTCAAACATATGTTTTATAATTTCAATCATAATCAAATTAAAAAATTGAGGCAACAAGATACTCAACCATATTTGTTATCTTTTCAGATTGTCTTCATGCCAAAATGTGATACTATCTTAATTTCACATACAATAAACTCTTTCGAAAACGTAAAAAGAATAAGTGGGGTAAACGTTACCATAGCAACCATTATAAAAAATATCGAATTTAAAAATTCAAACGTTTTAATGATAATTATTTTCATTCCATAAATACTATACAAACGTTTGAATGGTTGCCATGGAAACAAGACCAATTTACACAAGATTTCTTCATTTTTTTAGACTTTTTTAATCGTTTGAAAGGAGCTGTTAAGATAAGGCGTAGAATCTGCCCTGAAAAGTCGAAATTTCAAAATGCAAAACGTGAGAATCTTTTTCGGTAGAAATTTCAAGTAACTTGGTCCGCATATGAATCTGCTGTCAGATGGGATAATTTATGCAAAATTAGACCGATATTTGGGTCAAAACAAGCGTTTTTTACACATAAATCAATGAAAAACGAAACAGTTTTATACAACATCGTTCCCCCCTCGCTTTACGATGCCACTTTCACCAAAGGTGTGTATCAATAAAACACATTTTCTGGCCCAAGTGGGGTTCTGAAGCGAGGGGGGAACAATGTCCCACAAGCCAAAAACGAAAAAAGGGGGAATTGATGACTATTTTTAAATTTGCTTCTAGATCGATAAAGTAGGTTATATTGCCATCTTTTTCGTTTCATATCACGGAACAATCTATTCAGAGTGTGTTCCGATCAAATATTCAACCGTTTGGAAGGAAATAAACGAGAAAGTGGTGTCTATTTCTACACCGTGTGTATTGCGCGCCAGAAAGATACATTAGTGGCTGAGAAGAACGAAATAAAACCGTTTTTCAGTTTCCGGATTGCAGAGTTTGCCGATTATATTGGTATAATAACCTCAAAGTTAATTTTGCTTATCCAATTTTGACATGAAAAAGTAACAGAAGCATAATAAACGTAAAATGTGTAAAATAATGCATTTTTTGCGCATTTTCGATCGATATTCAACGTTTTCTGTCATCTTTACCCCTACCTCTTCAACCCGTAATTATAACATCTCTCACCAAATTTATTTAAATAAATATCTACCATGAGTATTATAATACTTTATATTTTTATCCTGACAAACGTTTGTCTAAATTGGAAGGACAGCGCTCGAGAAATAATCGAGTGATTTCAGGGCTAAATCCGGCCCTTATGTTAACAGCTCCTTAAATCTCTTATAAAGTTAGGAAGGAAAAATCTATGTGACATTGAAGTAGGAGTCTTAAAGGTTTTTATAGTAAAACGTTCATTCATTCGTTTTGATTTGAAATGGCCGTATCCAAGGAAACAAAAATAAATACCTATTGTAATTTTGAAGCCAAAGTTTTATATATATTTCCTTAGCAACGGCTTTTTTCTTTAAGTATTGAGCGAGATTATTTTAATCAAAATTTAAGATTAAGCTTATTATCAAATTAATCTGTTTCATGTTTTGTCCATCGATATCGTCAGAAATTAGGTCTGCAATTTGAAGTAAAATGAGAAATTTCCTTGGATACTCTCCACGTTACCTTGGCAACCAAGACAAAGTACTTGTCATTGTTTGCCATCTGATTAGTTCTAACTTAAAACTTGGTGGACCAATAGTCGGGTGGACCAAGAGTCCCCGAGGGCACATGTAGCCAAGTTCGACCAACTTCGGTTGATCGTCTGTCTCTTCAACGCATTTGAAATGTTCTGTAACAAAATTTCTTGAAATTTCTAAAACGTGGGTCCTGTGGCATTATATCCCACCAATTCCGCTACGTCTTTTGGTACATTTTTGGACATAATATAATTTTCATACTTTTTGGCCATATTACATTGTTTAGACTGATGATCACTGACGAGGGTTTAGTATCCGAAATGTGCATGTCTGGTCCATGCTGTAAATTTATCAGGCTTTAAATGACGCTATTAAATTTGAAGACGTTTAACATTACTAAAAGCATCTCCATTCTCCATTATTTCAGTTAAAAATGACAGATTACTATTTCCAGAAAATGGTATATTGGTTGCCATGGTAACTCTTTATTTTTGATTCTTCTCTTCGCGTAACGGTTTTATCTGATAGAGTTAGGATCAAACAGTATAGTTCAATGGTATATGTGTGTAGAAAATGTCTTAGTGGGCATTTTTCATGTATGCGGACTTCGCACTTCAGACTTCGCAATAGACCATTTTCCGATCTTGTTAGAGAGCACAAAATGTCCGAGTCAACATCTTTTGGCGTTGTTTAACATTATGACATCACTGTTAAAGGACGCAATTCCATTGTGAAAGAAGGGCGGAGATCTCCAACAAGACCCCAACATTGAAGTAACAATGAAAAGTGCGCAAAAATTGCCTACCTCGGACATTTTTCGTCATTTTGTCAGCCATTATGAATTTCGTCAAGTGGCCTATTTGAAGAGATTTTGTCACAATAGCAAAATGTTTATTTCATTCCAATGAACTTAGTGGAGTTCCCCTCCCTTCTTAGAATAATTTGTGTGAGGAATTTTTTGTTTTCATACTTGAAAATACACATGTAAACCCCTCAAGTGTTATTTCGTCCACTGTATGTTGAGAATGTACTTTTCGAATTGCAGCTGATCTCTGTTATATGACCCCTTAAGTGCGAAGTTCGAAGTACGTCAACTTGAAAAAAGTCTATTAAGAACCTGCTTGGCTTAAAAAAAAAACGTTGAAATTTGCACCTTTTCAGTGTTTGCAACCCGTTTCAATGGCAACTAGCATGCATATGAGAAATCTTTTCATCAATATCAAATATTTTCGTAATGACCTTTCATTAAAACAGATATTATAAGGATCTGTGACCTAGCATTTCCAGACACTTATACAAAATTGCTGGTGCTTACAGAGAATTGGTGTTAAATCTATGGAAATGTAAAGGTTATTTTCAAATAGTGTTTATCTCCTTGCTACAGGATTATTTTCTCACTAAAACCTAAGATGAATTACGCACCGGACACGATGTGTGACTGACGGACAGACAGACAGACGGACGCGAAGGCATAAACAATGTATCTCCAAGGGAGGGGGGCATAATACATGTAATCATCACTAAGAAAATATATTCACTGGTGTGATTTTCCTGAAAATTGTTCAAAATCTTTTTCTTTTTATTCACAAGGTTTTTGACCTTAGAAATGTAAAAGGGGGAGATAATTATCTGTCTGCATCCAATCACTTGAAGGAGAGAAGATACTTTATTATATTCTTGAATTTCCAAAAATGTTGGACAGAATATAAACCGGGATCTGTCCAATATAATAATACGGTAGTGTTCCAACTCTATACCTTCTTGATGAAAATTTCAAACCAATATAGTATTCACGTGTTTCGGATATAAAATTCTCATCAGTGAAGTGATGCTTTGGTGTTTTGCTGTTGGTGCTGCAACAGGGTCTTGTTGGAGATCCCCTCCCTTCTTTTCAGCCAAAGTTCTTTTTAATATGCCGCCATAATTCATTTCAGTAGTGTCCTATGGTTTCATTTGTTAATGAAAATATTAAACCCTGTACTTCGAGATTAAGAAGAATCTATTGTACCTTTTAGAAGTACAAATACTTACACATTACATTTATGTAGAGATTACTTGAGGCATGTGACGCAAAACAGTCATTCCAGGCAAGACAGAATAATATGTTGTTTCCTGTGGTGTATCCATATGATTCATCAACATGAGTATAGAGATTCTGTCCATCAACAGTTCCGCCAGGATAGTACCATCGAAAATGAGTGCAGGCCGGCTTACAAACAGCTTTACATGTAAGGCTAATATATGTGCCTAACATGACCTCCTTATACTGTGTCGATGTATATGAAACCTCTGGAAATAAAAAAAGAACATGAAAGTTATACTTGGAAATTTATTCAAGAAATGTGGTGTTCACGGGTGTATAATACTGGTTTGCCATGTGCAAATTCCGTGAATCGCAAATTACTTTTATTTAGATGTATTCTAAGTATCGGCACCGGTCATTTATATTAAAATTTTACATATATTTCACATATTTTGCCTGTTAAAGCATCAAATGTACATGTATGTGATCGTCGGTAAATTGTCCCTACATGCAAAACTTGAACATGATGCCAAATTAGCAACATAACTTATTGGAATATTTCATTATGAAAGTGAGGACAAAGGGTAAGCAGAGATGACAGTGCTCACCTCGACGGCATCATTGTCACATGACCAGCCCTGTACCTACATTAAATAAAGTATTTCCTGATATGATGCATTACCCATACAAAGGACCAGAGCCACGAACGGCAAAATCGGCCTAATTTGCCACAACGTTCATCTTTTATATTTTGATAATACAATATTTCAGCACTTCAGAACTGGCCAACTTTGTGATTTACGACCTTGCTGAAGCAAAATATTTTAATGTGAATTGAGGGTATGGTATATCGTTTGCGACGTCATTTGACGTCATTTTCACATATGACGTCGCATAATGTCAGGACAAGTACCATGAATTACTAAGTATTAGAAATGATAAGAGTTATTTCTACATTGAGAAAATGTGTGAAATATTAATTTAAAGGAAACATATTTTGAAAATGTGTACAATCTATTATGTACAATCCGTGTTTGTTTTGCCTTTGCTCGAAATCACAGGCTGAAAATGTTCGTCCTAGAACTACAGTATGCATGTCTTCAATGTAATACTTTTACTTTTTGTATTCGTTTAAATCGCGTAAGATGTAAGCTGCATCGATCCACAAGAAATTGATGTCATTATTTATAATTATATGAAAAAAAAAAACAAAGAAAGACTTCATGTTTACCAACTTCATGAATCACGGATCCAATACGTTCGCACTGTCCTAGAAGAGTCTTCGGCTGTATCAGATCAGACAAAGGAATACCATGTATGCTTCTTCATTTTTTTCCGAAAATTTCTGAAATACCGTTAAATTCAAAGATTTTCTCGTAATAAAGTTGTCAGAATATCTCCAATTAAAAGTGAATACCCCTGTACAACATCAAAACACGGTTCTATATCTGCTTCAGATCTAGATAATTAAAGCATCCACTTAATTTTGCCGTAGATACACCACTGTCAGCGATGTATGAAGATGAACATTGATGTGACTCAATTTGACATCTATAAGTTCTTCAAATTTGTTCCTATAAAATAGTAGGCTCAAATTACACGTATCAGTTTTAATCCAATTTCGCGGTCAGTTGCTGGACTAGACAGAGATAGTGAAAACCCCTTCCGTACACTTCGGTGCATAGGAGTCCATGACTCAATATAAATAAGTACACATAAAACTCGAGCTGAAAAATGAGAAAAATAATGTCTTAATTCATTGCATGATTTTCGTTCTAAAATCAGTGTGTAATGCCCATTTGCAGAGGTTGAGGCGGATACAGGAATTAGGGGGCGGGGTATTTCTAACATAAAAGCGAAGGGTCCCATTCGGGTCAATGGTAGCGGACTTTGAACATAGAGTAAAAACGATGGTTGCATTTTGAATATTTCGTATTTTAAATAACTTTTCATGCTCTCGTTCTTATCATGACATATATAATTATTGATTAGAGAAATACGTGTGACTCTTCTCACATGTATGTGCTAGTACTAGTATAAGTGTTGGGCAATCGGAAGTTGAATCATAATCGATAAGCGGAAATAATCGGATGGGCATAACCCATTATTACTATAATCGGAAAATTCAAAACATTTCTTTTCTTCATTTTGCAACCAACAATGAATTGAAATAAACACCAAATCATTATTTCTTTGAATAAAATTGTTTTATTGAGTAAAGCTCTTTCGATCACAACTACTAGGAATACCCTATCAATTCGTTCAAGCTTCTTTTTCGTGAATACCATGCAACAGAAAATGTCATACACTAGTATGTACTTTGAAGTTCAAGGAAAATAAAAAATAATAGTATAAAAGGGAAATACACGAATTTATCAAAACCAAGATACTAAATCGGACAATCCGGTAATCAGCGATGTCGGCGACAATCGCGTTTGATTTTCAACATCGATTAGTAATGTTCATCGCTGGCCATTCAACGACCGACAATCGATCGTCAGCGATAATCGTTCCATAACTAAACTAGAATCCGTTGCCATGACTCCCATTCTGATACATTTTTAATGTCATTTTGTGTGAAGAGAGAACTTTTTTCAAAGAGGTGAAGATCTATTTACTCCGATTAATCGATTCTCAGAGATAGAATCGATAGTCGGCGAGTTGGATATTTTAGAGACGATAGCGACGATGGCTGCTACTATCGTTACAATAATTAATATATTATTAATGTGATCAAGATAGAGATCGAGGTATGGAATACGAATACATGTACGTAATGATTCGCGCTTAGAGGAATGAAAACTTAGGTACGTTACACGAATAAGAAAACCACTGATCCAAATCTGCCAGAACAGTACCATGAATGTGACAAAACGGTGTCATAGATGCACAACATGATTAATTTCTGGATCGATGGACTGTAGCAAAGATGATTAATGTTCGAATGTTCTGAATTGCAGCGTTCGCGTACCTTTTAAGAATCAATTTTTTTTTCTCACATTTTTGCAATATCGGATAATTGGCGATTCTAAAGGGAGGGATGAGGCCAGGGCGAGAAGGGGAGCATGTTCTAGACTCTCCCCTTTTTGCGGTCGACATTTTTAATGATGTGATTTTTGTTTTCAGAACTTGATGATAAAGCTTTTATAACAGTACGGTGTCCTTGAAAATTATTTAATTTTACAAAATCTTTAAATGCAAAATCTTTCTTTTCATATGAAAGTTTACGTTCTCATTTGTATAAATTCAAAATTTCAGGCGAATCTAACGCATACATTCGCTGCTATAGCCGTTTGAAAACGTCATTTTTAATTTGGGGTGCGCAGCTCTAATTCATTTCGCTGGCGCCACCTACAATGTATTGTGTTTTTATAACAGAGGTATATGGAGATTTAATTTTACAAATTCGACAATATTATGGTCGTTACTGCATATTTTCAAATAAAACTTTTTATGTCTCTTTTTTTTCTCAACCCAGACCCGTCGGAATAAATTTTACGTTTTCAATAAAATTTATTTTCAGGAAAATGGTATCTTTGAATAAATTATTATATCACGGTTTCCTATCCCCTGTTATCCATTATATTGGGCGCTAGACTTTATATTACATCAAAATAAACGGACAGAGAATTGATCCAGCATAGTCTGAATCTCAATCAAAATTCGCTGTTCGATATCGTTCGTCAATCATCTATTTCAAATGAATCATTTGATTTCAAGTTTTCTATCTTTTTTATTTTTTGTCTTCAAAAATCCCCACCTCCTCTTTAAAAGAATTAGATCATAAATGTTTCTTCTTGGGTGTCGATCTATTTTGCTTCTTTATGCTGCATTCATATAACGTCTTTCTTTTATGTTTCGAATTCTCATTATTTCAATCACGTTTTCTACCCCTTATCTTCTAATTTCTCTTACTATCGTATGGGATAATTGTAGGAAGCCGATGCATTTTTTGTTTACATATTTTATTCCCGTTTTAAGAACATTTTAGGAAATAACATACATATATATAACAAACAAATGAACCGAAACCCCCAAAATCCCACATACATTATATATGCCTTCTTTAAAAGATTTTAAAATTATTCTCTTATTTTTTCCTCTTAGCATCACGTGTATACATGCCGATATATACAGGGAAGACATAGTGGTTCAAAAGATTTAAGTATAACGAAAATATGTATCGTAACTACTCGAGTGCACAACATTTCAGGAAATGCATAAACGTCAATTTTGATGACGTCATTGGTATAAATGACGTCACAAATATTATCTACTATGGAGCAGTTTTCTGAAGGATTGGAATAATTTGAAATAGGTGTAAAAGTAATCAACCGCCAAATTTATGAAATTTTACATAATTTTAAAAGCTTTCAGATCATCTACTACCTATCTTGAAATACAACTTCTCATTTTCATCGTCTGGGAAGTCTTTTTCATGACGTTCTAACCATCTTTGATGAACAATTTGTCAAGAAATGTGCCAACAGAGAACTCATAAAAGTTTAATTTTCGACTACGACCGGACCTTCTACCAAAAAAATCTTCATCGAAATAATAACAGGTATAATCAAAGAATATTTAAATATAATTATTTTTTGGGTAGAATGTCCGGCCCTATACGAAATTATCGATCAAATTTCATGATATCTCACAAAAATACCGGAAATGCCAATCCTGGCTTGGTTTTGGGCTCTATATCTTCTTAAGACATGTCCGGAATCTCATAACTTCGCACGTTTTCGAAAGACAAAATGTTCTCCTTTCCTTTTGTTAATAATTTAGAAACATTGTCTGTGTTTGAAAATATACGAAAACTTTAGGCCGATATCGCCGTTCGTGGCTCTGGTCCTTTGGTTGATAAAGAATTTAAAGAAGTGTGAAATGAAGATTCTTTTTTTCACCTTACCTAGTCAATCAAGCATGAGATATAGGTAAGACGCAGCACCTGTACAGTACATTGCAGTAAGCATCCTCCGATTCATCACACACACACATGTTTTTTTTTTATTCATCTAGGACTAAAATAGACTGGAAATTGATCTGTCCCGTTTTACTTAACCTGAATGCTCAAACATGAAACGTGGGTCAGATGCAGCATCTGTACCATGCATTGCAGAAAGTATCCTCTGATGCATCACCCACATTAAAATCTACAAATATTAATACCGTTTTTCATCATCGTTTTCTTAAGACTAGTCCTTAGTACCTGAACCTATTTTAAAATCTCTGTCAGTTATTTGACTTTAAGACCTATGGGGCTATCCGCCTAGCAATCACAAGTTGAAAACGCTACCCACTACACCTTCTCAGAACTATTGTATAGGACTCATGATCACTGTAGCACCACTTGGCTTTCGGATTTACATGTATCTGATGTATTGTTGTAGCAAATAGACCTCAGCAGTAGCAAAGGCCATGAGGAATACGAGATTGAAAGAACTCTGGAGATAGTTTTCAGGGGAGGGGGAGTAAGTAATTGAGACAATGGCCACCGAGATTAATAATTTATTCATTTTTGTTTTTCGCAGCCCTTCCGATGGGAATTCTTACGATTTGGCCTTGCCTTCTCGACTTTGAGATTGAATAATTGCTAGGTACTTATTTTATGTGTATCTATCATCATCTGAGGTATTCATTGCTTGATACTATCGCTCATCTTTGATTTGTAACCCGAATTTTATTTTTTATGTAAATCATTTCTTACAAAAATGCGATTTTCTTTCGAATCGAAATGGTGTTGTGTGATTTATACGGTTCGCAATATAGACACGTTATTTTGATTAAGACATATTTGGAATTGGTAAATCTTTCTGTTTATCATGAATTTGTTGATAATTTGAAATAGAAAAGAATTTTACGAACCCGGAAACTGGATTTTTCAAACGCGGGCACTTACAAAGGATTTTATGTACATTTCTGTATAATTTATCTAATTCGTTACATATAATGGTTCAGAAGGGTTTCAATTTACAGATGAACATTTACAATATAAGTACTTGTTTTGGGGGTTGTTGGATATTGCCTCCTTTCTTTTACTTAATAAACATCTTTATTTACCTTCATTCAATCTAAGACAAACTTTATCATGTACATTATTTAAATTGTATTAAATGTCTTCAAATCCACTAACATCATTTAAGTGCAGATAAACTTAGAGCATAGACCAGACATGCACGTTTCGGATACGTAGCCTTCGTCAGTGATCCTTAATCTAAACAATGTAATATGGCAAAGATTTTTTTTTGTGCTTTTTAAAATATCTTTTTTTTCCAAGCGACGTGCATTCGTCCTTTGTTGGGCTGATCCGACATTGTCTGAATAGTGAACGTGGTTGTTTTCACCTCTTTTGTGCTGTCTGTATATAAAAGCACAAAAAGGTACAAGCGACCACGACACTAAACGTGTTTAACCCCAGCGGAAGGGACAGTACATCCCTTGAGCCCTCTGTATACACGAATATGTACTTGTATCCAGATGGAACAAGGGACAGTACGTCCCTCATTCCGTCCGGACACAAGTACATAAAAAAACATACACACACTCTCATGCTAGTCAAACTATTTCAAAACCTGCATTTTATGGTGACATAATTAACAAGATAAGAAGGATCAAAGATAGACAACATCACTAACGAAAATGCGTCAGAATCAACAAACGCCTTTTATACCGTGGATATGATCCTAATGTCACCAGACGGACACTAGGCTTGGTACTTGACCAATCTACAGTCTTGCACCAGCGCATTCTTACAACTTGCACTCTAACTGACTGTGACGATGGTACTCCATGACGGGCCCTGTCCAAACCTCTTTAGAGCAGGAATGTCTCTGAATGTCAGTCGGACTCCTCGGGTGATAACATACATGACCTCGCTACAGCCGGCAGCGCACCGACTGTATTACGTACGCCCTCTTTTGATATCCATTTACATATTCATCTGTGTTGCTTGGGCCCATGCGTTTTGCGGTCTTGTTTGTGTGTGGTCATCTGACTGTGAGGAGGTTGTTTTACACAACAATTGTAATTCGGGACTTCTTGGTAATCGGAATAGTGAAAGGGTTGTGCGCACGTAATCCAGGATAACCACACCTTCTGCTATTTCCGTGGCAGATGGCCGTCCTACGTCGGCACCGGTTGCCCATTGGTCTCGTTGGTTAATGTGTAGTCCTTTGTGTTTGATGTTTCTGTGTTGTGTGTTAACGTTCGTTGTCCCTTATTCGTCTCTTTCTGTGCTTGTCTGCTTTGTGTTTTTGCATTGGGTGTTTTCGGGTTTTGCTGTGGGTGCTGCAACCTGGTGTTATTGGAGATCCCCTCCTTTGTTTTCGATTAATTTGTATCATGTTCGAGTGTCTTAAAGTTTGTGTGGTTTGTAGTTTTGTCTGATGTCAATCTGTATCAGTTTCTTGTGGGTTTGTTTCGCTGGGTGTCTGCAGGGTTGTCATGCTGGAGATCCTTCCCTTTTCTTTGTGATCAGAAGAGTTTTTTAAATTAAATTTCTTACCAGTCGATATAAGAATTATAGGTAATAAGTATTCTCTCTGTTCACTCTATACCCGATTACAAAACAAAATGTATATCATTTATCTCTATTTACTTCGATTACCAAGTTAATCAAGATATGCAAAGCGGTGAGGATATATTTACAAATGCATTTCATTTTGTATTTTAAAAAAAGAACGGAAGTTATCTCCAATAAGAAACCATCGCAGCATAAACAGCAAAATCAAGAAAAGGTAGAGAGAAAGCAAAATATATCAAGTAAGCATTAAAACGACGACAAGAGTAGTTGAACCATTAGTGGCGTTCAAAATTTATCTCATCATCTGATTATATTAACAATCTCTACTTCTCCTTTCTTCTCATCGTGATTTCATATATAGCCAAATGAGAAATTCTTTTCGTTCTTCTTTCTTCATTAGTTTATTTCATTTTGAGTGGTGGAGGATTGTTGTTGTTTTTTCTTTGAATAATACTTACCCGACATGTATTCTTGATGTCTGTATTTCTCTAGGCTGGGACGCTCACTGCATTCGCCTTGAAAGGTATATTAAATAAACAAGTTGAAACGAATAATAATACATACATGTATGACTACAAACAAAATAATGTAATGTCTAAAAATACAAATGGTTTCGCAGGGATCTATCTGTCGATAACGAAGTTATATTGTAATTAATAGTAGTTTTAAATACTACCACTTGAACATCTATGTGCTTCTTGCATAAATTATTTTTATAAATTATCTTTTCAGATTTTGATAATACCGATTCCTTTTCATTCCACTTGTTATCCGTCGGCCATGCTGTTTTGTTTGCAACAATACTAGCCGCATGCAAATTAGTGATTACACGTGTTCGCACCCGTTCTTCTTTGGAGAAAAGTAAGTTATATTAGGGTATTCATTCTATAAGCAATAATCTATCATATTTTGGAAGCGAGGGCATATGTTACTAATGTAACAAGCTAGTTTCTTGTATTTAAGTATACTAGACTAACTTCCATTAAAGAATTGACAAAATAACTTATTCACGGTCTGATCTTCGTGAGACAAATGTAACTTTAACTTTAATCAAACAGTCAATGTATTCATTATCATTATTAAATCACTAAATTGTAGGGATTTGTCGGTAAATTTAAATTTTCATGTATGAAAGTTTTCTTACCAGTGACAGATCTTGAGGTTTCGTAAGTATTCACTTTTGCATCTACAAAAGAAATAAATCAACCACTGAAATTGAAATTTATTCAATATTTTATACAGAAATACTCTAGACAATACAATTGCAAAATGTTTCATAACCGATAAGGATGAAATATTTAATAATTAAGAAAAGATCAGGTCTTTCTTAAATCAGATTTGCAAGGTTTAAAGCTTCGTACGAAGCTGAATTAGTTCAATCTTTGGTCTCTGAAGGGAACAGATACGCAACTTCTAACTTTAACTTCACTCTCAGATACATAGACGATGTTCTGTGAATCAATACTCCAAAGTTCGCGGATTACCTCAGCAGAATCTATTCTTCTGAGCTTGGAGTCAAAGAAACTACAGATAGGGAAAATCTTGTGACAAGGAATACACATGTGAAATATGAAAGCCCTATTACTCACCATTTAAAAGTTTTGCCCAATGTTAAAGCTTTTTCGGACAAACAGACGGAAAGGCCAAAAACTATATGCCCCCTAATCTTTGATTCCGGGGGCATAAAAATCATTAACCGAACGCATACAAAATCTAGATAAACAGGAACAAAAGCAAACAAACAAAAACCTCAACCATATGAAAAGAAGCGAACTCTCGATATGGGAGTGAGAACAACATCATTTCTACATACATGAGTTAAAGAAGATCCTGACTACATATGTACTACATAAATATATAAACTACATATATATTTACATACGAAACGATATTTTAATGAAAAGAAGAACTAAGCGATCGAAAGATTTTCTAGAGATTTTTTAGTTAATTTAAGTGAAATGGTTTGCTGGTCTCAATTCGAAATATTGTTTATTCTTGGGTTCGCAACTGAAGCTATGAAAATTCTAATCATAAAAAGAAATCTAAATATGTAGTGGAGGGAGTTTTTTTTTAGATGTCATTGGTCCGGCGCCAGAGCCGGACAATTTATGAATGGTTTTACTTCCGCATGTACATACTCCGAAGAGGTAGCATATCGGCAGTCGCAATTTTCTTCCAATTCCTATGATAGCCCTTGGCGCGCTAATGTTCCATTCATACGTACAACTTAAAACTAAAAGCCTACATTAAAAACTTTGATGAAATAGTACATTTGGGGGGGGGGGACGGAGATTGTTAAAGCTAAAAGCCTACATTTAAAACTTTGATGAAATAGTACATTAGGGGGGGGGGGGGGGGCGGAGATTGTTAGATATAGACTCTAACCATCTCCGTCCCATGCCATAATAATAAGCTATAGCGACCCTTCACACCTGCTGACGTATGCATACTAATGAAGGTACGACCTAAAATCCAGGTAAATCGCTACAGCGCCGGTATATAAGACGAGCTTCAAACTCGTCCACCGTGACATTCAGTGATTAGAAGTCTGGGAATGAATACATGTAACACCTCAAATGAGAAATGAAGTTATCTGATGGAATAATCAATAATCGATTTCAAAAGCAGGCATTTATATCTATAACTTTGGATTACGAAGAAATGAATATATTTATTACATACACTTAAAAATCCCCTCCCCTCCCAACCTTATACCACGTCTATAAAGTCAGTAAGAACGCCAATGTATAAAGAAGCTCTATATGCTACAAATATTTATCTACGTTGAATCATAAACAGCTTGGGAGTGTTCGTTTGCATTGGGTAGAATTACAACTTGTCGTTCACTACATTTTCGAGGTTGATGAACCGCTCCCGCCTTTCCCTTTCGCCTTATTCTTGGTGAATACAAGTTAGTCATTTAAATATATAGGGTATACGGTAAATTATGACAATCAAATGCAGCTAAGAGTAGATAATTTTTAAACGATTATCTTTTGTTGATTCTTAGTACTCGTGGTAATCATTTCACAGAAATATGAAGTTGTAGAATTTAATAATACAATTTTAATTTTCTTTAGTTTAAACATATTTATTCAAATATAAGCATGTATAGAATGAACAATACATATGATGAAAAATAAACGGGATCTGAAAAAAAGCGTAACGCTTATTCAAATTCATTTCCCAAGGCTAATATGATGATTACATAGTCGGCATTTTACATATGAGTCGTGATAAACTTAAGCGCAAACTGAAGGAAAAAAAGTAGAGTAGAAAATGAGGGAAAAAGAGAAAAGAGCGAGAAAGAAAAGAGACATCTACTAACATACATATACTATAATATTTTGCTGTTTGATCCATTACATGGGCTTCAAAAAATGTTACAGTACATTTTTAATATTATAAAAGTGATAAAAATAAGAATTCGTACATTTCGTAATTAAAATAAGATTATGTATTTGTATGCATTGAATCAATGATATAAGTATATTACTACATTCAGCTAGTAATTTGTACAACAGTAAGATATTACATTTGATATAAAATATGTCCGTATAAATGCTAAATGAGAAAAAATTCTGCTAAAGAAAACGTCGAGTATTTATGATAAACGCTTGTACGTTGATAAACAAGTTTGTGTTAAATTCAATACTTTTTGATTCGTCGCCATATAGAAGCATTTTGCAAGTTAAAGGGCAGTTTATTTTATTAATAAGTTTATTTCTTAAGTTTTGGTAATTTCGGCATGAAAGAAGAAAATGATCGGTAGTTTCGACTTCTCCGCAATCGCAGAAAGGATTAGATTCTATGTTTTTTAAATAAAGATGATGCTTTAGACTACTACAGGTCATTCTCAGTCGAGCGTGAAGTATTTGTCCTTTACGCGTGCCAACGAAGTAGTATTGAGGAATTTTTAGTGGATCATAATAGTCAGAGAGATTGGATTTAAAAGTGTTTAATGTACTAGATTCTTTTATATGGTTAGGAAGACTATTCCAAATAGGAACTGTTGAAGGGAAATAACTATTCATAAGGTGAGTAGTTCTACAATTTGGTATGACAAAATTATCAGCATGTCTCGTATGATAAGAGTGTTGTTGATCATGTTGAAGAGGTAGCAAAGCGTGCAAATAATCGGGAGTTAATTCGTTTTTAATTTTGTAAAAATGGACTAACTTATGTTTTATTCTACGTGATTGCAAACTTTCCCATCCCGTTTCAATATAAAGTTTAGAAGTACTGACGAGTGTTGTGGGTCATGTATTATTTTAGTTTTACTTTATGTGTAGGTTTACATGTACTTAGTCATGTTGTATTATGATTTCATAATAATTCTTTCTAGATTTTACTATGTCATGTTTATTTCATTAGAGAATATTCCAGTATGTTTTTTGTTACATCATTATCATCACATGACTGTGATTTCTAGAATTTACTCTATTGTTAATCATTTGTAATGAGTCATTGTTCTAGAAGCTTCTGGTTAATTCATTGGTATTAAGTATAAATACCTCTGAGGAACTGTGTTGAAGGGGCATTCGTACACATTCGTAGACACGATTCATTCATCTATTCTGATATACTGGGACACTTTATTTGTTGAGACTTTAATCCATTTAACAACGTTTGGACACTGATCTTTCGAGAAAGTTTGTGATTACCGGAAACCACACATTCGATAGACTTTGTGGACCGTAACGGACACTTTGATCCGGACATTGTATTGTAAGTTGTAATCATTGTAAATATATATATTTTGTACATAATTAAACTTGTAAATTTATATTCTGTCTTTGTCTGATTTTTGCTGGCGTTTTGGGGTATTCTGACCCATAACAGAATTGGGGGCTCGTCCGGGATAGTAATCTCTGCATATTTGCATTTTTACGTAAAGTTCGTTTTTTGAAAAAAGGAAAATTCTCCAAACTTTTGCCAGCAGAAATCAATCATGGTATTTTCGGTCACTGAATTTTTGAAATCGCCGACTGTAGATGAGTTCGAATCATTGAAAAAAGATGATTTGATTGGTTTAGGTCTTCACTTGAAGGTAGATGTAAAATCTTCTATGAGAAAACAAGAAATTAGAAATATTGTGGCTAAAGAGCTTTTAGCTAAGGAAATCTTTTCGTCATACGATTTTCCTGTTGAACCTGTTTCAAGCGAAACCAAAATGTCAAAATATGAGTTTGAATTAGAGAAAATGAAAATACAATTACAATTTGAAAAAGAAGAAAAAGAAAGACAATTTGAAAAAGAAGAAAAAGAAAGACAATTTCAAATTGAAAGAGAAGAAAAAGAAAGACAATTTGAAAAAGAAGAAAAAATAAGACAATTTGAAAGAGAAAAGGAAGAAAGAGAGAAACAGGAACGTATGCACGAGAAAGAACTCCAGTTTGAGTTAGAAAAGTTAAAGTTAGAGAAAAGCGCTAAGGAAAATCCTGTTCCTTCGCTTGTCAAGTCTGAATTCGACGCCGCCAAAAACATCCGATTAGTACCAAAATTTCAAGAAAAGTCCGTGGACAAATATTTTCCACATTTTGAGAAAATCGCGGCCAATCTGAAGTGGCCACGTGATTTTTGGCCAATTTTATTACAAAGCGTACTTATTGGCAAAGCGGCTGAAGTGTACTCGGCGCTCAGTATTGCTGAGAGTTCAGACTATGACAAGGTCAAGGACACGATTTTGAGAGCATATCAGTTAGTACCTGAAGCGTACAGACAAAAGTTTAGAAAGTACAAAAAGTTTGAAAATCAAACATATGTTGAATTTGCTCGAGAAAAAGAAGATTTATTTGACCAGTGGTTTCGATCTAAGAAAATTCCCAATTCATTTGACAATTTGCGTCAAATAATTCTGATAGAAGAGTTCAAAGAGTGTGTACATCAAGATTTAAGAACTCATTTGGAAGACAAAAATGTTAAAACTCTTGAAGAAGCCGCTGTTTTGTCTGATACGTATGCTCTCACTCATAAGAAAAATTTTGTGTCAAAAACTCAATCTAGCGATAGCGCAAAAACGTCAGATTTTCCAAAGAAAAATTTACAAGAGTCTCAGTCGTCCATTAGTTCCCAGTCACCATCTCAAGGTGGTTCTACGTCCGGTCCTAGGTCCGAGCGTTCTGAGGCATCCCCAGGGGTGGGGTCGCTTCCTACATGCAATTATTGTAAGAAAAAAGGTCATGTTATTGGTGAGTGTTTGAAGCTTAAGAAGAAAAAAGAACTTAAGTCGCAGGCCTGTGCGTCTGTTAGAAATGATAGGAAAGCCTTAGATTCGATTTGTTCTGACACTCCTGAGATTCAGGGTTCTAAGTCCAGTTCTGATGATTTTGTGGAGGATCATTATAAGCCCTTTTTGTCACAGGGATTTGTTTCACTCAGTGATTCTAGCGAAGCGTTGCCTGTTCAGATTTTGAGAGATACTGGTGCTGCCCAGACTTTATTGTTAGAGGGTTCATTGCCTTTGTCTGAGCACACTTTTACTGGTAGGTCAGTTTTATTACAGGGTGTGGAGTTAGGCGTCATTGATGTTCCCCTTCATGAAATTTATTTGAAGTCAGACTTAATTACTGGACCTGTTATCGTAGGTGTTCGACCTACTCTTCCCGTTCAAGGTGTTTCCTTGTTGCTTGGCAACGATTTAGCTGGCGGCAAAGTTGTAGCCGATCCGATTGTTTGTGAGAAAATCACGTCCGATGTCGTGTCCGATGATGAAGACGACGACTTGTACCCAGCCTGCGCAGTTACCAGGGCGATGGCCAGGAACAGACTAAAAGAGGCTGAGAGTACTTCTGCACTTAACGAGGACCATCCCTCCAAAAATATAGACCTTTCTGACACATTCATGTCAACCATTGATGACAGCGTACCTGAGACGTCAGTACCACTTCATGTTGACAAGTCTCCGACAGTACCTAGTGATGATTCCTATCCGCCATTAGACAGGGGTACAGATGCCTTAAGCCGTGAGCAGCTCCTCTCCGAGCAAACTAAAGATCCGGAGATCATCCGACTAAGCAAGAGGGCCCTTCCCCGAGAAGAAGCGGACAAAGTCGGAGAGTGCTTCTACATACAAGATGGCATCCTCATGCGGAAATGGAGACCACCCGATGCACCCCCTAATGAAGTGTGGCGGGTCGTTCACCAGATAGTGGTTCCAGTAGCGTATCGCGGGGATATCATGAGTTTAGCTCACGACACACCCATGGCAGGTCATTTAGGTGTCAATAAGACTTATAATAGGATTTTAAGTCACTTTTACTGGCCTAAGTTGAGAAAAGATGTGTCTGAGTTTTGTAAGTCTTGTCATAATTGTCAGATGGTTGGTAAACCCAATCAAGTTATACCACCTGCTCCCCTCCAACCCATTCCAGCCTTTGAGGAACCTTTTAGTAGGGTGTTAGTTGATTGTGTAGGTCCTTTGCCTAGGACTAGGTCAGGGAATCAGTACTTACTGACGATTATGTGTACTTCGACTAGGTTTCCTGAGGCCATACCTCTTAGGAATATTAAGGCAAAGACCATAGTTAAGGCCCTTACCAAGTTTTTCAGTTTCGTAGGTGCTCCCAAGGCTATTCAGTCAGATCAGGGTTCGAATTTTATGTCAGGATTGTTTCAGCAGGTTATGCATGAGCTAGGTATCAGGCAGTATAAGTCTTCTGCGTACCATCCTGAGTCCCAGGGGGCACTTGAACGCTTTCATCAAACCCTTAAAACTATGATGAAAACATATTGTCGCCAGTATGGAAAAGACTGGGATGAAGGGGTTCACCTCGTGTTGTTTGCGGCACGAGAAGCGGTGCAGGAGTCCCTGGGGTTCAGTCCCTTTGAGCTAGTTTTTGGGCATATGGTCAGGGGGCCATTGAAGTTATTGAAGGAAAAATGGTTGACTGAGACTAGCGATTTGAATCTCTTAGACTACGTGTCTAATTTCAAAGAGAAATTATATAGTGCTTGCAAATTGGCTCAAGAAAATCTCAAAACATCACAAATGAAAATGAAAACATGGTATGACAAAGATGCTAGAAACAGAGTTTTTAAACAAGGCGATAAAGTTCTTGTATTTTTGCCTATCCCTGGTCATCCTTTGCAAGCTAGATTTTTCGGTCCTTATGAGATTGAGAGTAAAATTAGTGATGTTAACTATGTGGTTAAGACACCAGGTCGGCGAAAAGAAAAAAGAGTGTGTCATGTTAACATGTTGAAAGAGTATTTTGATAGAAGTGACCGAAATTTTGTAAAACCAGTTTCCACTTTGGCCAATGTAAATACATTAGAAAATTGTGTTGAACCTGAATGTAATGAAGAGACTGTCGAAAAAGACTTCGCTCAAAGTGTCCGTTTAATGAATTCTGATATTCTGACAAGTCCAGAAGTGAAACTCGGACATCTGACTGTGAACCAAAAAGAGGAAGTGCATCAATTAATGCGGGAATATACGACCATCTTTCCGGACGTTCCAAAAAAGACTAATGCGTCTCATCATGACGTCATTGTGGGTGATGCGTCACCTATCAAACAGCATCCCTATCGGTTAAACCCGATAAAACTTCAATACATGCGGAAAGAAATTCAATACATGCTTGAAAATGACATTATTGAACCCAGCAATAGTGATTGGAGTTCCCCATGTATTCTTGTTCCGAAGCCAGACGGAACTTACCGATTGTGTACGGACTTTAGAAAAGTCAATTCAGTCACCAAAACTGACTCTTATCCGATCCCACGAATCGATGACTGTATAGATAAAATTGGCAGTGCAAAATTTGTCAGTAAATTTGACTTGCTTAAAGGCTATTGGCAGGTCCCGCTTACCGAGAGAGCCAGAGAAATATCGGCATTTGCGACTCCAGATGGGCTATACCAATATAAAGTAATGCCCTTTGGTATGAAAAACGCACCAGCCACATTCCAGAGGATGATTCATTCGCTCTTAAATCATCTCAAAGGATGCGAGGCGTACATCGATGACGTCATCATCTACAGCGACACCTGGAATGATCATCTCCGAATCATGCGTACTTTCTTCGACATACTGGCGAAAGCAAACCTCACAGTGAACCTTGCGAAAAGTGAATTTTGTCATGCGACTGTAGAATATTTGGGTCACAAAGTAGGTCAAGGTTTTGTTACTCCTATCATGGCCAAGGTGGAAGCTATTTCAAAGTTCCCGATTCCTACCAATAAGAAAGAGATAATGAGATTTTTGGGAATGGCAGGATTTTACAGAAAATTTTGTCCAAATTTCTCGTCAGTTGTTGGTCCACTTACCAATCTGTTACAAAAGAGAGTGAATTTTGCATGGACCAATGACTGTGACGAATCTTTTAAGAAAATCAAATGTGTTCTTATGAATAGTCCTGTCCTGTCAGCTCCAAATTTTGATAAGCAATTTAAGCTTACTGTTGATGCCAGTGACGTAGGAATCGGGGCTGCTTTGTTTCAAGAAAATGATGATGGTGTAGATAGAGTTGTTTGTTATTTTTCTAAGAAATTGACAAAATGTCAAAAGAATTACTCTACTATTGAAAAAGAGTGTCTTGCATTATTGTTAGCTTTACAACATTTTGATGTTTATTTGAATGTTACTTTACATCCCATTCTTGTATATACTGACCACAACCCTCTCACATTTTTGCACAAAATGTCAAACAAGAATCAAAGACTTACAAGGTGGAGTTTATTGTTGCAAGAGTACAATATCATTATTAACCATATCAAGGGCAAAGACAATGTGATTGCAGATGCACTATCGAGAGTTTCATGAGTGATTTTTGCAGAATTTATCACCTAAGTTTTCATTGACATTCAAACTTTTTTAAGGGGGGAGGTGTTGTGGGTCATGTATTATTTTAGTTTTACTTTATGTGTAGGTTTACATGTACTTAGTCATGTTGTATTATGATTTCATAATAATTCTTTCTAGATTTTACTATGTCATGTTTATTTCATTAGAGAATATTCCAGTATGTTTTTGTTACATCATTATCATCACATGACTGTGATTTCTAGAATTTACTCTATTGTTAATCATTTGTAATGAGTCATTGTTCTAGAAGCTTCTGGTTAATTCATTGGTATTAAGTATAAATACCTCTGAGGAACTGTGTTGAAGGGGCATTCGTACACATTCGTAGACACGATTCATTCATCTATTCTGATATACTGGGACACTTTATTTGTTGAGACTTTAATCCATTTAACAACGTTTGGACACTGATCTTTCGAGAAAGTTTGTGATTACCGGAAACCACACATTCGATAGACTTTGTGGACCGTAACGGACACTTTGATCCGGACATTGTATTGTAAGTTGTAATCATTGTAAATATATATATTTTGTACATAATTAAACTTGTAAATTTATATTCTGTCTTTGTCTGATTTTTGCTGGCGTTTTGGGGTATTCTGACCCATAACACGAGTTTAGTGGCTCCTGTAATGATTCGCGCTGCTTCGAGGTTAATTTTTTCCAATTTATCTTTACAGTAGTCGGGGCAGTTGTCAAAAATTATATCACCGTATTCTAAAGCCGGGCGTATAAACGAAAAGTACATGCATTGGAGTGTCCGTCTGTCAAGGTCAAATTTTAACGAGCGAAGAATATTCAATTTTACGTTTGCTTTTTGACAGATAGAATTGATATGTTCACCCCAGTGACATTTATTATTGAATATTAAACCTAAGTGTCTGTGGCTAGAAACTTCAGAAATAATGGTATTATCAAAAACAAGGTCAGGATGGAGATTTGAATTGTTATGTTTTCTTGAGATCAATAGACTTACTGTTTTGCTCGGATTGAATTTTACCAACCATTTCTTGGACCATACGTTTACCTTTTCTAAATTTTCATTTAATTCGAGAGCCGCAAGAGTAGGGTTTTCAACAACAATGTAAAGCGAAGTATCGTCTGCAAATAATTTAATGGTACATCCTATTTCATTCACTATATCATTAATAAAAACTAAGAAGAAGAGTGGACCTAAAATGGATCCCTGTGGTACTCCTGCATTAATTTCAATAAATGATGATTCTTTTCCGTTAATTACGACTCTTTGACTCCTCGCCGAAAGATAGTTTTTGACCCATTCCAAAAGATCCCCTGTAATACCTAATTGTTCAAGTTTGTAAAGTAACCCCTTATGCCACACCCTGTCGAACGCTTTACTTATATCGAAAAATACCACCCTAATTTCTTTCCCCTCATCCAAAGCTGTTATAAATTGGTGTGTTGTATATAAAAGTTGATTAATAGTCGAGTCCCCTTGTCTAAAACCTGATTGATGTTCGGATAATAATTTATACTGGTTTATGAAATTATAAAGATATTTATACACGCATCTTTCGAATACCTTACTAATAACTGAAAGTAATGAGATAGGTCTGTAGTTTGTTACTTTTTTGGGGTCATCTTTTTTGAAAATTGGGACGATATTTGCTTGTTTCCATTGTGACGGATATTTTTTAGTGTTGAGAGATTTATTAAATAATTTACATAAGGGACCTGATAATTCTGATGATGCTTCTTTTAACAGTCTGGGATTAATGTAATCATTACCAATAGCTTTAGATGTATTAAGTATTTTTAGGATGTCAGTAACATCTTGCTCTGTAATTATAATATTGTTTAGTTTAGGTTGATTTTCGTTTAAAACGGGCTCATGAAGTGAAAAATTATTACTTGGTTCATCTATAACAGATTGTGATGCGAAAAACAAGTTAAACTGTTCAGCTTTATTCAGATCATTTACAATAACTTCATCATTATCATTAATTAAAATTTCCGGTTCTTTTGATTTCGATGTTTTGAAAGACACTTGATTTACTAGCTTCCACCAGTCTTTACCATAAAAATTATTTTCAGTTATTTTATTACATATTGATTTATGGTGATTTATTTTTGCGCACCTTAGAAGATCAATTACTTTATTTCTTTGCTTTTTAAATTTTGTCCAATAGAATATTGAATTAGTTTTCTTTGCCTTCTTCCTTAATCTATCTCTATGCCTCATATTTTTTCTGATTTCATTCGTAATCCAGGGGAGGTCACCCTGTCTTATAGTTATATAACGATTTGGTATACATTCGGACGCGATATTCAGTAGTTTAGACGTAAACTTTTCTACACTGTCATCTAGTGATTCAGCTTGATCTATGATAGAATCCCAGTCTACCTGAGATAACCTTGACCTATAATTATCGTAATTGCCCTGGTCGTAAAGCCATATTTTCCTTTTAAATGAATTAGATGAATGTTTAACATGATGTAATATAGCTACTATTGGATGATGATAACGGATATTAACGTCAAGAAAGGGTTCTATAACACCACTACTAGCTATCATATTTGCGTTATTAGTAAGTATAATATCTATCAATGTGGACGAATTTTCAGATATTGAAGTCGGATCTTTGATTAGTTGTTGAAGATTAAGATTATTACAAATCGTCTTAATTTTAGAATCTGTTGAAGTGTTTAATTGATTTTCATTAAAATCACCCAGGATTAGAATGTTTTTGCATCTAGTATCTATAGCCAGATCGAGGGTATGTTCTATTAAATCCCAAATGTGATTGTCTGAGTTAGGTGGTCTATAAAATGTACCAATTAAGTATTTATCTTTATTTATCTTTATCTCTACCCAAATGCACTCTAGTCCAAGGGGTTCAAGGTCATAGCGACGCTTCGAATACAAATGATTTCTGCAGTAAACTATTACTCCTCCCCCCATTCGGTCTTGTCTATCTTTTCTAAAAGGCAAACCATAACCTTCAAGTAGTATATCAGAATCAGGAATATCAGGATTTAACCAACTTTCAGAAAAACATAAAATGTCAAAATTTTGTAGGCTTGCATTTATGATATTTATTTTCGGTTTCAAACTTTGTATATTTAGATGCATTATTGAAAGACGACTTTTAAGCAATTTGTCGAATGAACTGTCACTAACAGATGATTCGTTTGAGTCTATGGTATTTTCTGATTGGTGGGTATCAAAACTCTGAATGGGTCCGGGATTTACTTCAACATCGCCGCAAATCAATAGCAATAAGTATATTATAGTGACAAAAGATGTAATAAAAGCACATTTAACCAACAAGCTCAGGTCGATAAAAATAGAATTTTTTAGACTGTAACATCGATTATTGAATGATCCTATCCTGGCTCTGTACTGTGCCAAAGTTATATTCATTATGTAATAGTGCTATCTTTGATGTCATAGGACAGTGCCAGGACAGGGTCATGCTCATGTAACAAGTATTTCATGTAGAATTCACATACAATAATAAGTGTTCGAGTATCAAATAAATAGCATAAATGGATCAGCTCAAGTTTTTTCAGGTACTTGAATATAAAAGGGCAAAAGTATGGAGAGTAAATCAAATCGGGTAGATGTCGTAAAAGGATAAACACAGGGATTGAATGACTACGTGAAAAAGTGCGGTAGCAAAAATTAACCAAAAAGTGAAATAAAACATGAAAGTACTTACAAAATACTATAATGATCTTCAGTATCAAAAGAGTAAGTAGAAAATACATTAACAACGTTTGCCACGGAAAAATTATGGCGTGAAATAAACTAGAACATAAAAAAATAAACGTATATACAATGAATAACAGATGTGAAAAGTTCATGAAGGGGAATCCCCTTTTAAGTGGGTCAATATAGGTTAATCATAACAGATGACGTAGAGGTGCCTATATTTAGAGAATAGAAAATATAATTACCAACGAGATTTTGATAGTAAACAACAGGATTTAGATATTTATGTACATAATTTACGATAGGTATTTAATGAATGTACTGCATGAAGGGAATCAAATACGCTGTACGAGAGTAAAAATGAGAGCTTAAATGACACTAATTATGACCCGCAGGACGGGTCATGTCGATGTCACGTGGGTACTCGGCTGCGCCGTCATTTCAGTCACAACCAATCACAAAACAGTATACTATGTTGATAAACAAGGGCACGTGTTCGACATATTACTGATTTACTCATCTGGCAAATCACAACCTAGAACTTTGTAGACCCTCAGCAGGTGATCCAGGTTAGTTACGAGATGTTTGTTGTCAGAGTTATCGATAACAAATATCTTGCCATCCCATACAAAAGTAGACTTTGCCTTTTTACGGCGCACTAGATCTCTACACTGGTAAGCCAGTTTTGCCCGCGATTTGGTGAGTTCCTGGTTAATGGAGACGGATCGCATGCCATCGACGTCCTTCAGTTTTTTACTATTTCGGATAAGCTGGTGGCGGGTGTGATAATTGGCTATGCGTGCAATAATAGCTCTAGGTTTACCATTACTTGGTTTTCCTACACGATGAGACACTAACAGGTCTTTGCGGTCTAAACGTACATCAGCTTTGGACGCAATATCCATTATAGCAGCGTCTGTATCAGTTTTGCCCTCATCAACACCGAAGACGCGGATGCAGCTACGGCGAGAATACATCTCAAGTTCGTCAATTTGATGCTTGAGCTGTTTGTTTTCTTCCGCCAGGGTATCTATACAGCTGCCGAGGTGGGCAGTGATGGACTGGATTTCGCTAGATATGAGGCTTTTGACCGTGAGAGCAATGCGGATGATATCATTTTCTGATAGCATGTCAGTGGCATGGGCTGAAGACGTTGGAGACTGGCTGACATTAGGGTCATTAGGGTCCTTATTGGTGTTGACCAGTTTCGGGGCATAAGACGGGTTAAGGTAACGCTAAACACAAATTTGGACTTACATATTTAATCAGATTTTTTCGTTTATTTTCAAGATACATATACAATGTTATACATCAAATTGATTGTCATGAAAAGCTGCATACAATCATGGTATCAACTTTTCTCCACAGAGTGTTGGCTTGGAGTAATGTCATTTTTTTCACTCCTTCCATTTCACACAGTTCAGCAAGGTTAAGATAACAGCTTTCACCTAAACAATGCATAATTATTGATGGTTAAAGTTAGGTCTAGTGCAAGCTAGATGTGAGTTTTTAATATATTCAAACAAATTGTTATAATCTGGCCTGAAATTATTGATATAAAAATCTTAAAATGTCGGCCATATTGGGGACTACTTTCATGTTGTAAAAAGTATGGTGTCCTTGCAGTGCCAACAATTTATTTGAATTTATGATCCAACAGTTAAATCATAGTTACCTGACATTGTACATGTATATTGATAACGAGATTAGCATAAAAATATACATGTATATACTAAAATGAATAATAATGATATTCAAATATAAGAGAAGACGAAAGGGGGGGGGGTCCTTAATAAAAATCACCAAGTTGAAATGAATCACTAATATCAACAAATGTTTTATTATGTACTGTATAGAAGGTACTATTTCAAGGAAACTCACTTTATTTAACATTTAATTTTTTTCCAAGCAAATATAAAATGTAATATATGGTGACAATGTGAATTTTCTATTACTGTTTTCAGGAAACATTCATTGTACAAAATAAAAAAAAACACTAAATAAAGATGAGCTTTTTTTATTTATCACATTCCATTTTTTCATTAAAATGCAAAAACACTGTATGTTTATATATACTCATGATCACCCCCCCCCCCCCCCAAATAAAAAAAAATCAAAAAAAAAAATCACAATTTAGACACAAGCTGTTGATTACTTTGCTTCATACTTACTCATATTCTATCTTTCATCTGGAAATATCTGTAATAAAGCTGAATGTGCAACCATTCTTCATCTCTCAGGGAAAAAACTGAAACATTGGTGAAATTTGTAAGCAAATGTCAAATTTTAAGAAAAGTTTACATTTCTCCTATCTTTTTGTGACATTTTATTTTAAGCTATATTATATACAAATTTATCTCCTTCATTTTAGATATATACATGTAACAATTATTAAAATTATTTCACAGTAGACTTTATCAAAATTTACCTATTTACCTAGTTAAATGCACGAGTCTGAATCTATTCCCATCTAAACTACATACAACATGTGCAAACAATATTTTCACTAAAATGCTAGGTTGTTGAAAAAAATGTTTGTGTATAATATTTAAGAAATAACAACTAGCTAGCCATGGTCTGTTGTCCAGTAATTCCCCTCGTCGCATGAACCAATCAAATTATCACCTCGCAGCGAGGTGATAATTTGATTGGTTCATGCAACTCAGGAAATTACTGGACAACAAATCACAGCCATCTAGTTGTTATTTCTATTCTTATATTGTTCTGCACAGGCTCTACAGCACGCGCACGTGCATGGGTGGAGCTTAGCGAACTGGAAGTTTGTTGGAGATTTTACATCAGGCGAGTTCTATGGTACATAAAGGGAAATAATATCAAGTCATGTAAGAATTTTATTTCTATAGCACCACTTCTTTCTGAAGTATAAGGGGGAAAATTTTAAAGTGTTAAACTTCTTATCACTTATAATGTAATTTATGTGAATAAATCACATACTGAATGTACGTTAGGTATTCGAGAGAAGTCCATTCTACAACCATAGCTGTTCATTCATCCTCAGAAATACACAAGAATTCTGTACAGGAATCAACTGCAAAGGGAAAAAATATCATAAGTCCCTAAAAACAAAAGTATTAAACATATATATGCATTTATATATAAATATGACGATATGTAAGCCCACTGTCGAATTGTTATAAATTCATCATCAATTTATCAATGGGTATTGACTGCTTTATGTTGAATGCATGAATATTTATATCTTCATGTATGATTGCCCTTATTGCAAGATTACACAAAACTTATAAATCATTTTGAAGTTGTAATAATTAAGAATAAGAACAAGGCAACTCTGCTTTAAATGACAGCATATTTAGAATATATAATATTTATTGGCTCCAGACAGTAATTGAAACCAAAATCAAAACAATGTATATATTGTAAGACCATATTACAAGTCTTAAGTCATAATACTGCATATCATGTATTAATCAATAAATTGTCTGTAAAATGCTGTAGTAATGATTTTTTTCTAACATTCTAACTTTCACATTTGTTAATTGAATTTTAAAAATTGTTCCAAATGTATCCAAAAGTTGTTGAAAGTCTTAATACAAGATTTCAAGTATAATACTGTAAGATACACACCACATCTCCTTGAACCACATAATGTTTGCAGGTATCCATGTCAATCTTAGACTGTATGTAGCAGTAGTACATTTTCCTTTCGATACCAAATATATTGAAAGGCCTTTTTGGTTCACGATTCTTTCCACTCCACGTAGAACATATTGAATTCCTAAAACAGATAAAGCAAATTTGTATTCAAAATGCAATTCAAAATATTTTTTCAAACAGATTTATCCAATTTGGTTTTCATCATAAAAATGTTGAGACATTTTCATATTTTGGGCATAGATATGATGTATGCAAAAAATATACAAACTATGAAGTGATGTCATATTCATTGAATTTGATGGCAATCATACTCAGTTACATCATATAATTAAAAAAAAATCTGGTGTAGCCAAATGCCCGGAGCTACTGAAAATTTAGCAATGCAAATATCTGTCTTTTTATAGGCTAGTGGTATAAAAAGTAATATATTGGAGTCAATGAATTATATGGTGTGTCAAAATTCTATGCACAATTAAAGTTTTTTTTGTACTTTACTGTAAAAAGGCAGCAAGTGTGAACAGAAGTCTTTGATGAATTGTTTCTGGTAGTTGAATTCATATGGTATACTGTATAGAGGCGTAACAATTCCTTAAAGATTCCATACTGTTTGATAATTTTGCTCGATTCCAAGGTTCATACGGAAATTCTATACCAAAATTCCATTACTTTTTCATGACTCAAAACGCATTTTCAATGACTTTGTAGACAGACAAGCGACTAATTCATTGACCATTAATTATATGAAACAAATTAAACTAAACAATTTAATCTAGTCATCTTCAGTAATCATGCATTTTGTGGCATGACTGGGTGGAACTTCTTGAATCAAACGACTGAGACGAGTCAAAAACATTTTTAGGGTAGGGCTGTCACGATACGCTAAGCTCACGATATGATATGTATCAAGATATTTACTCACGATACGATTCATATCACGATACAACATTTTTAATGTAGATATGGAGGCATTTCTGTAATTCGTCAGATATTTTATTAAAACAACAAATTAAGATCATTCATAACTTGAATAATTTGAGAATATATTGTATTGACTAGAAACAAAGTACAAAGAAGTTATCTTTGACGACTCGGCGTTCAGCATGTCCATGTTGAATTTTTAAAGATAAAACTAAATGCCGAAATTAACCGTAAGTCAACGATACAGCCTCTTCTTGTATTGTGTATCGAACCGTAATCAAGAACAGCGGTGAATCGAGAACCGGGCAGTGAATCGAGAACCGTGGTGAATCGTGACAGCCCTATATTAGGGTAGATCTATTATATTAATTAAGTAAATACATTTTATCTGTAATTTTAAACGGCTTATTTTTTAAATCTTTTTGATAACCAGGTGAAAAATAAACTCGACCTGGTCAGGTCACTTTGCCATGATAATAAAATAATCATACCAGAAATTTGAAGGGATATTCAAACATCGTCTTCAGGTGACAAGAAACCAATGAAAGTGAAATCAAAGAACTAATGCTAAATTCATGATACATGTAAATGAAACTTTTGTTGAGGAAAAGAGCAAAGACATCAAAATCAAAATGATGTCAAGCAAAATGAGATATAAACTTAAGCATTTATATGAATTTGCATTCCTAAAATGGGTTACCTGATGAGGAGTAATCTTTGTAATTTTGAGTAAAACATATACTTTGTTATGCTTAACGTATGAAGAAATATAGATTTTCCCTGCTTCAACATTGTAGCAAATCTTTATAAATCACATGCTTGCCTATGTCATTGGTGTAGAATAGATTCATTCAAACGCTGAAGTGACAAAGAATTAACATACACATGTCTATTCGCTTGCTGACAAATTTGCAAAAAGTTATTTCGCATGGTAATTCATTTAAGACATAAAATTTAGCAGCAAAAGAGTAGAATGTAATTTTAAGTAAATTGCAAAATAATTCAGTGATGCTGAAAAGTACCAGTCGGAAGGATTTCACCGGCAAAATTACATTCAAACTGGCAAAAGGTTTAAAGTTTTGCTACACAATACACATGTACTTTGTTAGGACTGGCATCATTTTCAAAATGACTGGTATGCCTTAAACGTTTTCAACATCTCTGAGTCTGATAATTACACCAAAAATGCAAAGGAAATCAGGTCTCGACTTAATATAGCTTCAAGTTTTTGCCTGTCACACACAATATTTCTTATCAGTAGATTGTGTGTGCAACTGTTAATACATGTATACCTATAATCTAATAAAATATTGTGAATGGGCCATTTTCCATTATTTTTTTTACCATTTTAATGGGCCATTTCTTAATATAAGAAAGTACTCGGAATCAATATGTGCCATCTATAAATGGGACTATCATAGTCTTTGCCCATGGTCTCTGTCCTTCCCAATCACTGTTGAGATCACAATCGGCTTGCATCGTATGTAAGCAGGAATATTGAAGCCTTCACACAAACATGAACTATACCAATAAGAAATAACATGTAAGATACTGGCGAAATATTGAAACTATTTGTTAGTAGGCATTGTAGGAAATTGCAGGAAAAGAAGGTAATGGTACGAATTGACATACTGCTGTTCACACTTGCTGTCTTTTAACAGTTATACAAATATTAAGCAGAAAACAATTGTTTTCTATGTGAAAGAGTATACCAAAGATCCAAGAGCAAATTTTAGTACTGTTCAGGTACAAAATATCTGAGTATGAGGTATCAATGTTGTTGTAAACACTATTTACATCTAAAATACCATACACATGTGTGAATGACCATTTTTGGCTTCCATACAACACTTTGACAAAAACTTGACAGAAATGTCAATTATTTCAAAATAATTGTTGTTGCATCTTATGTCAATTGCAAATATTGGATATATTTCGGTATATTTTTGTATTAATATTTTTAAAAAATAGAAATTTTTGTCGATGTTTTCACCATGTGACGTCATGACTTTTAGGCCAAATTGATCGAGTGAATTTAAGTTTTAGAAGGGCAAAATCTTGTCCGATCTCTTTCAGACGTGCGTCAATAAATTCTTATAGCCACCAAATATTGTTTACAGTACCTGTCTTACGTCTGAACAAAGCAGATTTTCTCTCGATTGTTTATTTTCTCTTTCGTGCCAACTGCAGACCTTCGAACGCAAAGAGGGGAAATACTTCCAACGAAAAGTAGTTCGATATAATGACGACAAACCTTTATATATAATCTCACCTATGTGCTTTTGTAGAATAGATATACTAATTTATATTATGTCTACGAAAGTAAGAGACTGTTTTATCAACATTCATATAAGTTTCTCAAACGTAAAAATTCGCGCAGGAATTTGACGTACTTTCATTTTGATCGAAGAGGGAAGACCGAAATTATATAGTTGAAATAGTACATTCAAATGGCTAGAAACAAACAGGTACCACATGTTTTAAAAAATATATGGGTCTCTTACTTGAATACTTTCAGAAATATGGGCTGTCACCCATTAGATCATGCATTAAATTGAGATGAAATTGGCTACTCACCAAATCAAATATGGCGACCTCCATCTCGACAAAGTGACATACAAACGGCCTCCATTCAGAACTGTACAAAAGTGGCGCGCAATTTCAAATCCCGCATGCACTAGTATCAAAACATATTTTTCTGTTGCCAAAGTTTCAATTTTTATTTTTCAAGTATATAACAGCTGAACTGTTTGAAAAATTGGGTAGGAAAACAATAATTTTCATAAATTATATGGAGTATTGGTTAAAACATGGGCTGGTCACGGAGAGGCCATTACTGTAAATGTATAGGGTGTACTTATATGTAGTTACATGCAAAGTTTGAAAGTAACAGGCACAGAGAGAAAAAAGATATACACTTTTTTATTACATGAGCTGCCAGGCGTCCATTTTGACTTTAGCGTTACCTTAATATACTTGGGCGTAGAAGTGAAAGTGCTTCCCGAGGAAAAAGGTGGATCTGGACCTGGACTTGTTCCTGCCCCTCCCGCGATCCCAGATATAGCGCTGCTGCCCTGAACTATGGACGCTATCTTAGATTGGAGCGAGGTTGACAGGAAATTTTGACCTTGGATAAAACCTGTATTTGTCAAATCGAATCCCCCAATGTTCTGCTTCTTATGTATATGGGATATCGAGGGGGAAAGATCCGATGAACTCAGGGAAAGTCCACGTTTATCGTTATCGTTCATCATGTTTACAGTATGTTTACAGTATGTGTACTCAGTGAGAACTTCTCAATATGGAGGATCGCTGATCGCTGATAAACAAAGTCACTTACCACACAAAGAGGATTCTTAAAATCATCCAAAAACACTCAAAATATCAGTAATGCATATATACAGTCTGTGTGGTAAATACTATCGGCTCTCAAATCCACTTAAAAAGGTGTAAAAACGGGTTTTCTCACATTTTATCCAGAGCGCTAAAAATCATGACCGACTCTCTCGGCGCATGAATAATTTTCTTTCCTCCAGATTATTATTTTTCCATTTTATCCGACATACATAGGAAAATTACCGAGGAAAATTAGCATTTTGGCAAAAACTGGTGTTTCACAATGTGGTCCTTGATTATTATTTTCAAAACCAATAAATGGCTGCGATGGCGAGTCAGCAAACATGCCAATTCTATCTGTCTTTTTTTTTCTGGTCTCTTGGATCCTGGGCAATTTCCTTAACATTTATATGCGTTATGATCCTAAGTATTTTCTTTCTGATCATAATACATAAAAAGTCCAGATGACAGTTCAATTGATATGTACATCGTATCGCTTCCAAACGAACACTCTCAGCGATAAACTCATACCTGAAGTAGCATAGCAAGTGTCCGATTGATGATGAATCAGGATTTATTCTCTTATCAGGTGAGGTACGATGTTATTTTTGTCTCTTTAGTCTGTCCGTCCTGAATATAATTTTCAATTTACCATATTGCTACATATAGATAATGTCTTGGTGTTCATACGGTATACGGGATATCAAATGACAAGTACGAATTCACATAGGCGGATCCAACACTGTTTGAAAAATGTTGAAAGGAAAACTAAATATTTTAAGTTGGTCAAAATTTAGTCATTGAGCAAGGAAACTGGATGTACATCCTACTCCCTCTCCAAAGACAAAAACCTTATTGAAACTACTGTAAATAGTATTGACTTTATTCAAGTGCAAATGTAACCCCCCCCCCCCCCACCCTCCAAAGTATCCATACTTGTATCCGACCTAGATATGAACTGCAAGTTTCATTTTTAAGTTTGTATTAAGTTTTTAAGTATTTTTTGCCTATTTCTAAAATTAATTTTTGATTTCTTCATCAGATGACTTCATTTCTCATTTTAGGTGTTACATGTACTCACTCCCAGACTTCTAATCACTGAATGTCACGGTGGACGAGTTTGAAGCTCGTCTTATATACCGGCGCTGTAGCGATGTACCTGGATTTTAGGTCGTACCTTCGTAAGTATGCATACGTCAGCAGGTGTGAATGGTCGCTATAGCTTATTTTTAGGCATGGGACGGAGATTGTTTGAGTCTATATTTAACAATCTCCGTCCCCCAAAAAATTACTATTTCATCAAAGTTTTAAATGTAGGCTTTCAGCTTTAATTCAGCCAGTTCAGTCATACGGCGATATATACACAACAAAAAAGAAACACACCACTTAATCTTCATTCTATAAAATGCATAATGTTATCTATAGGTATTCTATTCTTTTCCATCATAAATCGTAGGTATACTAATGACTTAACCTGTCAAACGCCAAACGAATCCATCTTCATGATCAGACACAGCGCAATGAATTTAAGAATTCCATTCACTTTTTTAGAAATGATTGAAGCTTTTCAACCTATCCAAATTGATATATAAGGCATTGCGATTTGTTTTTTCATTGATGATAAACAGTTTTCCCTGTATACAAATTCATTTAATTGCTTCAAATGACGTCATCAAACAGAAAATCTAAATTTCAGAAAAAACATCCCAAACATCAACTCTTTTGAAAATGAAGTCCATGGTCTGATATTTTTCGCCCTGAAATGTGTAGCAAAGCACAAAATTTCCCTACTACAGCTAGAATCTGACCTTTTCCGCAAGCACAGTTTTCAGAAACAATACCTCGATCTTTTTTACAAGCATTTTCAATGGTTTTGGACGTGTTCTGGTATTTCGTTTGATAATTTCATTGCGATGTTAAAGAGAAAGCTGAAGAAAAAATTAGTGTTTCTTTGGAATCAGAATTGCAAAATATTGATATCCTTTATCGTAAAACATACCCCAATATACTGAAATTTCCACTAAGACATTTAATTTTTTATATTTATTGGCATATTTTGGCTTAATTTGAATAGACAAAGCAGTATTTATCTATATTTTACTGAAAATATGCCGAAAGTGGTCAAACAAGAAAAATTTAGAAGGATACCAAACCTGCGGCCATGCAAAAGGAGCTAGAAACACCGCGTTTTATTCAGCACTATCATTGTGATATGTTGAGAAAAAAAAAAGATGGAAACGTGTTTTATCCTCGGTAATTCGAGTGTTTGAAAAAGAAAACTATAATCAAATGTCTAACAAAATATTTATGATCAATTGAAAAAAAAATCACTATATAATATGATGTGCGTTTCTTTTTTGTCGTGTATATATAAAACAGGTATTGTTTTTTTTTTCAATTCAATTCAATTTATTCCGTAAGTCACAGACTCATAGGCATATTACAAAAAAGTCACATAATATTGTACACATGCAAAGTAGCGCCGATTTATATTAAACTTCGCTTCACATATATTGTGAGTTATACACTTTTCTTGAAACAACTTATTTCCTATCTTATTACTATATTAGTAAAGTATCTATGCAAACATCTTTGATTTCATTTTAATAACTGTTATGGTTCAGGTACATGTATAACTGAAATAACTGAAGATGTGCATGAAAAAGATTGGCTCCTTGCCATTTTTAAATGATTGCTAACGCCGGACAAGCTTTTTTTAAGCTAAGACTTGTTTTTACCTTTAGTTCGCTCGAATAGATTGTACTACAGTTATCCGCAAAATTTAGATCATTAATTGAAAGCAAGTTATAAATATCTGAATGTAGAATTGAACTAAAGCGTTGTGCGTTTCCTTCAGTGAGAGTGCAAAGAGTGAAGAAACTCTGCGTAAAAACGTACATATCAACAACAACAACAGGAGAACAGCTAGTTTCCATTGGAATTTCCAAACTCTTTTATAATACTTAATGATTCAGAGATGTTTCAGAAGGCTTTTAGCTACCAAACAGTAAATACGCATCTAAATCTAAAATGGCTTACCATAGATATGTAGGTCAACTGCTGTAGAATCTATCATCTCAGTTCCATTGTAGACTTTACATTCGTACCTCCCACTGTAATTTTGATTCAGGTTCTCTATGTACAGAGTATTGCCAAACGAAAAGATGATATCATCCTTGTACCAAATGTAACTGCAGAGTGGTTTGCACCTTCCAATAAATCTGATTGGTCCAACTTCACTTGTGGTGGAGCTGTTCACAATTAACTGTCTGACATTTGGGACTAAGGTATGATTTGAAGGAGCTGTGAAATGAATACATATAATAGATAAATTTATGTTTTTGCTCGATATTGATAACATAAGTACTCCTTGAGCTAACTAAAGTGGTTTTCGAATGCATACGAGAGGTCTGACGTTACTCATCACATAAATGAAGTACGCTACCTTGGTAATAAGAAAAGTGAAGGGTAGACATTTTGAATCCTGACAATAACTGATAAAATGGTCACTAAATATGGTCAATAAGCACACATTTCAAAGAACAAATTTTAGGGGGTTAGGTACATTTCTCCTGCCGTTCTAGTCTTATTTCAGTGCATTACCAATCAAAATAGCTATAAGGGCCCATATAATCAACAGAATATAGGTATGCGGAATACGTGTTCCGTTACTGTCTGGCAAAGCTTAAGACTGGGATAAAATAGCACTTCACTGCAGAATAAACAAATGTATCCTTTTTATGAAATTTCTTTCGGACAATGACGGAAAGCTGTTGTCGTACGAATTATTTTTTGAAAGATACAACTTCCATTCTCCCTTTCCATTGTATCAATGTATAAAAACAGGTATCGAAACATTTCATTATAAGGTCAAGTATCAAACTAAATTCGAATTCTAAGAAAAAAACAAAGGGTTCAACGAATTGTTATAAACTTTTCATAAACAATACTTATATCAGACAATGAAGGGAGATGATAAGGGGAGATGAGCCACGAATGACTTCCTACTATGGAGGGAGATTAGGGTCACAATGCTATTTGAATTGCTTACATGCTCCATGCTATGTTGCTTCATTCAATGTTTGATTATTCCATGTTCATTTGTCTTACTTTCATTTAAAATTGGCTTTATTGCAGTTGTCTTTCTTCTTTATGCAATGTTGCTCCCGTGCATTTTACATTTGTCCTTCGTCAATGCATAAGTGTCGTTATGCCATGCGTTATGAGATCTTTCATTGTGCCATCATTCCCATTATTGCTTCGTCAATGCTAACCTCAATTTTGATACCAGGTAGCGCTCCGTTTGTGTCCGTTCCTTGAAATGAACTTTGAGACGTCCCCTGCTGCAGTACTTGGGAAAATGAGTTATGAATAGCGCAAAAAAGCAAAAGCCGATTGAAAAATTTGAACCAAAAAGTAATAATTGACAAAATGATAAATATTTGGGCCTTTTTGTTTGTTTGTTGTTGTTATTGTTTTTTTTTTTTTTTTTTTTGTTTTTTTTTTATTTATACAGTAATAGCCATTTGGGGATTGAAAGCTCCATTTTTTCCACCATAACAGTTATAGAATCGTGGCTCAGTGGTTAGCGTGCCGGATTGTGCCAAAAAAAAAAAAAGTTTCCGTTTGGGTTCGAATCCCATCAGCTACATATTTTTTTTTTCTTCTGAAATGTGAGTGGGAAAAGTCAGGTTTTTTTTCTGAGATATCGTGGGAAAGGCGGTATTTCAAATAAAAAAAATTCTAGATAAATTTAAGTGCCGTGCGTCCTACACTGAGCCTAGATATCAACACCCCCGGCCCCATTGATTCAGTCAATACTGCAGTTTCTAGTTTCCTCTCATAATTTTTACCTTGAAAATTTACCTTTTGACATCTCTGTATGCCCAAATTACTTCAAGCTGTTGTCCAGAGCTACGCCTGTTCAGGAACGTGGCACAAAAACGTGTCATTCACAGCCTTTTTCAACAATGGCCTAACTGTAGACCTTCATTGTGTTCCTATACTCCGTATTAGGAGCGCAAGGAAGCTAGGTCTAATTTTGATTAGATTGCACTATGGCAAACATGTCAGATTCTTCTTGTTCAGTGGCAGATCCAGCGCCCCCTTTGAAGGGGCGAATATTGCCGATTTTACGGAAAATGGACCAAAATATATGTACCTGTTTTTGCCGGGAAAATATTGAGTCTTTGCAGGAGGGGAGGATGCCCCTTCCGCACCCCCTAAATCCGCCATTGTTGTTCGACCCAAGATCAAGGTTAAGATTAAAATGCAAGCTTTTGATACTTGCAAGGATTGACCTTGAACATTGACCTTCACAGGTCCATACTTCAAAGTCAATTATCATAGAAGTTTTATCTTTAATGCAAGAATCACCCGATTTATGGTACAGAAACGACATTGACGGACACATCTTTTATTGAATTTTTAAAAGGCAATTAATTAAGATTAAGACTTTTCACAGATGACTTGCAAGCGACGACGGCTAGCCAACGAAGCTTTAAGAAAGTTTTGTAATAAAAAAAAAATTATTTGAACTGAATAGTGATTATGTACAGTTGCCCGCCATATTTTTTTTCCAAAACACTGAACCCCCCCCCCCCCCCCCCAAAGAAAACTTTTTTAAAAAATCAAAAAAAAATAGGAACTTCCATAAAAAAAAATATTTTTATAACTACCCAATTTTTTTCTACATCCTCTACTAGGCAGATGGACAACATGGACAGTTTACAATATCCCCTCCTTTCTTTAATACATAAAATTGACAAAAAAATGTATCCTCGTCCGGGATTCGAACCCACTCGGAAAGGTGTAAAAATAACGATCCAAGGCGAACATGATAATCATTACACCACAGAGATTCCTCATTCATATATGTTTTTATAGTGTTAAAAGTTACAAAACTCTGATGCATACAAATGCAACATTTACTTCTTAATAGCATATTTTTCAAATATTTCTACAGCGTCATAAATCTACTTCTGTCCTCTCGTGCAATGATATAACTCATTTTTCGAACGATACTGTCGTAGAATGTAAAAGAGATTTCCAACGACAGGGGATGCTTAAAAGTTCATTCAAGGAACGGGCACTTGCGGTCGTGCGAAGCGCCATCTGGTATCGAAATTGAAGTTAGCATTGACGAAGCAATCATAGCATTAGGACGAAAGAAGGATGCAGAATGAAAGATGTTATAACGCATGGCACAACGGCAATTATGCATTGACGAAGGACAAATTTAAAATGCACGGAAGCAAAATTACACAAAGCAGAAAGATTTAAATGAAATTTGCAATGAAAGCAAGACGAATGGACTTTGAATAATCAAACATTGAATGAAGCAACATAGCATGAAGCATGTAAGCAAGTCAAATAGCATTGTGACCCAATCCCCTTCCATATCCTACACTGGGAAATTATAAGCTTAGCAATACAAAATATTGTAAGTACAAATGATTCACTGTCGTATTATTCATAATGTTTTGGGAACAAATTCAATTTCATTAAAGAATTGAAATCAAAAACTCAGGTCGGTGCTCATTTTGTCAAAAATTTCGGAAACAATTTGTGATTTATTTCTCCTCTATTGTGAATGTTTTTTTTTTTTTTAAGTGTTATCTTTGGTTTTACAAGACCTAAATGCTATAATTTGCATAACAAAATATTACATTTTCCAACGAAAGAGGGCAATCTGCTTTCTATATTTTACATGTGCGACAGTTAGTATTTTCAATTAATTTAAATCAGGAAAATATATATTCAATAAGAATCTTACAAGTGAAAAGGTCTCAAAGAAGTGAGGAATGCTTCAAGTAGTAATACTGTAAATCCTTTTTTACTTTATTCTAAATTCTGAATTCATGATATAATATATGCAACTGGATTTTTCTTTTTCGGCCAAGCACATCACTGATGAGATATTTCCTGTTGAAATGCACCATGCATATACATTTTACAACAGAACTTATATTTCAATATTGACAGTTAAAGCTCGGATTTTGTACTCATCAACTAAGATAGCTTCACCAATATCAAATAACCAGAGACCCATGACATCATCTTCACCTGAGAACAGTTTAAATCTGACAATACTAGTACTGTTGATCGAGACTCTCTGTGGTCACATTAGTTGACCGATAGGCACGAAAAACAAAAATTAGTCAAAGGCATTTTATATGAATTAGTAGAGGAGAATGCGAAAATGTGTCAGTAAATCATTACCCTCGGCGGCCATATTTGTTGGCTGATCGGCAAGAAGCACACAAACTTAGTAGAGAACCTCGATCATATCCCAGCCATCTTGCTACGTCTTTCGGTATATTTACGACATAATTTTCACAGATTTTGGCCATATTTCATTGTTTAGATTAAGGATCACTGACGAGGGTTAAATACCCGAAACGTGCATGTCTGGTCCATGCTGTAAATTTATCTGCTCTAAAATGATGCTAATGAATATTAAGACGTTATAATCGATAACGGCCTTGCTTCTTCTAAGGTATTGTGAAAGTCTATGCATCGGTTGCATAGACGTCGAAATGTGTCAGACAATCAGACTCTCGGCGCCAATATTTGTACATCAATCGGCACCAAAAACACAAGCTTGTTAGAGGACCTTGAGTATTTCCTTTTTGTAAAGTTTCGTGTCATTCTGTTCAGCGATTTCAGAGAAACCGAAAATGCTTTAATTAATCAGAGCCATATGCGGCCATATATGTCGACCGACATAAAACACAAACTGAGTGGAGGATCACGATTGTGTGCTTCCTTAAAAGTTTCGTTATATTTTGTGAAGTGGTTGTGGAGATGTCGAAAGTCTATGGACAACGCATGGACGCCAGACAAAGAGGTATGCCAATAACTCATTTTAGCCTTTAGTTAAAGCGAGCTAGAAATGGGATACAAGCATTTCCATAAGAGTGCATGAATAATTTCAACCACATTTGTAATTTCAACCACGTTTGCCCAAAGTAAATATTCTCTTTATCCATGAAGATTTTATTGCAATTATTTGATATTTAGCTCGCCAGGACGAAAAAGTCCGGAGAGCTAATGCCATACCCTCGGCGTCATTGTCGTCGTCGTCGTCCGTAGACAAAACTTTAACCTGGGCTATATCTCTTGAATTATAAGGGGTCGGGCTTTGATATTTCACATGTAGATACCTTGTGACGAGAACTTTCTTTTGAGACCATGAACTGTACCTAGTGATCTCGATCTTAGACTTTTATTACTTTTCAAAAACTTTAACCTTGGCTATACCTCTTGAACTATAAAGGGTAGGGCTTTGATATTTCTCATGTTACAGTAGATACATTGTGAAGAGACCTTTCATTTGAGACCATGACTTTTGACATAGTGACCTTGACCTTGGATTTTGATCTACCTTTAAAAAAATTTAACCGTGGCTATATCTCTTGAGCTATAAGGGGTAGGGCTTTCTAGGAGTCAGATCCCAGTTATTTTTCAAGTACTTTCTTACCAAAAATGGGAGAAAAATTCTCAAATCGCACCAGCTCAAACACATTGACACTACTTTTAAATGATTAAAAATTTTATTTGATCACATAGAAAAAATGCCATAAAGATTCAAAATACGCAACTTTTTAAATCCAAATAAAGATATTTACACAAAATAAACTGTGTTGTGTTCTTTCAACATTGTTATAATGATATTTTAAATGTAAAAATTTAGAATTTATATGATTTTTTTCCAGGAGGTCCGAGAGGGGTAATTCAAACTGTAAAAATCGCGAAAAATCAACCAGAAAAGGATCATTCTAGGCTTATGTTGTAATAATTTTCGTTGCTCTGTGTCAGTAACCATTTAGGAACTCTAAAGAGTGAAAAAAAATACGCATATATCAATATAACGACTCGTAGTAAGGCAAAAACGCACCCACCCCCCTAATTTTACAATTCCCGCGTTTTCCTTAACGTTCGGAATATGCTCAGAATGAAGCTTAAAACTCTATATTAGACTCCGAATTTGCTAGTTTTCCACTTAGAAATAAGTTATACATCAAATGAAAATCATGTTCTAAATGAATGATTCAATTTCATAACAATCAATAGCACAAAAAAAGCCGGGAGGGGGGGGGGGGGGCGCAAAATCCAGCATTTCGATATGTAAGCATAACTTATCTATACTTTTTTTTTATCACATATGGCTATAAACACAAAACTTTGTATAATCTGATTAAGATAAAAATGAATTTGGCGGGCTGGGCGTCATAACGGAAAGGGGAGGGGGGAGGCTCGGCGCCTTTGAATGGGCGCGTGATATGTACACGTCAAATAGATGTTAAACCAATCAAGCCACATTCTGTGCCAGTATCTGCATTCTTTCATGAAATAATAACAACATTATATCGTTTTCTCATAAAATTTTATGATACAAAGTGTGTTTATTCGTAAACGCTAACTCTTGAATACTGAATTCGGCATCAGGCTGAAATAATAATGAAATGTACATGTATAGCGTCAGTGATACGATTATTTCAAGTATATGTCTCAGTGTGTGCGCTGATATACCGGAATTTTGAAATTTTCACTATTCCTTATGATATAGATAAAATCTGTCATCCTTGGGACCGCTTGACTTGCACATCAAACCGCGCTTCTAGGATCCGGATCCAGATCCCTTTTTTTTAAGTACTTTCTTTCCAAAAATGGAAGAAAAATTATAAAATCGCACCGGCTGAAACACATTGATACTACTTTTAAATGATTAGAAATTTTATTTGAATCAAATAGAAAAAATGCCGTAAATATTAAACATACGCAACTTTTAAAATATTTCTTCAAAGTCATGCACATGGTTCCGGGCAGGAATTATTCGAATTTCATACGTATTCTTCCCAACATATGCATGTCTCACACACTTTAAAATATTTTCAGAATTCTATTTCATCTATCTAGTAAAAATTGATGGGGAGACAGTTCAAGATAAACATTATGTGCATTTTCCACCAATTGTTAAAAAATTAAGAAATAATAGGAACTATTTGACAGGACAATGACCTAGATATGTAAATAATTGGGATCTGTATCCTATAACCCCCTCTTTTACCTTTAACAAAATCATAATACTGTCATATATATCAATATGTTTGTATGCTATATATAAAAATTTATCTGCTCTAAAATGATGCTAATGAATTTGAAGAGGTTAAACATTTGTACCACTTGGTGTTATTGCTGGTGGACCAAAAGTCCCCGAGGGCACATGTAGCCAAGTTCGATCAATTTCGGTAGGTCGTTTCTTCAAACGCATTTGAAAATTTCTGTTTACAAAATATTCTCAAATTTCTAAAAACTGGGTCCTGGATCATCATATCCCAGCCATTATGATATGTCTTTCGATATATTTAGGACATCATTTTCACAGATTTTGGTCATATTACATTGTTTAGATTGAGGATCACTGACTAGGGTTTATTACCCGAACGTGCATGTCTGGTCCATGCTGTAACTTTATCTGCTCTAAAATGATGCTAATTAATTTGAAGACGTTAAACATATACAAAGCTTCATCAAAATATATTCATCCGTTTTGAAATAATTCAGCCAAAATAAAGCCCGATTGGCGCTATTTTTAAGCACGCAATATTTGACAAAATTCATTACATTTTCATGTCCGCTATTTTCAAAACTGTCCTGTTCTCTTCCAAATAAAGATATTAACACAAAATAAACTGTGTTGTCTTCTTTCAACATTGATATAATGATTTCTTGTGGTGGGACCTTACATTTGAGACCATGACCTTAGACCTAGTCAACCTAGTCAACCTCTGCAGCAAAATCTAATACAGACAATGCATCAAGCGCAGCCTTTGCAAAACTACCCTCTTTTGAATAATGACAGTAAACTTAATGATATATTGAGAAGGCTTGATCAGATGAATAAAATATAAAAATTCTTGGACAATGTCAACGACAAAGTCCATTCTATAGATAGAAAGGTGGTCAATTTAGACTTGAATGTTAAAAAATTAGAGGAAAGAATAGAGGCAGTGGAAAATAGTCGTCAGTTTGACAGCGAAAGTATACTGAACAAAAAAAGTTATGTCCTTCTTTTTTGTATTGGTTTTACATGACTCGTGAAAACAAATTTTATTCAAAGGCGGTATCCTCGAAAAATATTTTTTTGAATTAAATGTTAAACGGTTTATCTATTAATTGTCCGATTCTGACAACGATCTTAATAAATTGATGTAAATGTGACGTCATAATCAAGGTTTAAACCAAAGTGGTTTCACCTGTTTAATCCTCTCTGGTAAGGGCATTTCTGAATCCAAAAGAATTTTACTTAACAAATCGGTATCTGCACACCCTTAGATACACTTTCAATGTGCTTTTGGTATTTGACATAGCGCATGACCGACTGTGGACTTCCGGTGTCATTAAAGCTAAATTTTCTTGAAGTACAAGCTTTTAGATTGATTTATGGATAATCGATATCACAATTTTTTTTCCGTTTTGGATAAATCGCTTGTGCTTATTTATACACTCTTTCTTTCGAAAGCAGTCAACCAGAACAAAGAAAGAGAGAAATTTTCCTTACAAGGTGAAAACGCTTTGTTTCGTCACGCTTCATTACGTTCAATGTCTGAATTTTTGAGTGTTTTTTGGGTAAGTTTTATTATTTCGAGGGTTATAACGTTTCATCTTCACAAGTGGTGACCTTTCATTTTTAGGGACATAACTTTTTTTGTTCAGTATATGAATAGTTTACAGAAAGAACAAAAGGAAATCAAGGGCGAAATACCGAAGAAGTCACTGAGATGAGAAATGCCGTTAAATCCCTGCAGGCAGATCACACTAAATCGACTGAGGAGATTATTGATATACAATGAAGGTCAATGCGGGACAGTCTTATGATTTACAACATACCCGAAGAGGAAGAAGAAAACTGTATGGTGAAAATTTGGCATTTCATGGAGGAAAACATGAAAATTGAAGGGACCAAAGCTTCTATCAATGTTGAACGTCTTCAAATTCATTAGCATCATTTTAGGGTAAAATTATAGATAAATTGACAACATGGACCAGACATGCACATTTCGGGTATTTAATCCTCTTCAGTGATCCTCAATCTAAACAATGTAATATGACCAAAATCTGTGAAAATTATGTCCTGAATATACCGAAAGACGTAGCAAGATGGCTGGGATATGATGCTGCATGACCCAGGACCAAGATTGAAAGGGCTGTTAATTTCATGTTACGAATCACTCATTCCTCATTAATGTTTTGTTAAACTATATTTTTGATAAGCAAATATATCCATCTTCATGGACAAAAAGTATCATTGTTCCTATTCCAAAGAAAGGTTATTTGTCTGATGTAAATAAATACATAGGAATAACACTTGTTAATTGTATTGCAAAGATTTTTAGTTTTGTATTGAGAAATATGCTCGAAAGTTTTGCTGAAGATAAAGATATATATTTCGTTCAGTTTGGATCAAGAAAAAAGAAAAGAACTATTGATTGTATACAAACTCTGAATATGGTTATAATTGTGAAAAATTTTTGATAGAAACGCATTTTTTTTAATGGCTTTAATCTGGTTTTAGCTCAAAATGTGTAAATATGTTAAAAGCTATTTATGAAAATGTCAAATTATGTGTTAGGTCTTGTAATAATGTTTCCGATTTCTTCGATATACATTCTGGAGTGAAACATTGGGGGGGGGGAAGCCATTATTATATTTCCTAAATTTAGCATTTATAAATGATATTGAGCAATCAATTAAACCAGATTTCACAGAAAACTACTTAAAACTTGATGATATTTGATTTTTTATGTTATTGTTTTCTGACGATACAATTTTAATGTCAAAAGCTCCAGAAGGTCTACAAGCTTTGTTACACAAATTAAAAGTATGATTTTGTAATAAGTGGGGTATACATGTGAATACAATTAAAACTAAAATATGTATTTTTGAGAAAAGAAAAATCGAGTAACCAATTTTTTTCATATTTGATAATGTATTTTTGGAAAATATTGACAACTTCACATATCTTTGAGTAACACTTTGTCACAATGGTCAAATGAAAATTGCAATTAAAAGTTTTGAGGACTAGGCAAATAAAGTTTTTTTTTTCATTAAAATATGTGTTTTCTAAATTAAGTTTTAATGTCTCGTCAAAAATGTCACTATTTAATAAGTTGATAACACCCATTTTAATGTATGGTGCAATAATATGGAGAAGGAGTGATGTTGAACCAAGTTATAAAGTTTTGTACAAATTTTGTAGAGAAATTCTGCAAGTTAAACCAGGTACCCTGAACTGTGCAATTTTGGGAGAACTTGGTCAATACCCTTTTGATGTTTTGTGTAAAATTCGTTCTATTAAGTACTGGTTTGATATTGATACGAATAATTCTTTTTTACTTTTTAAAATTTATCAAAAAGAAAAATATGATGTCGATCATTATAATCACACTAAATGTTGGTCATTTAAGATTAAGAAACTGCTTAGTGAACTCGGATTCGCTGATTTATGGATATTTGAAATTTGCAAACGAATACATTTGAATCTGTTAAACAAAGAATTATTGATGTTTAAATACAAAATTGTAGGAATGAAATTAATAACATGTCAAGGTTACATCTTTATTCAAAAATTAAGATGGATTTTTAATTTGAGCCATATTTAGACTATATTGAAAATGCTAAACATAGAATTTGTATGACTCGGCTAAGATGTTCTGCTCATAATTTATTTATAGAAACAGGAAGACATCAAAATATAGCAAGAAATGATAGAATTTGTAAATATTGTATACATAGAAACATAGAGAATGAATATCATTTTATCCTAACTAGATTTACGATTGAAATATTTACCAAAGTTTGCTTATTCCTGGGCCAATATACAGAGATTGGTTAAATTAATTTCAAATAAAAAAAGAAAACATTGAATAAATCTTTCGAATTATATTTTTGCTGCAACGAAACTTCGAGATGAATTGCAAACAATTGTATTTGTGTAATGATTATTTATTGTTGCTTCTCACGTATGTAAACACTAATAATGTCCTTTGTCATGTATGTTTTGTATCTGTACTGTAATGCTACGAGAATGTATGTGCTTTAAACTTCAAATAAACTATATATCATTATGCTATGCAAATACTAAGCTGATTACGCAAGGGTATTATTGAATGATTCAGTATGGGTAAAATTAGGGACTTCACTACAGAAACCCTCCAAATTGGTGTCCAAATTATTCTTGACCAGTGATTAATCAAAGCTGATAATTTTGACTTTTATCGATCAAAATTCAGATATATAAATTTCCTATACCGACAATTAAATGTGAAAACCGAAAAATTGAAATTTTGTCATCCCCATGATAAGGTCTATTATACGTGGTGAATACATCTTTTTTGAAAGCTTTTTAGAACAAATCAATATAATTATCGTTTTAGAGCTATTGATATGAAATCCCGAAAATTTTGAAAAATGATCAAAACTGTGTGCTAGTGCAGTATAAAGGAATATTTCAGAACCGTCAAGGACAAGGGTCGTGTCGTCACTGTGTTGGGTTATTATGTGATCACAATTATTCATAATTATACCATAAATATCACCAAAGTCCCCTGAAGTCTCTTCAAAACAGATACGCATCGAACGATTTGAAAAATGAAGAAAATGAATCCAACAATATCATAAAAAAGAGGTCCTAGGGCCCACATTCCTCATCTAAGTTGCACACAAAAGAATGATAGTGGACAAGTTGGTTGAGGACCTTGATATTTCCTTCCGGATAGGTTTCTTAGATTCTTTAGATCCTTTTACATAGACTTTGTGTTACAAAAGACCTCTGCGTTTAACTGTCTTGTTTGTGACAGTGAGAAGATTTATGTTATACAACTTTTGGTCTCGCGGAACACCTATTGACTTTTCCATGTAACGACTTTTCAAAAAAGTGACCACTGTCAAAATTCTTATTTTAAGTAAACTTAAAGTTGCTTTAAATTTTAACAGGAAATGTTGACTTTTGAAGTTTAAATAAATTTGGGAGGATTTTCTGCTGAAAATAGGCATCTGAGGCAGATCCGAAACTGTGTAGTAACTCCCATGCAGCCGGCTTACTTTCGGTTTGCTGTTTTGGCCATGTACTGATAATAGGTAAGAAATATGGAGGGAAAATAGCCGTCTTGTTCATAGATGATAAATTTGTGAGAAAATGAATCACGGAAGAGGTATGTAATTTGATACCATTTGAAATTTTCAGAATTTATCTAGAGATACATAGTAACCATATTTTGTGGGAAATTTTTTTCTCTGAGCTATGGCGACCTGAAAATGGGTAGGTTTTGCTAAAATTTGCATAATTTAAGTGTCATTTTGGGTATGTTTCCATTCAATGTTTTGGCACATGGAAGCTAGAAGAAAGCAATGTCTATATGTGTTCTAGTACTTTGAGGGGGTATTGTGAATATTAAGATAAAAAATGTTAAATAAGTTGGCTGCCATGGCAACAGATTGGGAAAAAAAGAAAAACACCCCTTCCCTCAAAGCGACATTACAAGACAGGTGTTCCGCGAGACCTATTGTGCATCTATGGATACCTCTGTGTATCCGGATAAGTGGGAGGGTTCTGCGTACGTAATCCGGATATCCACACCATTTGCTTATTGCAGATGGCCGTCCAAAGTCATTGCCGGGTGCACTTTGGTCTCCTTCCTTTTATGTGCTGTCATTAATGTTTGATGTTTTTGTACGTCTGTTTCGATTGTTTTGTACGATGTTCTAGTGATTTTTGTCGTATATTTTTTTGTGGTTTGTAGTTTTTGTCTGATGTCATTTACGTATCACTTTCTTGTGGGTTTGTTTCGCTGGTTGGGTGCAGGGTGGTTATGTTGGAGATCATCCCCTTTTCTTGAAATTCTGTGCAGCTCTTAATGAGGAGAAGTCGAAAATGTGTCAGCCAATCAGAGCCCTCGACGGCTATATTAGCTTACCGATCGGCACAAAAAAAACCCCACAGACGTGATGAAAGAGGACCTTAGTGTTTACGCATTGCATTGAAATATATTTTAAATTTTCTGTCATCAAATTAGACCTGAAGTTCTAAAACTAAGGCGTATCTCCCTCATTGCATAGCTCTGTCTTTAGCTGGGGTTTCGGCATATTTTTTCGGTCATCTTTAGAATTAAGCTCCTTGCGCCTACCCCTCAACGATTTTTGGCCATATTGTTCACGTAAATACGCTTCTGAATAAACCCTACCCAAAATTTTGAGCCGCTCATTTTGGCAAGAGGAAATTAAAAGTATGTATTGTGGATGGAGCCAGGAAAATTCACTTCGGCTGTATTTAAATTGTTTCGCATGAAGTACTACTGACGAGAATTCAAGTATCCGAAACACGTGTCTAGTACAATAAAATTGGTACTGAGTAACGTATATTTCATTATTAACGATTTCAACCACTAGGCTCGTATCGCTGCTGGTGGACTGTAAGTCCCCGAGGATATCGCTCACCTAATTTTAGTGTTAACGCACTGCATTGAAATATATTTTAAATTTTCTCTCATCAAATTAGACCAAATGTTCTAAAACTAAGGGGTATCTCCCTGATCGCATAGCTCTGTCCTTAGCTGGGGTTTCGGGAAATTTTTTCGGTAATGTTTAAAATTAAGCTCCTTGCGCCTACCCCCAACAATTTTTGGCCATATTTTTCACTTAAATCCGCTTCTGAATACACCGTACACAAAATGTGGAGCCGATCATTTTGGCAAGAGGAAATTAATACTCTGTATTGAGGATGGCGCCAGGAAAATTCACTTCGGCTTTATTTAAACTGTTTGGCATGAAGTCCTACTGACGAGGATTCAAGCATCCGAAATACGTGTTGGTGAGTGTCACTGCTGGTGGACCAAGAGTCCCCGAGGGCACATGTAGCCAAGTTCGATCAACTTCGGTTGATCGTCTGTCTCTTCAACGCATTTGAAATTTTCTGTTCTAAATTTTTTTGAAATTTCTAAAACGTGGGTCCTGTAGCATCATATCCCACCCATGCTGTAAATTTATCAGGTTTTAAATGATGCTATTGAATGTAAAGACGTTTAACATTTGAACTACGTGGTGAGTGTCACTGCTGGTGGACCAAGAGTCCCCGAGGGCACATGTAGCCAAGTTCGATCAACTTTGGTTGATCATATGTCTCTTCAACGCATTTGACATTTTCTGTTACAAAATTTCTTGAAATTTCTAAAACGTGGGTCCTGTAGCATCATATCCCATCCATTCTGCTACGTCTTTTGGTACATTTTTGGACATAATCATTTTCATACTTTTTGGCAATATTACATTGTTTCGACTAAGGATCACTGACGAAGGTTTATTACCCGAAACGTGCATGTCTGGTCCATGCTGTAAATTTATCAGGTTTTAAATGATGCTATTGAATTTAAAGACGTTTAACATCAGTTCAATAAAATTGGTACTCTAGAACATATAGTTCAATATTGACGATTCCATCCACAAGGCTGAAAGGTTGGTGAACTGTAAGTCATCGAGGATATCGCTTACCTAGTTTTAGTGTTTCGCACTGCATTGAAATATATTTAATTTTTTTCTGTCATCAAATTAGACCTAAAGTTATAAAACTAAGGGGTATCTCCCTCATTGCATAGCTCTGTCCTTAGCTGGGGTTTCGGCATATTTTTTCGGTCATCTTTAGAATTAAGCTCCTTGTGCCTACCCCTCAACGATTTTTGGCCATATTGTTCACGTAAATACGCTTCTGAATAAACCCTACACAAAATTTGGAGCCGCTCATTTTGGCAAGAGGAAATTAAAACTCTGTATTGTAGATGGCGCCAGGAAAATTCACTGCGGCTTCATTTAAACGGTTTTGCATGAAGTACTACTGACGAGGATTCAAGTATCCGAGACACGTGTCTAGTACAATAAAATTGGTACAGTTTATTTCAATATTGACAATTTCAACCACTAGGCTGGTATCGCTCCTCTTGGACTGTACGTCCCCGAGGATATCGCTCACGTAGTTTTAAAGTTTACGCACTGCATTGAAATATATCTCAAATATTGTCATCAATGTTAAACGTCATTAGATTCAATAGCATCATTTTAAACCTGATAAATTTTCAGAATGGACCACACATGCGCGTTTCGATAAATTTTCAGCATGGACCACACATGCGCGTTTCGGTAACTAAACCCTCGTCAGTGATCCTCAGTCTAAACAATGTAATATGGCCAAAAGGTATGAAAACTATTATGTCCAAAAATGTACCAAAAGACGTAGCAGAATAGGTGGGATATGATGCCACAGGACCAACGTTTTAAAAAATTCAAGAAATTTTGTAATAGAAAATTTCAAATGCGTTGAAGAGACAGACGATCAACCGAAGTTGATCGAACTGTACATATGCCCTCGGGGACTCTTGGTCCACCAGCAGTGACACTCACCAAGTAGTTCAAATGTTAAACGTCTTTAAATTCAAGAACATCATTTAAAACCTGATAAATTTACAGCATGGACCAGACATCCACGTTTCGGGTATTAAACCCTCGTCAGTGATCCTCAGTCTAAACAATGTAATATGGCCAAAAGGTATGAAAACTATTATGTCCAAAAATGTACCAAAAGGCGTAGCAGAATGGAAATCAGACCTAAAGTTCTAAAACTAAGGGGTATCTCCCTCATTGCATAGCTCTGTCCTTTGCTGGGGTTTTTGCATATTTTTTCGGTCATGTTCATAATTAAGCTCCTTGCGCCTGCCCTTACGATTTTTTGGCCATATTTTTCACTTAAATACACTTCCGAATAAACCTTAAAGAAAATTTGGAGCCGCTCATTTTGGCAAATAGAAATTAAAAGTCTTTATTATAGATGGCGCCATGAAAATTCACTTCGTTTTTATTTAAACTGTTTGGCATGAAGTACTTCTGACGAGAATTCAAGTATCCGACACAAGTGTCTAGTACAATAAAATTGGTACTGTAGAACATATATTTCAACTGACAATTTCAACCACTAGACTGGTATTGCTGCTGGTGGACTGTAAGTCCCCGAGGATATCGCTTACCTAGTTTTAGTGTTTACGCACTGCATTGAAATATATTTTAAATTTTCTCTCATCAAATTAGACCAAATGTTCTAAAACTAAGGGGTATCTCCCTGATCGCATAGCTCTGTCCTTAGCTGGGGTTTCGGGAAATTTTTTCGGTAATGTTTAAAATTAAGCTCCTTGCGCCTACCCCCAACAATTTTTGGCCATATTTTTCACTTAAATCCGCTTCTGAATACACCGTACACAAAATGTGGAGCCGATCATTTTGGCAAGAGGAAATTAATACTCTGTATTGAGGATGGCGCCAGGAAAATTCACTTCGGCTTTATTTAAACTGTTTGGCATGAAGTCCTACTGACGAGGATTCAAGCATCCGAAATACGTGTTGGTGAGTGTCACTGCTGGTGGACCAAGAGTCCCCGAGGGCACATGTAGCCAAGTTCGATCAACTTTGGTTGATCGTATGTCTCTTCAACGCATTTGACATTTTCTGTTACAAAATTTCTTGAAATTTCTAAAACGTGGGTCCTGTAGCATCATATCCCATCCATTCTGCTACGTCTTTTGGTACATTTTTGGACATAATCATTTTCATACTTTTTGGCAATATTACATTGTTTCGACTAAGGATCACTGACGAAGGTTATTACCCGAAACGTGCATGTCTGGTCCATGCTGTAAATTTATCAGGTTTTAAATGATGCTATTGAATTTAAAGACGTTTAACATCAGTTCAATAAAATTGGTACTCTAGAACATATAGTTCAATATTGACGATTCCATCCACAAGGCTGAAAGGTTGGTGAACTGTAAGTCATCGAGGATATCGCTTACCTAGTTTTAGTGTTTCGCACTGCATTGAAATATATTTAATTTTTTTCTGTCATCAAATTAGACCTAAAGTTATAAAACTAAGGGGTATCTCCCTCATTGCATAGCTCTGTCCTTAGCTGGGGTTTCGGCATATTTTTTCGGTCATCTTTAGAATTAAGCTCCTTGTGCCTACCCCTCAACGATTTTTGGCCATATTGTTCACGTAAATACGCTTCTGAATAAACCCTACACAAAATTTGGAGCCGCTCATTTTGGCAAGAGGAAATTAAAACTCTGTATTGTAGATGGCGCCAGGAAAATTCACTGCGGCTTCATTTAAACGGTTTTGCATGAAGTACTACTGACGAGGATTCAAGTATCCGAGACACGTGTCTAGTACAATAAAATTGGTACAGTTTATTTCAATATTGACAATTTCAACCACTAGGCTGGTATCGCTCCTCTTGGACTGTACGTCCCCGAGGATATCGCTCACGTAGTTTAAAGTTTACGCACTGCATTGAAATATATCTCAAATATTGTCATCAATGTTAAACGTCATTAGATTCAATAGCATCATTTTAAACCTGATAAATTTTCAGAATGGACCACACATGCGCGTTTCGATAAATTTTCAGCATGGACCACACATGCGCGTTTCGGTAACTAAACCCTCGTCAGTGATCCTCAGTCTAAACAATGTAATATGGCCAAAAGGTATGAAAACTATTATGTCCAAAAATGTACCAAAAGACGTAGCAGAATAGGTGGGATATGATGCCACAGGACCAACGTTTTAAAAAATTCAAGAAATTTTGTAATAGAAAATTTCAAATGCGTTGAAGAGACAGACGATCAACCGAAGTTGATCGAACTGTACATATGCCCTCGGGGACTCTTGGTCCACCAGCAGTGACACTCACCAAGTAGTTCAAATGTTAAACGTCTTTAAATTCAAGAACATCATTTAAAACCTGATAAATTTACAGCATGGACCAGACATCCACGTTTCGGGTATTAAACCCTCGTCAGTGATCCTCAGTCTAAACAATGTAATATGGCCAAAAGGTATGAAAACTATTATGTCCAAAAATGTACCAAAAGGCGTAGCAGAATGGAAATCAGACCTAAAGTTCTAAAACTAAGGGGTATCTCCCTCATTGCATAGCTCTGTCCTTTGCTGGGGTTTTTGCATATTTTTTCGGTCATGTTCATAATTAAGCTCCTTGCGCCTGCCCTTACGATTTTTTGGCCATATTTTTCACTTAAATACACTTCCGAATAAACCTTAAAGAAAATTTGGAGCCGCTCATTTTGGCAAATAGAAATTAAAAGTCTTTATTATAGATGGCGCCATGAAAATTCACTTCGTTTTTATTTAAACTGTTTGGCATGAAGTACTTCTGACGAGAATTCAAGTATCCGACACAAGTGTCTAGTACAATAAAATTGGTACTGTAGAACATATATTTCAACTGACAATTTCAACCACTAGACTGGTATTGCTGCTGGTGGACTGTAAGTCCCCGAGGATATCGCTTACCTAGTTTTAGTGTTTACGCACTGCATTGAAATATATTTTAAATTTTCTCTCATCAAATTAGACCAAATGTTCTAAAACTAAGGGGTATCTCCCTGATCGCATAGCTCTGTCCTTAGCTGGGGTTTCGGGAAATTTTTTCGGTAATGTTTAAAATTAAGCTCCTTGCGCCTACCCCCAACAATTTTTGGCCATATTTTTCACTTAAATCCGCTTCTGAATACACCGTACACAAAATGTGGAGCCGATCATTTTGGCAAGAGGAAATTAATACTCTGTATTGAGGATGGCGCCAGGAAAATTCACTTCGGCTTTATTTAAACTGTTTGGCATGAAGTCCTACTGACGAGGATTCAAGCATCCGAAATACGTGTTGGTGAGTGTCACTGCTGGTGGACCAAGAGTCCCCGAGGGCACATGTAGCCAAGTTCGATCAACTTCGGTTGATCGTCTGTCTCTTCAACGCATTTGAAATTTTCTGTTCTAAATTTTTTTGAAATTTCTAAAACGTGGGTCCTGTAGCATCATATCCCACCCATGCTGTAAATTTATCAGGTTTTAAATGATGCTATTGAATGTAAAGACGTTTAACATTTGAACTACGTGGTGAGTGTCACTGCTGGTGGACCAAGAGTCCCCGAGGGCACATGTAGCCAAGTTCGATCAACTTTGGTTGATCGTATGTCTCTTCAACGCATTTGACATTTTCTGTTACAAAATTTCTTGAAATTTCTAAAACGTGGGTCCTGTAGCATCATATCCCATCCATTCTGCTACGTCTTTTGGTACATTTTTGGACATAATCATTTTCATACTTTTTGGCAATATTACATTGTTTCGACTAAGGATCACTGACGAAGGTTTATTACCCGAAACGTGCATGTCTGGTCCATGCTGTAAATTTATCAGGTTTTAAATGATGCTATTGAATTTAAAGACGTTTAACATCAGTTCAATAAAATTGGTACTCTAGAACATATAGTTCAATATTGACGATTCCATCCACAAGGCTGAAAGGTTGGTGAACTGTAAGTCATCGAGGATATCGCTTACCTAGTTTTAGTGTTTCGCACTGCATTGAAATATATTTAATTTTTTTCTGTCATCAAATTAGACCTAAAGTTATAAAACTAAGGGGTATCTCCCTCATTGCATAGCTCTGTCCTTAGCTGGGGTTTCGGCATATTTTTTCGGTCATCTTTAGAATTAAGCTCCTTGTGCCTACCCCTCAACGATTTTTGGCCATATTGTTCACGTAAATACGCTTCTGAATAAACCCTACACAAAATTTGGAGCCGCTCATTTTGGCAAGAGGAAATTAAAACTCTGTATTGTAGATGGCGCCAGGAAAATTCACTGCGGCTTCATTTAAACGGTTTTGCATGAAGTACTACTGACGAGGATTCAAGTATCCGAGACACGTGTCTAGTACAATAAAATTGGTACAGTTTATTTCAATATTGACAATTTCAACCACTAGGCTGGTATCGCTCCTCTTGGACTGTACGTCCCCGAGGATATCGCTCACGTAGTTTTAAAGTTTACGCACTGCATTGAAATATATCTCAAATATTGTCATCAATGTTAAACGTCATTAGATTCAATAGCATCATTTTAAACCTGATAAATTTTCAGAATGGACCACACATGCGCGTTTCGATAAATTTTCAGCATGGACCACACATGCGCGTTTCGGTAACTAAACCCTCGTCAGTGATCCTCAGTCTAAACAATGTAATATGGCCAAAAGGTATGAAAACTATTATGTCCAAAAATGTACCAAAAGGCGTAGCAGAATGGAAATCAGACCTAAAGTTCTAAAACTAAGGGGTATCTCCCTCATTGCATAGCTCTGTCCTTTGCTGGGGTTTTTGCATATTTTTTCGGTCATGTTCATAATTAAGCTCCTTGCGCCTGCCCTTACGATTTTTTGGCCATATTTTTCACTTAAATACACTTCCGAATAAACCTTAAAGAAAATTTGGAGCCGCTCATTTTGGCAAATAGAAATTAAAAGTCTTTATTATAGATGGCGCCATGAAAATTCACTTCGTTTTTATTTAAACTGTTTGGCATGAAGTACTTCTGACGAGAATTCAAGTATCCGACACAAGTGTCTAGTACAATAAAATTGGTACTGTAGAACATATATTTCAACTGACAATTTCAACCACTAGACTGGTATTGCTGCTGGTGGACTGTAAGTCCCCGAGGATATCGCTTACCTAGTTTTAGTGTTTACGCACTGCATTGAAATATATTTTAAATTTTCTCTCATCAAATTAGACCAAATGTTCTAAAACTAAGGGGTATCTCCCTGATCGCATAGCTCTGTCCTTAGCTGGGGTTTCGGGAAATTTTTTCGGTAATGTTTAAAATTAAGCTCCTTGCGCCTACCCCCAACAATTTTTGGCCATATTTTTCACTTAAATCCGCTTCTGAATACACCGTACACAAAATGTGGAGCCGATCATTTTGGCAAGAGGAAATTAATACTCTGTATTGAGGATGGCGCCAGGAAAATTCACTTCGGCTTTATTTAAACTGTTTGGCATGAAGTCCTACTGACGAGGATTCAAGCATCCGAAATACGTGTTGGTGAGTGTCACTGCTGGTGGACCAAGAGTCCCCGAGGGCACATGTAGCCAAGTTCGATCAACTTCGGTTGATCGTCTGTCTCTTCAACGCATTTGAAATTTTCTGTTCTAAATTTTTTTGAAATTTCTAAAACGTGGGTCCTGTAGCATCATATCCCACCCATGCTGTAAATTTATCAGGTTTTAAATGATGCTATTGAATGTAAAGACGTTTAACATTTGAACTACGTGGTGAGTGTCACTGCTGGTGGACCAAGAGTCCCCGAGGGCACATGTAGCCAAGTTCGATCAACTTTGGTTGATCGTATGTCTCTTCAACGCATTTGACATTTTCTGTTACAAAATTTCTTGAAATTTCTAAAACGTGGGTCCTGTAGCATCATATCCCATCCATTCTGCTACGTCTTTTGGTACATTTTTGGACATAATCATTTTCATACTTTTTGGCAATATTACATTGTTTCGACTAAGGATCACTGACGAAGGTTTATTACCCGAAACGTGCATGTCTGGTCCATGCTGTAAATTTATCAGGTTTTAAATGATGCTATTGAATTTAAAGACGTTTAACATCAGTTCAATAAAATTGGTACTCTAGAACATATAGTTCAATATTGACGATTCCATCCACAAGGCTGAAAGGTTGGTGAACTGTAAGTCATCGAGGATATCGCTTACCTAGTTTTAGTGTTTCGCACTGCATTGAAATATATTTAATTTTTTTCTGTCATCAAATTAGACCTAAAGTTATAAAACTAAGGGGTATCTCCCTCATTGCATAGCTCTGTCCTTAGCTGGGGTTTCGGCATATTTTTTCGGTCATCTTTAGAATTAAGCTCCTTGTGCCTACCCCTCAACGATTTTTGGCCATATTGTTCACGTAAATACGCTTCTGAATAAACCCTACACAAAATTTGGAGCCGCTCATTTTGGCAAGAGGAAATTAAAACTCTGTATTGTAGATGGCGCCAGGAAAATTCACTGCGGCTTCATTTAAACGGTTTTGCATGAAGTACTACTGACGAGGATTCAAGTATCCGAGACACGTGTCTAGTACAATAAAATTGGTACAGTTTATTTCAATATTGACAATTTCAACCACTAGGCTGGTATCGCTCCTCTTGGACTGTACGTCCCCGAGGATATCGCTCACGTAGTTTTAAAGTTTACGCACTGCATTGAAATATATCTCAAATATTGTCATCAATGTTAAACGTCATTAGATTCAATAGCATCATTTTAAACCTGATAAATTTTCAGAATGGACCACACATGCGCGTTTCGATAAATTTTCAGCATGGACCACACATGCGCGTTTCGGTAACTAAACCCTCGTCAGTGATCCTCAGTCTAAACAATGTAATATGGCCAAAAGGTATGAAAACTATTATGTCCAAAAATGTACCAAAAGACGTAGCAGAATAGGTGGGATATGATGCCACAGGACCAACGTTTTAAAAAATTCAAGAAATTTTGTAATAGAAAATTTCAAATGCGTTGAAGAGACAGACGATCAACCGAAGTTGATCGAACTGTACATATGCCCTCGGGGACTCTTGGTCCACCAGCAGTGACACTCACCAAGTAGTTCAAATGTTAAACGTCTTTAAATTCAAGAACATCATTTAAAACCTGATAAATTTACAGCATGGACCAGACATCCACGTTTCGGGTATTAAACCCTCGTCAGTGATCCTCAGTCTAAACAATGTAATATGGCCAAAAGGTATGAAAACTATTATGTCCAAAAATGTACCAAAAGGCGTAGCAGAATGGAAATCAGACCTAAAGTTCTAAAACTAAGGGGTATCTCCCTCATTGCATAGCTCTGTCCTTTGCTGGGGTTTTTGCATATTTTTTCGGTCATGTTCATAATTAAGCTCCTTGCGCCTGCCCTTACGATTTTTTGGCCATATTTTTCACTGAAATACACTTCCGAATAAACCTTAAAGAAAATTTGGAGCCGCTCATTTTGGCAAATAGAAATTAAAAGTCTTTATTATAGATGGCGCCATGAAAATTCACTTCGTTTTTATTTAAACTGTTTGGCATGAAGTACTTCTGACGAGAATTCAAGTATCCGACACAAGTGTCTAGTACAATAAAATTGGTACTGTAGAACATATATTTCAACTGACAATTTCAACCACTAGACTGGTATTGCTGCTGGTGGACTGTAAGTCCCCGAGGATATCGCTTACCTAGTTTTAGTGTTTACGCACTGCATTGAAATATATTTTAAATTTTCTCTCATCAAATTAGACCAAATGTTCTAAAACTAAGGGGTATCTCCCTGATCGCATAGCTCTGTCCTTAGCTGGGGTTTCGGGAAATTTTTTCGGTAATGTTTAAAATTAAGCTCCTTGCGCCTACCCCCAACAATTTTTGGCCATATTTTTCACTTAAATCCGCTTCTGAATACACCGTACACAAAATGTGGAGCCGATCATTTTGGCAAGAGGAAATTAATACTCTGTATTGAGGATGGCGCCAGGAAAATTCACTTCGGCTTTATTTAAACTGTTTGGCATGAAGTCCTACTGACGAGGATTCAAGCATCCGAAATACGTGTTGGTGAGTGTCACTGCTGGTGGACCAAGAGTCCCCGAGGGCACATGTAGCCAAGTTCGATCAACTTCGGTTGATCGTCTGTCTCTTCAACGCATTTGAAATTTTCTGTTCTAAATTTTTTTGAAATTTCTAAAACGTGGGTCCTGTAGCATCATATCCCACCCATGCTGTAAATTTATCAGGTTTTAAATGATGCTATTGAATGTAAAGACGTTTAACATTTGAACTACGTGGTGAGTGTCACTGCTGGTGGACCAAGAGTCCCCGAGGGCACATGTAGCCAAGTTCGATCAACTTTGGTTGATCGTATGTCTCTTCAACGCATTTGACATTTTCTGTTACAAAATTTCTTGAAATTTCTAAAACGTGGGTCCTGTAGCATCATATCCCATCCATTCTGCTACGTCTTTTGGTACATTTTTGGACATAATCATTTTCATACTTTTTGGCAATATTACATTGTTTCGACTAAGGATCACTGACGAAGGTTTATTACCCGAAACGTGCATGTCTGGTCCATGCTGTAAATTTATCAGGTTTTAAATGATGCTATTGAATTTAAAGACGTTTAACATCAGTTCAATAAAATTGGTACTCTAGAACATATAGTTCAATATTGACGATTCCATCCACAAGGCTGAAAGGTTGGTGAACTGTAAGTCATCGAGGATATCGCTTACCTAGTTTTAGTGTTTCGCACTGCATTGAAATATATTTAATTTTTTTCTGTCATCAAATTAGACCTAAAGTTATAAAACTAAGGGGTATCTCCCTCATTGCATAGCTCTGTCCTTAGCTGGGGTTTCGGCATATTTTTTCGGTCATCTTTAGAATTAAGCTCCTTGTGCCTACCCCTCAACGATTTTTGGCCATATTGTTCACGTAAATACGCTTCTGAATAAACCCTACACAAATTTGGAGCCGCTCATTTTGGCAAGAGGAAATTAAAACTCTGTATTGTAGATGGCGCCAGGAAAATTCACTGCGGCTTCATTTAAACGGTTTTGCATGAAGTACTACTGACGAGGATTCAAGTATCCGAGACACGTGTCTAGTACAATAAAATTGGTACAGTTTATTTCAATATTGACAATTTCAACCACTAGGCTGGTATCGCTCCTCTTGGACTGTACGTCCCCGAGGATATCGCTCACGTAGTTTTAAAGTTTACGCACTGCATTGAAATATATCTCAAATATTGTCATCAATGTTAAACGTCATTAGATTCAATAGCATCATTTTAAACCTGATAAATTTTCAGAATGGACCACACATGCGCGTTTCGATAAATTTTCAGCATGGACCACACATGCGCGTTTCGGTAACTAAACCCTCGTCAGTGATCCTCAGTCTAAACAATGTAATATGGCCAAAAGGTATGAAAACTATTATGTCCAAAAATGTACCAAAAGACGTAGCAGAATAGGTGGGATATGATGCCACAGGACCAACGTTTTAAAAAATTCAAGAAATTTTGTAATAGAAAATTTCAAATGCGTTGAAGAGACAGACGATCAACCGAAGTTGATCGAACTGTACATATGCCCTCGGGGACTCTTGGTCCACCAGCAGTGACACTCACCAAGTAGTTCAAATGTTAAACGTCTTTAAATTCAAGAACATCATTTAAAACCTGATAAATTTACAGCATGGACCAGACATCCACGTTTCGGGTATTAAACCCTCGTCAGTGATCCTCAGTCTAAACAATGTAATATGGCCAAAAGGTATGAAAACTATTATGTCCAAAAATGTACCAAAAGGCGTAGCAGAATGGAAATCAGACCTAAAGTTCTAAAACTAAGGGGTATCTCCCTCATTGCATAGCTCTGTCCTTTGCTGGGGTTTTTGCATATTTTTTCGGTCATGTTCATAATTAAGCTCCTTGCGCCTGCCCTTACGATTTTTTGGCCATATTTTTCACTGAAATACACTTCCGAATAAACCTTAAAGAAAATTTGGAGCCGCTCATTTTGGCAAATAGAAATTAAAAGTCTTTATTATAGATGGCGCCATGAAAATTCACTTCGTTTTTATTTAAACTGTTTGGCATGAAGTACTTCTGACGAGAATTCAAGTATCCGACACAAGTGTCTAGTACAATAAAATTGGTACTGTAGAACATATATTTCAACTGACAATTTCAACCACTAGACTGGTATTGCTGCTGGTGGACTGTAAGTCCCCGAGGATATCGCTTACCTAGTTTTAGTGTTTACGCACTGCATTGAAATATATTTTTAATTTTCTGTCATTAAATTAGAACTAAAGTTCTAAAACTAAGGGGTATCTCCCTCATTGCATAGCTCTGTCCTTAGCTGGGGTTTCGGTATATTTTTTCGGTCATGTTTAGAATCAAGCTCCTTGAGCCTACCCCCAAACGATTTTTTTGCCAAATTTTTCCCTGAAATACGCTTCAGAATAAACCCTACACAAAATTTGGAGCCGTTCATTTTTGCAAGAGGAAATTAAAACTCTGTATTGTAGATGGCGCCAGGAAAATTCACTTCGGCTTTAACTGACGAGATTCAAGTATCCGAAACACGTGTCTAGTACAAAATTTGGTACTGTAGAACATATACTTCAATATTGACAATTTCAACCACTAGGCTGGTATCGTTACTGGTGGACTGTAAGTCCCCGAGGATATCGCTCACCTAGTTTTAGTGTTTACTAACTGCATTTAAATATATTTTAAATTTTTTGTCATCAAATTAGACCTAAAGTTCTAAAACTAAGGGTTATCTGCCTCATTGCATTGCTCTGTCCTTTGCTTGGGTTTTGGCATGTTTTTATAGATTTTTTAAAGTAGGTTTTGTCATAGTTTACAACAATAAATTTGTATTTGCCATTGCCGTTCTGGCTTGTAAACGCATTAATTATAATTTTTGCGAGTCTTTCTTTCAATTTAGAGTGTGGAATTGTAGTGTAAAGTGTCGAAAAATCAAAGGCCTTGATCGAATGGACTCTACTTAAATGAGTGGATTTCAGATGTGCTAAAAGTTCCTTCGAATTCTTTAAAATCCACATCTGGTTTATACCACTGCGGGAATATACTGTCGAACAATATTTTTGATGTCCAGATTTGATTTTAGATAAAACTTTTGTGAGTAAGATCGATACAGATTTGGTAGAACACTTTGAGGAACCAGCGATGAAACTTTGTTTGTACGGATTCTTGTGCAATTTAGGTATGCAGTTTAAGTATGGTAAATCTAAATCTAAATCATTTGTGTCGAAGCCAAGGGAAACGATAGCTGATTTGTTGTTATCTATGATTTCAGAGGCAGAAAGGTTCATTGGGGTGTAAGTGGGATTTCCAGGTGTCGATTTAAACCCAACCCTTCAACAAGACCTAATAATTTTGCAAGTTAATGTGTAACAATTTTAATCTATGTCTGCTGGTATGATGACATAATATTCTTTGAGGTAGGTAATGACAAATATGGAAAAAAAACATATCCCTATCAAGAATGACAAATATAGAAAAACCATATAACTATAAAGAAGTACAAAAGCATTGTGATAAAGTTTTGTATGTTTTGTATCTACGGTACCAGGAGGGATGTAAGTTTGTTTTACAGTTACTTTAATTCTTTTAGAAATCAAAATCGATCTAAAGTAATTAGATACGTACAATCATACACAGAAAATATAAGTCAAACATAAAACCAGAAATCAGATACAAAAACTTACATTCAAAAGGCTTACAAGTTCTTGAAAACAGAACTTTCTCAAGAGAAAAGAAAATAGAAAAATAGACGCAAAATGATGCTATTTAATGTGAAGTCAGATCAGATCCTTTCGATTATTAATGTTAAAGACCTAGAACTTTGACGCGCAGCCTATTCCCCAAGTCAAAATAATTGACATAAATCTCTGTCAAATTGCATCTGAAAGCTTGTTATGATTGCAGAAATGTTAAGTGAAAATGATGTTATTGTTTTTAGATTTAGATAAACTCCATATTTCTCTAAAAATTAAAATGCCAATGCACGTTTCCCAAGATCCCTACCCAACAAACCTCGCTTCCTTCGCATAGCTTAAGTATAAAACGTGTACGTCGCTCCGTTAAATAAATATGAATGAAGATTGTCTCTATAAGAAGAACGCTCAATGTTAAACGTCTTCAAATTCAATAGCAACATTTAAAAACAAATTAATTTGCACCATGGACTAACATGAATTAACAAAGATAACAAATTGAGTAACGCAAAAATAACTTGTTTAAGAGAGAGAGAGAGAGAAAGAGAGAGAGAGAGAGAGGATCAATGATAATTCACTTTCTTTTATAAATACTTACTGATAAATATATTGACCGTGAAGTAGAAATAACGATAACCACTGTAGTACCAATACCATTGTCCACTGAGGTATCGTTCCATGGTGATATTGTAACAATTCTCATTATAACCACGACTTCCAAATGGATCATACAGGTAGCAGTTTCCTCTGCAGTCATTAGGATTTTCTAGTAAGCAAGTAACAAGTGTGTCTCCTTCGTCAATATCAATCCACGATGGAACATCTAGTACGCCTGTTATGATAAGTAGAATTAGATTTCTATTAAGAATTACCTAACTATATGGAATATTTGTTATTAGACAAGATGCATGTTTGAAACACTGATTACCTTGATGGGAAAGGATTAGATTAAGATGAATTTACCAAAGTATCGAATTGAGTTGAAAGTCACGATGTCGGATCTGTTATTAACAGAAGGAGACATCTGATAAAAGATCCATGCTTGATAAAAAATCCCTCAAATATCTCTAAGCTTAATATAACGCCAATTGTCTTACGTACATGTAGATCATCAAACTAAAACATGTTGGGTTTCGATAGAAAAAAAAGAACGTTACATATGGTCTTGCAGGGATTAAACTGTCGATAACGAAGTTTTACCGTAAAATGGTTTCAAATACTATGTACAGCCCCGACCAGTCGAAAGTTTAACGCCGAGATGACGAAATTTTGAAAGCTTAATTCGAACGTTTCGTTAACTATTCGTCAGCGATTTTTTGAAAGCTACTGAGATGACGAAATTTTCAAAAATCTAAAACGTTTTCGAAAAATCGCTGACGAAAATTTCGTTAACTAATCTTTGTTAACGAAAAATTTGAAAGCTATGAGCTTTCAAATTTTCGTCATCTCGGAGCTTTCAAAATATTTGAAAGCAATCGCTGACGAAAGTTTGAGAGCAATCGCTGACGAAAATTTTGAAAGCAATCGCTGACGAAAATTTTGAAAGCTATCGCTGACGAAAGTTTTGAAAGCTATCGCTGACGAAAATTTTGAAAGCTATCGCTGACGAAAATTTTGAAAGCTTTTTGAACGCTCGGGTGCCATATTGTTTTTGCAATGGCTGCAGCACGACCCGGGCGAATTTCTCCGCACAAATTATATAATATATTTTCATAATTTAATCTGAATAAACATCATAATTAATACTATTTCATCAAGCAAATTATGGAGATGATTGCTTTGATTTCGGCCATCTTGGTTTTCTCGACACAAAATAGCTTTAGATGTAAACGTCCCCAAATTGAACAGCATCATTCAAGAACAGATAAATTTGCAACGTGGACCAGACATGCACGTCTCGGGTACCCAACCCTCACCAGTGATCCCAAATCCAAACAATGCAATATGCCAAAAAAGCATGAAAGTCACCATGTCGAAAAAGTGTACCGAAAGACGTAGCAGGATGGGTGGGATATAATGCTACAGAACCCACGTTTTAGAAATTTCAAGAAATTTTGATAACATAATTTTAGAATGCGTTGAAGAAACGATCAACCGAAATTGATCGAACTTGGCTACATGTGCCCTCGGGGACTCCTGGTCCACCAGCAGTGACACTCACCAAGTGGTATAAATGTAAACGTCCCCAAATTGAACAGCATCATTCAAGAACAGATAAATTGGCAACGTGGACCAGACATGCACGTCTCAGGTACCCAACCCTCACCAGTGATCCCAAATCCAAACAATGCAATATGCCAAAAAAGCATGAAAGTCACCATGTCGAAAAAGTGTACCGAAAGACGTAGCAGGATGGGTGGAATATGATGCTACAGAACCCATAATTTAGAAATTTCAAGAAATTTTGATAACATAAATTTAGAATGCGTTGAAGAAACGATCATCGAAATTGATCGAACTTGGCTACATGTGCCCTCGGGGACTCCTGGTCCACCAGCAGTGACACTCACCAAGTGGTATAAATGTAAACGTCCCCAAATTGAACAATATCAGGACTGACTGCAGGAAACAAGATGAACGATTTGGACACCGTGCAATGAAAAAAAGTAATGTGACCGAAGCCAAACTGCGTAAAAAACGAGATTCTGAGTCATTCCGTAATTTTTGTAAATTGGAAATTGGTATGGAATTTTCTTCAAGAAGGTATAGAGTTGGAACCCTTCGACATTATTAATATAAACACTAATTTCACGTTGCAGTGTGGAGCAGTTAAAATCGTTCTTTCTTTGTTTCTGTTTTGGCACCCGGCAACCCTCTATTGGGTCAGTTGGCTGTGTTGATGTTAAATGTGGGGAACTCATTGTCCGTAACAGAGTACTCTAGCCAGGCCGTTCCCCTTTGGGGTGCCTCATAGCCTCTTCTATTATTTAAGGGGCGGAGTGCAACCCCATTTTATGCCATCCTCCATTTGTGTATGTGGTGTATGCATTTATGCAGAAGGGTTGTATAGGTATGTACTGCTTGGATGGTCCGTATTTCCAACGGCTTTTATCAAGTGCCACCACACTTGGATACCTTTGCCGCAGCATGAACGTGGGTACCAAACCGGGCCCTTTATAGTCCCTCCGGTCAGGAGAGGGGGGACTATAAAGATCACCGTGACTTGGTGTTTGTCAAGTTTATTAATTACTTCTTTCCAGCTCTGTCACCTAAAAGAAGCTTTGTTTTGGCCTTTTATCAATGTGACAGCAAATAAACAAATAATCTTATGGCAGCCTAAACTTGAACTAGAGTTATCGTTCTTCATATGGTATATAGACGATATGATATTCGCGCATGCTCATATGGTACTTAGCATCACTGGATAAAAATATTCTGATCCTTTAAGGCCCCTTCACATATGGACGAAAGCCCTTCGACGTCAACTTGCGCAAACTGGCGAATGAGGTTTTTGCAAAATTCGTTTCCGTTTGCATATCAACATTATACTTCGTTGTCGACTTCGCGCGGATTCGTTTGTGAGCTTCTTGATTCGTTCCGGATAGTTCTGTTCGTCGTTAAATTTTGATCATGTTCAAAATTTCTCGGCGAATAAAAGTTTCGTCCATCATCCGTAAGTATTCGTTATAATGCGTTATAATGCGTTAATCATTCGGTATGCATTCGTTATATGTTCGTCGACGTTCGCAAGGGACTAGAATGTGACCTACTGTTTTGCATATTACACAACGAATTTGCATTCCAGGCGACTGAAAGCGCACCTTTGCGATATTTTTCTTATTGGTGCGACCTGTAACGTATAGCGACGATGCGTAAATAATTCAATCGGCGAATAAAAACGAATTATTGCGATAGGTTGACGATACGAAACGAACAGAAAACGTTTTAGTAATAATCATCACGAAGGGTTACCACTGCATACGAATAGCAACGAAAGCTTTTCGAAACATCTTACAAATCTATTTATTTTTATTGTGAAAAGGGAATTATTCTGGAAATCACTTGTTCAAATGGAAGATACACAACGTCTGGTTCTTCAGTGTACGACTGCAATAGCCCATTAGGAAGTGCTACGGCAACAACTCAACATCTATCAGTATATCAATTGCCGTGTCAGATGGAGAAGAGAAGCCAGAGCAGGTCGTATCTCGAGAAGACCATGGCTGCATCACGACATGTGGCGCCAATTTGGAATTTATGATCAACTCATGGTTGAGCTCAGGAAGGAAAATCCTAGAACCTTAAAAAAATTGGAATTTTTGTCTGCATATTATATTTTCTATATTATAATTTGTGTGACTGTCCGCCGAGATGAGCGAACGTATTTTAGATAAAAGCGAAGCGGATCAAACAACATGTGAGAAAAGATATATACAATAGGGATTGAAGAAAAAATTGATAGTGAATTTAAAAGGACAAAAATGGGAAAAGATAAAAAGTTGTCTGAGAAATTGTTTTACGCAATTTCTAAAGTAAAAAGATGCGGTATTTTCAAACAATGGAGTCAAGCAAAACCGCTTGTTGATAAATTTCCAGGAGCCGCATACAAAGGATCCAACACACTAAATGATGCTGTGAACTTCAATTTCCTTAGTGATATCCAGTTACCAGATATATTGATTTTTGAAGATACAGAAAATGGTCAAGGAGAGGCAGTGTTGACGTTTGCAAATCGAAACGCCATCGCACTTCAAACAGGGTTAGTAGGAGCATCAAATACTAACCAGTCTAACAGTTCAGATGGAGAGACAGAAGAGAAATTCGTGGATGCCCATGAATTTCCTGTAATTTATATAGATGGATGTTGTTTAAATAATGGAAATGGATCGCAGAGTAGCGCAGGTATTGGTGTGTACTGGGGACAAGATCTTACCATGAACGTAAGTGAGCCTCTAAAGTGCAATAAGAAAACGAATAACACTGCAGAAACATCAGCAGCAAGCAGGGCACTGGAACAGGTTAAAGAACAAAATCTGCAAAATGTTCTTGTAAAATCGGACAGTAAATATTTAGTCGATGGGATCACAAAGTGGATGGTTAAATTGAAAACTAAAAACTGGTTGACAAACCAAGGAACAGACGTAGAAAATAAAGAGCTCTGGATCCGTTTGGATGTCCTTAACGACCAAACTAAACCGCGCTGGCAACATGTACCACGCGAGTTAAATTCCATGGCCGACAGGTTAGCGAAGGAGGGTGCAGATGCTGATGCTGTACATATTACACCAGAACCCCAAGGTCAGCAGATAATTCAGCCGCACAATGTTTCGTTATGTGTCATTTGTTTGCAGGAAGCTTCTTTTGATGTGTTGGCGTGTTCATCGTGTTCAAAGAAAGTGCATGTAAAGTGTATTGGATTACCACAATACCAAATATCTGTGTTCCGTAAATCAAATAGAAAATTTTCATGTGAAGTGTATGTGTAAGGAGCGGGAAATTTAAGTGTACGGAGATCTGTTGGAGAAAAGGAAGTCGAAGTTAATCATCAGTCGAAAATCGATAGTGAAAGTGTGCAAATTTCTCCTGGTTCCAGTGAGGAATACAAATCTTTAAAAGAAGATATCGCAAGTGTTAAGTCGTATCTTGGAAATTTTGAATCTGAAATATTAAGAGTTATAACACATTTGCGGGATGAAAATGTTCAAATGAAGGAGAAAATGTGCGAGGAGAGAGTAAAAGTTTGCGAGAAAGAAAAGCAGGAAGTATCCTTATTGCTTCAAAAAGTGGAGAATAGACAGAAAGATTTGAAGGTCCAGTTGGATAACCTGCGTGACAACAATGCGAAACTTGCTAATGAATGTGATAATTTTCGATCAAATATTAGTCGTCTCATGCAAGGAAACCGAAGTAACATTGAATAACAGAAAACAGAATATGCGAGAAAGAAGGGATGATATCAAAATTAAGGAGCGAGATCGTTAAAACTTCCAAAAGACCGACGGACAGCACTAAGAAATCCTCGATGAACAACCAGAATATACACGTACAGTCGGTGGGCTAGGGACAAAATAAGGATGTACAGTTTGTCAGTCCTGTGATGACTAAGAACAGATTTGTAAACGACCGACGTACACCCGTGCAAAATCACCAAGAGAGAAATCCGAATGCGTACATGTTAGGGATTACAAAGATCCTTTCTATCGAATGAGTTTTAAATCGGAGGGAAAAGATTTCAATAGCATCGAGCATGCCTTTCAATGTATAAAAGCTCTCCGACACAGGGACGACAGGACTGCGCAAAGAGTAATGAGAGTGAAACACGCAGGAATAGCGACAAAATCGGAAGGGAGGCAATGGGACAAAGAAAAGGAAGCGATAATGTACCAGCTTGAATTCCAATGGGGACCAATTGTGCCCCACTCCTTGCCGACATTTTCCTTTACTCGTACGAAGCTGAATTCATTCAATCCTTGGTCTCTGAAGGGAAAAGATACTTAGCTTCTGACTTTAACTTCACTTACAGATACATAGACGATGTGTTGTCCATCAATAATCCAAAATTCGCGGATTACCTGAGCAGTATCTATCCTTCGGAGCTTGAAGTCAAAGAAACCACAGAGACAAATAATTCAGCATCCTATTTGGACATAATGTTGTCCTACGACACTGATGGTCACATGAACACCTCACTCTATGACAAACGTGACGACTTCAATTTCAGCATTACAAACTTTCCTTTTCTGAGTAGCAACATCCCTTCATCGCCTGCTTATGGCGTGTTCATATCTCAGTTGATACGCTATGCCAGAGCAAGTACCAAATATATGGATTTTGTTCTGAGAGCTAGGCGTCTTTCAGATAAGCTTCTCAGTCAGGGATATGTTTGTGACCGACTAACATCGTCACTGAGGAAGTTCTACGGTCGATATGGGGAACTCGTCATACACTATGATGTTCCACTCTCAAGAATGGTGGATGATATTCTGTCATAGACCATTTGAACCATCCAACCAAAGATTGTACTCTATATCTTCCAAAATGGAAGTAACCGGATGTGACAGTTCTACCGAATTGAAGCGACGGGTGTTGCATGCAAGCAGGAGATGCTTACTCTTCCTGGCACCTGGTCTCACTCCCATATCGGGTGTTCGCTTCTTTTCATATGGTGGAGGTTTTTGTTTGTTTGCTTTGGTTCCTGTTTTGTCCTGATTTTGTATGCCTTCGGTTTCTGATTTTTGAATTATCGATTTTGTGCTGTATACAGGGATATGGTCATTATCCATATTTGTCATTCTTAGCGAAAAAGCTGAACAAAGCGCGGCTTTCTGAAACGAGCCCAAGAAAACAGGAGAAAAGGATATCCATGTCGATATACGAGACAAATTCTGGGGAATAGGACCTGATGGAAATAGACACAACGTGCTGGGCAAAATGTTGCACGATCTAAGGAGAGAAATTAAGAACCACGACATGAAGCAAAAGGTTTCGATTATCGGAAGCTCGATTGTTAAGAACTTGAGGGAGATAGATTCTCTCGTGACTTTCTTACGCGTACTCACAGAGCATACACGTTACCGGAGGCCGAGGTTACACTACGGGATAGCAAGGAGTCCACGAATGTGATTGTTTACCAATTACTATCGAATGACATGAAGGTGAAGTCGGAAGAAGAATGTTTATCAAACTTGACAAATCTCGTTACCAAAACTAAAATCATCGTATCACTTCCGCCAAACAGAGGGGACTCAGTAGCGTTAAATTACAAAACAAACACAATCAACGCGGTTGTCAAATATCACCACAGAGATGACCAGGTGGTAACAGTATGTGAAAATTCAAACCTGGCCTACAGAGGAGAGCCCGACGGGAGGTACATCTGTTCCGACGGAGTTCACCCCACACCCGAAGGGGAAAGGATATTGTTCCGAAATATCCGTTAATCAATTAACGCAATATTGCGTAATAAAGTGGTTAAGTCATAAATTAGGAATATACTTACAAGTGATAGCTGACAATTTCACAATTTGCATTAATTATGTTTGTACTTATTTCACAGTATGTGAGAGTATTGTTAGTTGATATACCAGTATATATCATTACTTTCTCACCATGTTGTTTAATGTCGCTTATCTTATAAAACGTCTAAGTACGAATGTTAGGGGGAAATGTATGTAAAAGGAGATTAATAATTGGCCATTGGAATATAGAAGGATTCAAGAATTTTTGTGGAAGTAATTTTGATGACGTAGCCTTTGTAAAAGAAATAAAACAGCATGACATCATAGCACTGACAGAAACTCACGCGGGACCAAATGATAAGTTACAAATAAATGATTATATTATTACGTATAGCACTTCACGTGCTAAACATCCAAAAGCTAGGAAACATTCGGGAGGGATTGTTGTTTTAATTAAAGAAGACATTTACAAGGGGATAACTACTATTAAAAGTTCATCGGATTTAATTTGGGTTAAGATAAATAAAGAGTTTTTCAATTTTGAAGAGGACATGTATACTTGGGTAGTTTATATAAGCCCTCAAAACTCAATATGTACTCAATATGTACTGGAGATTTGTCTGAAAAGGCATGGGGGGATCATGCAAGGGATTTAATGCAATATTAACAAATGGGGAAAATATTTTTATTGGGAGATTTTAATTCCATGATGACAAATATACTCCAATAGGCGAATCATATGTGATTTGAATATGAGAGAGAGGTGTAGTATAGATGTGTGTGAATGAATATGGACGAAAATTGTTGGAACTATGCAGGGATGCTAGAATGAGAGTGTTGATTGGAAGGATTTTGGGTGATTAACATGGTGAGTTAACGTGTTTTCAATGGAATGGAAGTTCTGCTGTTGATTACTGTATAGCCCACGAAGACCTTCTCGGTGTCATTGAATTTTTCCATGTTCATGAATTGGGAGGTTTACTCTCAAATCATTGTAGAATATGAGTTCAAATTACTACACACTTTATTTTACCAAATGAAGAACAACAACTAGCCATGTAAATGGGGCGAAAAAGTTGCAAATAAATTTCTCTCTAAACTAAGCTAGGAGGAAACAACGGTACAGTTAAATGAAATTGAGGAAAATATACAAAATGAGGAAATCAATACTACAGTAAATATTTTTACGAAGTTATTGACATCATCAATGCCCCCAGTTTCTGATAACAGAAAGAAATGTTCTAAAAATAATAAACCAAAACGGAAATGGTTTGATTCGGACTGTAAAGAAATGAAGAAGTCATTTGATTCGATCAATTGAAAATTTATTCAAGCCCCTTGGGATGTTGGAGTACGCAAACAGTTCTTTAAAATTAGAAAGACTTACAAAAAACTAATTAAATATACATGTAAGATGTACAAATCGAAAATCATAGACCGAATAAATAATTCTGAGTACATGAGTACTAAAGATTATTGGGGATTGGTTGATGAACTAAAATATTTAAATTCGCTTAATTGCCGTGAATCCACGACCTCAAATGTGTCTGCAAATGATTGGGTCAAACATTTTCAAAATCTGCTATTTAAGGAAGAAATGCCGATTCAAAATGAAGAGTCGGATGTATTAAGAGAAAAGATTTAGATAGAGTTGTCTAAGACATCCGAAAGTAATATTCTAAACTCGGATATTTCAAATCAGGAGATAATTGCAGCTTATAAATCGTTAAAGGCCCCTTCACAAATAGACGAATCGATAGAACGAAGCCTTGCAAATGAGTAAAATTTGTCTAACTTGACGAATTTTGAACGAAAACGGTGTTCAAAAACATGATCATAACGAAAAGCAAACGCAATGGAACTGTTTATTGCGAATAAGAAACGAAGCACTGCGAATTGTTTCGACTTCGCGCTATGATACGTTAAAATGAGCATTGTGTATTTGTTTTTTCACTTGCGATTAGGAGCGTAAATATGCGAAAGTTTACGCAGCGTTGCGCATTGATACGAACGCTTCCGAAGCTAGCCGCACCTGCATTTAACAGACATGACATTTCCTGTAGACTAGCAGACGTTATTACAAATATGCCAAGAGGAAAGGGAAATGTACATGTAGAGATCGGGAAGGAAGCAGTCAGAAAATCGGCCTAGTAGTCCTAATCCGTAAGAATTATGTGGCTGTTTTTGTAATATACACTAGACGTCAAAATAAATTTCATGAACTATTCATTGAAAGCAAATTATTGATGTTTTTATGATCATCGAAAAAAAGCTGGTCTTTGAGTCCATCATTTAGTCCACCTCTCTATCTGTCCGTCTGAGCTCATGCATGTACATCCTTGTATAATATGATACATCAGAATTTGATTTTTTTCAGAAGTTTGTTCATTTTAGTAACGCCACTTTGGGTCAAAGGTCATTTAATGTCGTTCAGAAGTCAAGGTCACTTTATAGCTAAATTATAGCATTTCCTTTTTAAAATATTTCAAACATTCATTAAAATGTATTTCTTTCCCAAATGATATGAAAGAATATATACAATGTTAGAAAGATATACCATGTCTTCTTTAATTATAAAAGAGTTATAATCATTATCAAGAGGGGATTACACTCAACTTCTTATTTCTTAAAGAATTCTACGTAATATCCATAACTGCTGGTTAACAAAGCCAAGCGTAAAATGGTTCATTGATATTACGTAGAATTCTTTTATATTCGTGCTTTTCCACTTGATAAATGCCGAGTGGCCGAAAATTTGTGGATATAGAGTGTTCATTGTTATTTCTTATTTATAGGCTGTTCATATTATCATCATACATCGACAATTTTTTTTTTTGATTGTGAGCTTTTGGACATGTCACTAAAATGGGCAATTTCTTAAAATCAATGTCATTTGTTAACCATTGATAATATAGGATATGAAAATACTAATTCAGCAGACTTCACAAAATGTTTTGCATGATCTGAGCTTTCCCTCAAATGTATTCGAGGTAATTTTAAAATGAAAGGTCAAAGTTATAGATATGAACTTGTTGTTTCAGGTTATTAATATGAAAAATAGAAATCTTATTAATCTCTTAAAGGTCAAGGCTTCTCAGAAAACAGATGTTCATTAAGATTGAATTGTATTGGAAGTATAGTTGTCTTTATCAATTCTATATTTTTTTTTTTTTTGGTTCACAAGCAGTGATATGCAGTCAAAAAGTATAATTTCTTGAAGGTTCTAGAATTTTCTGTCCTGCACTCAACCATGAGTTGATCATAAATTCCAAATTTGCGCTTTACATGTCGTGATGCAGCCATGGTCCTCTCAAGATACGACCTGCTCTGACTTCTCTTCTCCATCTGATACGGCATCTGATGTACTGATAGATGTTGAGTTGTTGCCGAAGCACTTCCTAATGGGCTATTGCAGTCGTACATTGAAGAACCAGACGTTGTGTATCTTCCATTTTGTAATTTCAAGAATAATTCCCTTTTTCACAATAAAAATAGATAAATTTGTAAGATGTTTCAAAAAGCCGTCGAAAGTTTTCGTCGCTATTCGTATGCAGTGGTAACCCTTCGTAATGATTATTACTAAAACGTTTGCTGTTCGTTTCGTATCGTCAACCTAGTGCAACAATTTCTTTTTATTCGCCATTTAATTCCGATTGAATTATTTACGCATCGTCGCTATTCGTTGGTCGCACCAATAAGTAAAATATCGCAAAGGCGCGCTTTCATTCGCCTGGAATACAAATAATACATTGTGTAATATGCAAAACAGTGGGTCACATTCTAGTCTCTTGCGAACGTCGACGAACATACAACGTATGCATACCGAATGATTAACGCATTATAACGAATACTTACGAATGATGGACGAAAATTTCATTCGCTGAGAAATTTTGAACATGTTCAAAAATTAATGGCGAACAGAACTCACCGGAACGAATCAAGACGCTCACAAACGAATTTTGCAAAAACTTTATTCGCCAGTTTGCGCAAGTTGACGTCGGAGGGTTTTCGTCAATATGTGAAGGGGCCTTTAAAGGACAAAAAATCACATGGACCAGACTTGATAAAGAAGGAAATGCTGAAGTCGTCTCTACCCTTTTGTTTATCTATTTTAAACAAAATGTTTAATAAAATTCTAATAGACGGTGTGTTTCCAAAGGAATGGTGTAAAGGACTTATTGTACCGTTACATAAGTCAGGAGGTACAAGAGATCCTAACAATTATAGAGGGTTAACAATCAATCGTTGTCTAGCTAAAGCTTTCACAACTGTGTTAAATACTAGGTTACAATCGTTTCTATTTGAAAGGAATATTATAAATAGACACCAAATTGGTTTCACAAAGAAAAGTCAAACAATTGATCATATGCTAGTTCTAAAAACAATAGCAGATAAATATAAGAATAGGACAAAAAAATGTATTTTGGATTTGTAGACTTTAAAAAAGCATATGATACTGTTTGGAGAGAGGGACTTTTATACAAACTTTTGAACAATGGAATACATGGTAATTTTTTCAAAATAATAGATAGCATGTACGAAAAATCTGAGAGTTGCGTAAAAGTTGACGGCGAACAAACAAAGTATTTCACAAATAACATTGGGGTAAAACAAGGAGACGTTTTAAGTCCTATTCTCTTTAATCTATTCATCAACGATCTGCAAGGTTTTCTAAGTGATAAAGATAGTCCGGTTATCAATGATTCCACAGTTAAATGTCTTCTTTATGCTGATAATTTAGTTATAATATCAACGTCAAAATCGGGGATACAGCAAAAATTTGACGAACTCGGTGAATACTGTACAAAAATGGCGACTTCATGTAAATACAGATAAGACTATGGTTATGGAAATTGCTAACAACAGTAAGGTGTCAAAGAATGCAGATATAAAATTTAATGGTGAATACATAGCATATACAAAGTCCTATAAATATCTAGGAGTCATTTTTGATGCGTGTAATAATTTCTCAATTGCAAGAAACAATATGTATGAACGCGGCCACAAAGCCATTTTTAAACTGAAATCGGTAGTGGATCGCCAATTCTTTTCTCCAAAAGTAAGTCTTGATCTGTTTGATATAACAGTCAAACCAGTATGCCTTTACGGTGCAGAAATATGGGGCTGTGTAAATGACCGTAGAGCTAAAGGCTTTGGAAGATTTGTTGAGAATTTATCATAAAAGTGTCGAGTTGATAAAGTAAACATGTCTTATTGTAAGGCACGGTCCATTTGATATTCTGGGGGGGGGGGGGAGCTTGGGTTTTTTGTCGGAGCAAGATTATTTTTTTCGCCTTGAACCGGGGCAAAATTATTTTTTTCGAGCGAAGTTGGAGCAAGGAAATTTTTTTTTACAAAGTTATGTGCCTATTTAAGAATGATTGTGTTTTATCAATAGAAATTATTTATATTTTTACTCAAAACTCTAAATATTAATATATTAGTTCATTTTCATGCAAGTATTCAATTTACTTTTAAACAGAGAGATAAAAGAGTTTAACAATGCAATTCTCAATATAAGATACATGTATGTATCATGTATATGAGGGTCTGAGGGGAAAGTCTCCTAGACAAATTTTAAATGTAGAATTGTTAATTGGTGAATAAAAGAAGTTCTCCTTCCAAGCTTACAAGAACATAAAATTAGTCTCTATTAGATACATGCAACATGTATTAATAGCAATACATAGGTATTGATAATTAATTTAGGAAGCCCTTTTTCATTCACATACATGTATAACTTTTAATATCTTCAAATATATGAACTTTGTCATTAGTAAATAATATGTGTTGACAGAAAACAATGGCGAGCGAAGCGAGCCAAAAATTTTTGAAACAAATTGAAACTGCGGCGAACGAAGCGAGCCGGAAATTTTTCAAGAATTTTAGCGAAATTTTATGGTAATTCTTCAAATTCAGATTATTTGTTAGAGCAAGATTCTTTTTTTCTGTCACACCATAAGCAAATTTTTTTTTCATCAAAATTGAGAGCAAAATTATTTTTTTCGAAAAAAACCCAAGCCCCCCCCCCCCCCCCCCAGAATATCAAATGGACTGTGCATAAGTGGCTTTTAGGTTTAAATAAAAATTCATCAAATTATGGTATAATTGGCGATCTAGGGAGATATCCATTACCTCTTGATATAATAAATAACACCTTGAAATATTGGACCGGGCTTCAAACAAAACATATCTAAATCCTTCGTTAACGACTGTTTGTGTGAGGCAGATAATATGGATAATATTGGTATTAACACTTTTGTTAGTTGGATAAAATCATTAGGCGATATCTCCAATATTGGCGACAGCTATAATATAAACCTAACAACCACTACACCATATCTAAAATCTTCATTTTGAAATTTGTGGAAACAGCCTTTAAATGAAAACGCTAAATTACGAACATTTTCTAAATTTCAGAAAAATTTTGTTTATGAAGATTATCTCAATGAATGTATCTTCCACGAGAGACGAAATTTCACGAAGTTTAGGATCAGCGCTCATAATCTCCGGATGGAAACAGGTAGACATCAGCGACCTGTGATTCCCTTTGATCAAAGACTCTGTCTAAAGTGCAATAGCGGAGAAATCGAAGATGAGTTTCATGCGTTTATGAACTGTGTATTATACCGACAACAAAGATATGACATGTTTAATAAAATAAGTTATGAATGTCCAAATTTTAATAATCTTGATAAATCTGATCGGTTTAACTTTTTAATGAACAGTGGTGGTAAAATTGTGAAACAAACAATGCATTTGGTCAAATATATATTATCAAATAACGACTCGAGAAGGTTATAGTGTTTACATGTATACACCTGTGCATGATCTCTTTGCTCAGTATCACATTTGCTTTATATCAATTGTATTACTATCATTATTATTAACATTATGTTGATATTGTTGTTTATGCATAATGACTCAAAGTTTGGAGTTGATTGCAATAAAGAATTTGAATTTGAATTTATTGCTGCTTCTGAACCCTCCCCCCCCCCTAAAAAATAGAATTGATAAAGACAACTATACTCCCAAAACAATTCAATCTTAATGTACTTCTGTTTTCTGAATGGCCTTGACCTTTAGGTGATTAATAAGAATTTCATGCGTTTGCATGTTGATTTATTTTTCACATTAATAACCTGAAACGACAAGTTCATATCTATAACCTTCACCTTTAATCCTAAAATTACCTTGAATACCTTTAAGGAAAAGCTCAGATCATGCAAAACATTTTGTGAAGTCTGCTGAATTAGTATTTTCATATCCTATATTATCACTGGTTAACAATCGACAAAGATCTTTAAGGAATTGCCAATTTTAGTGACATGTCCAAAAGCTCATAATCAAAAACAATTTGTCGATGTGTGATGATAATATGAACTAGGGCTGGGTATCCAAACCAAATTTTCAATACGATACAATAAACTTCAGGTTACCGCACCTGCTCCTTTATAATTCAAAGTAAAATGCCATAAACAACCAAAATAAAATACGGAAGAAAAGACCAAAAGCAAATAAGCGTTCGCAATGCATTTGTTGTACTATTTATATAGCACTGATATTAGAAAGTATCACCTGTCTTAACGTATATTCTTATCTCATCTGAGCTAAAAGGTCCAGATTCTTCATTAGAGGCCAGGCAGAGCAGTGGTCCATAGGCATCATAGTCCATTTCCTTTGTCACATTCACATTAAGAACACTACCGTTGGCTTGGAAGTTTTGGTGGTACCACTGATACTGACATGGAGGATCACAGTTAGCGGTACATGTTATCTGAAGTTCATCACCCTCTATTTTATGATAATACCTCGAACTCGAGCTGAGGCTTACAACTACCTTCGACAGTGTAATATTGCCATCATCATTTTCTGCAATCACTGAAATATGAAAATTAAAAGCGAAAGTTAAATAGCGAAAATGTATTCTTATGCACTTCGTTTATAACAGAGAGCCTATATTATCAGCTTGAATATAATTATGGTATGTCCCTACCTAATCTATCAATTTTCTTTTATTTCCTGGTTGACTTTATGATTGAATCCAAATATCTGTACAATTAACTTCCACTGCTGACCAATAAACACTATTTCACCTAACAATATTGTCTATTTAAGATTATTCCAAGTTTTACTACTTTTTCAAAGACTGGCAGTGTAGTAACTGTACACCAACGATCTTTTGAATTTAAGGGGATACCCTTATGTTTTTTTCCAAAATATTTTTCATACAGAATATATAACACTTATGTTTGGACTGTTTCCATAGGTACATTGCAATGAGTAATATGGATAATGACAATATCCCTGTATACAGCACAAAATCAATAATTCAGAAAATCAGAAACCGAAGGCATACAAAATCAGGATAAAACAGGAATCAAACCAAAGAACAAAAACCTCCACCACATGAAAAGAAGAGAACTCCCGATATGGGAGGGAGACCAGGTGCCCAGGAAGAGTAAGCATCTCCTGCTTGCATGTTACACCCGCCGCTTCAATTTGGTAGAACTGTCACATCCGGTTACTTCCATTTCGGAAGACATAGAGTACAATCTTTGGTTGGATGGTTCAAATGGTCTATGACAGAATATCATCCACCATTCCGGAGACATCATAGTGTATGACGAGTTCCCCATATCGACAGTAGAACTTCCTCAGTGACGATGTTAGTCGGTCACAAAAAGAGAGATACCAAAAAGTAACATTTAAGTCTGATCTAATGGAAAAATTGCAAAAGATTAAACGTCTTCAAATTCAAAAGAATCATTTAAGAACAGATAAATTTGCAGTATAAATCAGACATGCACGTACCGGGTCTTTAACCCTTGTCAGTGAACCTAACTCTAAACAATGGAGTTATTATATCAAAAAAAAAGAACCGAAAGACGTAGTAGGATTGGTGGGATATGCTACAGGACCTACGTTTTAGAAATCTGAAAGACATTTATATGCGATGAAGAAATGATTCACCAAAGTTGGCCGAAATTGACTACATGTAGTCTTCGGGACTCCTGATCCATCAACAGTGACACTCACAAAGTGGTACAAATTTTAAACGTCTTCAAATTCAATAGATAACTAATTTTTCTTCTTATATGGTTGTCTGTATAAATAGAAAAATAGTATGAGTGAAAGAAGATCATGACGATAATCTCTACAGCACTCACAATAGAGCACCAAATTGAGCATCGACGGACCCCTAGCAAGCTATAGGCGGGACCAGGTGCCCTGGAGGAGTAAGCATCCCCTGTTGGCTAGCCGCACCCGCCGTCGATGTTCAAGCACAGAAATGAAAACAATATATAATGAATTCATGTACTGTCTATGGTTTCTTCTATATAGAAAGTGTTATGGCAACCATGTCAGAGAAAATATTCAAAACATTTACTGTCAAACCTCTCGCGGGGAACTTTTTTACGAGCTCCACGCGGAAAGGGCATAAGTGTGACACAAATGAGTTAAAGAAGATCCTGACGATAATCTTTACAGCACTGACAATAGAGCACCAAATTGAGCATCGACAGACCCCTAGCAAGCTAGAGGTGGGACCAGGTGCCCGGGAGGAGTAAGCATCCCCTGTTAGCTAGCCGCACCCGCCGTCGATGTTCATGCACATAAATGAAAAACAATATATAATGAATACATGCATGTCTAGATTGCAAAGAAAATTAGGGAGCACCCTTATCTTTGGAGCTATCCATGAAAGGAAAATATAAGGACCAATATGAGTCCCATATGGAATTACATATGGGTTCAATATGAGCAGCCCATATGGAGGTGAACAGGGATTTGCAAGATCGAACTATAACAATAAGTACCAACAGCAAAACACCAGGTGCGAAAACACAGAGAAGACGGATCACAGCAAGAGACGAAAAAGAGAGATACCACATAGGAACATTTAACAGAAGACTACACATAAACCAAAGTGACCGATGGGCAACCGTTGCAGACTAAGGACGGTCATCAACTAATCTAGAAGGAAAAGGTGGGGTCATCCAGATTACGTGCGCACAACCCTCCTACTTTTCCCTGTCTCGAAGAACGCACAGTTGTATTGTAAAATTACCTTCTCACTGCAAGATGACAACACGAACAAGACAGCAAATCGCAGGAGCCCAAGCAACACAGATGAATATGTAAATTGATATAAAAGGGGTGTCAATGCGGTCATGTGCACTTGATTTCAGACTTCTTCTTCGGGCTCCCCCGTTGCTTCAACCTATAAAATCATCGGCGCCAGAAAATCTTCCATCTGTTGTCACTTATAACAGTGAGATGGGGGGGGGTCGGCATAAAGTTCTGAGAAAATCATTTGGTAAAAAAATAGCAATCCAAGGAATGCTTGTGTGGCCTGCGAAAAGGATTTTTTTAAATTGAAAGTACGTCAAATATCATGGGCAAAGTAACTAGGTCAAAAATTATGGATTGTTTAGAAAGGTCTTTTCATAAGGAATACAAACATAAAATATCACAGACCAATCACTTACCAATCAAAAAGATATAGCCAATCTTAGATTTTTTGAAAAGTAGGTCAAATATCTAGGGCAAGGTCACGAGGTAAAAAATGATGGTATGTGAAGAGAGGTCTTGTCACATAAAATATACATGTGAAATATCAAAGCCTATCACTCACCAATCAAAGATATAGCGAATCTAAGATTTTTTGAAAAGAAGGTCAAATATCAAGGTCAAGGTCATGAGGTCAAAAGTTATATCTGTAGAAAGGCCTTGTCAGAAGGAATACACATATTTAATATCAGAGCCCTTTAATTTACCAATCAAAAGATATTGCAAGTCTGTTTTTTAAAGTACGTCAAATACCTATGTAAAGGTCACGAGGTCAAAATTATCGAATGTGTAGAAAGGTATTGTCACAAGGAATACACAAGAGAAATATCAAAGCCTTATCACTTTCCAATCAAGAGATATAACCAATCTTAGATTTTTGATAAGTAGGTCAAATATTTAGGTCAAGGTCACAAGGTAAAAAATTATACCATGTGTAGAAAGGGCTTGTCACAAGGAATACACATGTGAAATATCAAAGCCCCATCGCTTCCCAATCAAAAGAAAAAGCTAAACTTAGACTTTTTGAAAAGTAGGTCAAAGATCTAGGTCAAGGTCACGAGTTAAAAAATTATGGTATGATTAGAAAGGTCTTGTCACAAAGATTTCACATGTGAAATATCAAAGCCCTATAACTTACCAATCAAGAGATATAGTCAATCTTAGATTTTTTTAAAGTAATTCAAATATCTAGGTCAAGGTAACGAGGTCAAAAATTATGATATGTGTAGAAAGGTCTTGTCAAGGAATGCACATGTGAAATATCAAAGCCCTATCACTTACCAATCAAAAGTTATGGGGTGTGACAACCAAGTGTGACAGACAGATAGATTTTTTTGAAAAAAGTAGGTCAAAGATCTAGGTCAAGGTCACGAGGTAAAAAATTATGGTATGCTTTGAAAGGTCTTGTCAGAAAGATTACACATGTGAAATATCAAAGCTCTATCACTTACCAATCAAGAGATAAGGCCAATCTTATATTTGTTTAAAAAGTAGGTCAAATATCTAGGTCAAGGTCACGAGGTCAAAAATTATGATATGTGTAGAAAGGTCTTGTCACAAGAAATACACATGTGAAATATCAAAGCCATATCACTTACCAATCAAAAGTTATGGGGTGTGACACCCAAGTGTGACAGACAGACGGACAATCAGACGGACAGACGGACAACGGACAAAGTGATCCCTAAGTGTCGCTGTGCTTCGCAGGCGACACAAAAATAAGTTCTGATGAATTCCAGTGATTGAGAGCAACCGACCTGATAAAAAAAAATTATGCTTTATCTGAAAAAGTGGTGCTAGTTTTATCGTTGAAACGTAAAATTGTGAGTGAAAATTCCCATTATTAAGTGATTGAAATGCGAGTATACCCAGGACGAGTATTTGCAGTGCAAAAAGGTTTTGGTTGGAGTCATCCCGCAAACGTTTTATGTATCTTTTTGTCAAAGAGTTCCGTAATTTGTAAAATTTGACTACGACTTTAACGGGAAAACAGTTGAACACGTTTTGAAACGACCTAATTGACTGTGCGAGTTAGCTCGCTTCCCTGCCACTCCTTACCCCTTAAGAATGCTTCAGTTTTTGATTGACAACATTTTTGTGGTGTTTGGAGGAACCGTATTCCAGCAAGAAGTTGGCATCCCCAATGGTATCAATTGCGCCCCACTGCTCGCAAACTTATTATAATATTCATTTGGAGCTGACCTCATCCAGACCTTGCTTTCGAAAGCAAATCACACCTCAGTTGAATTTTACCTTCAGATACATAGATGACCTGTTGTCAATCAATAATCCGAATATCAAAGATCATCCACATGAAATTTATCATCATGGAATAGAGATCAAGGAAACGACCGAGAGCAAAACAAAGGAGGGGATCTCCAACAACATCAGGTTGTAGCACCCACAGCAAAACCCCAACACCCTATGCAAAAAAACAAAGCAGAAAAGCCCAGAAAGAGACGCATAAGGGACAAGGAACGTCAACGCACAACACAGACACATCAAACACAAAGGACTAGACATAAACCAACGAGACCAATGGGCAACCGGTGCCGACTTAGGACGGCCATCTGCCACGGAAATAGCAGAAGGTATGGTTATCCTGGATTACGTGCGCGCAACCCTCCCACTTTTCCGATTACCCAGAGGTCTCGAGGAACGTACAATTGTGGTGTAAAACAACCTCCTCACTGTGTGATGACCACACACAAACAAGACCGCAAAACGCAGGGGCCAAAGCAACACAGATGAATATGTAAATGGATATAAAAAGAGGGCGTACGTAATACAATCCGTGCTCTGCCGCCGCGAGCTCATGTATGTTATCACCCGAGAATTCGACTGTCATTCAGAGAGGACAGGTGGTCGGGGCTCTGTCTTCTCTAAAGAGGTTTGGACAGGGCCCGTCATGGAGTCCCGTCGTCACAGTCAGGCAGAGTGCAAGTTTTAAGAATGCGCTTGTACAAGACTGTAGATTGGTCAAGTACTAAGCCTAGTGTCCGTCTGGTTACATTAGGATCATACCCACGGTATAAAAGGCGTTTGATGATTCTGACGCATTTTCGATAGTGATGTTGTCTATCTTTGATCCTTCTTATCTTGTTAATAATGTCACCATAAAATGCAGGTTGTGAAATACCCAAAGTAATATACTCTGTTGCCTGTATTGGTCTGAATTTCAGAAGAAGTTGACAATAATTTTTGTAAAATTTCCAGAAAGTCTTTACTAGTTTGTGAAAGCAAAAACCTTGTCCTAAAAGTTTCTTGGTAATTTGTAAATCTCTACTTTGAAAATCCAAAACATCAGTACATGCTCTAGCATACCGGATGAGCTGTGAAATATAGATACCATAGGACGGTAATCTAGGAACATCACCGTCAAGCCAGAGGAAATTTACTATGTTAAATCTAAAATCATCTCTTTTGTCATACACACTTGTATGGATCTCTCCATTAACAATTTTGATAATTAGGTCCAAAAATGGTGTTTCTGTGTTTGAAACGTTTGCCTTGTTTAGAATCAATTCTTGTGGATACAAACATGAAACATTTCACATCATCATTTTTTCTTTGTTTTTGAAGATTTTGGATAAATTCCTTTTCATACGTGTATAAAAATAAATCTGCAACAAGAGGCGCACAATTAGTACCCATTGGAATCCCTACAACCTGCTTGTAGAGTTTCTCACCAAATCTTACATAAATATTGTCCAAAAGGAAGGACAAGGCAATACACAGGTCACCACATGTTCATGATTTGTATGATTTGTAATCTGTGGCGGAAATGAAACCCTTCGATTAAGAAGTACAAATATAAGTTTTCCCCTCTCGATCAAAGCACCATTTAATGAGTTTGGACAGTCGATCATTTATTTTGAGGAAGCGTGGTGTACATATTAGAAAAGTCGTATGAAGATCTTCAACAGATCTTCTTTGTACTTGGATATACTTCTATCCTTCGACGCAAACGTCACTGTATGACAAACGCGATGATTTCAGCTTCCATATGACTAATTTCCCTTTCATGAGTAGCAATATTCCTTTCTCTCCTGCATATGGCGTTTTTTGTTCCTTAGCTTATATGGTACGTCAGGGCATGTTCGAAATATAAAGATGTCATCGTTAGAGCCAGGCGGCTTGCAAGTAAGCTACGTGTACAGGCTTATATTACACAATGACTGAAGTTATCTTTGAGGAAGTTCTTCAGTCGCTATGGAGTTATAATAAAAGAATATCAGATTCCCCTTTCCGGAATGATCGGTTGTAATGTTCCACTCCGAATTCTAATTTTCAACGCGTTTTTGTCGTCTTTTAGTCCAAAATGTACATAATTCACTATTTCTTTGAGTAACTGACCCATTGAATAATATGTGTATGATTGTACACACGCAATAAGTGCATATTTGTCATATTCAATATAGTAATTGCTTTTTTGATCTTTATGAATGTTTTTCCTAAGTAAAAAGGAAGGGAGGTGTTCATTTATTTTCTGCTTCTTTCTTATTAGAACTGTTTAGATTTTCGTGGAACTTTATATATAAGAGGTACTCATGGTCCCCTACAAGTGATGCTTTTTCTTCAAGATCTGTCAATAGCACGCGCCACAACAGGCCAAATTAGGTCCCTTTGAAAAACTTCTTCTTAAGAACTAAAGCACGAATCGAACAAAACCCAAACAAAAAAAAAACAAAAATAAAAAACAAATTTTAAAAAGCAGTAAAAAAGAAAGAAACAGGATGATCTAAAGAGACGTCATGATAAGTATTTTGTTATTTTTCGGTCCTCACTCAAGTTATTTTTTCATTTTACTTTGACGAACTTCTAGTTCGATTTGCTTAGTTAACGTATTGGATTCAGTCTATGAAAAATATGGATAATAACCATATCCCTGTTTACAGCACAAAATCGATAATTCAGAAAATCAGAAATCGAAGGCATACAAAATCAGGATAAAACAGGAACCAAAGCAAACAAACAAAAACCTCCACCATATGAAAAGAAGCGAACTCCCGATATTGGAGTGAGACCAGGTGCCCAGGAAGAGCAAGCATCTCCAGCTTGCATGCAACACCAGTCGATTCGATTCGGTAGAACTGTCACATCCGGTTACTTCCATTTTGTAAGACATAGAGTACAATCTTTGGTTGGATGGTTCAAATGGTCTATGACAAAATATCGTCCACCATTTTGGAGAGTGGGACATCATAATGTAGGACGAGTTCCCCATATCGACCGTAGAACTTCCTCAGTGACGATGCTAGTCGGTCACAAACATATCCCTGACTGAGAAGCTTATCTGAAAGACGCCTAGCTCTCAGAACAAAATCCGTATATTTGGTACTTGCTCTGGCATAGCGTATCAACTGAGATATGAACACGCCATAAGCAGGGGATGAAGGGATGTTAATACTCAGAAAAGGAAAGTTTGTAATGCTGAAATTGAAGTCGTAACGTTTGTCATAGAGTGAGTTGTTCTGTGACCATCAGTATCGTAGGACAACAATATGTCCAAATAGGATGCCGAATTATTTGTCTCTGTAGTTTCTTTGACTTCAAGCTCCGAAGGATAGATAGTGCTCAGGTAATCCGCGAATTTTGGATTATTGATGGACAACACGTCGTCTAAGTATCTGTAAGTGAAGTTGAAGTCAGAAGCTAAGTATCTTTTCCCTTCAGAGACCAAAGATTGAATGAATTCAGCTTCGTACGAGTAAAGGAAATTGTCGGCAAGGATAGGAGCACAATTGGTCCCAATTGAAATTCCGACAATTTGCTGGAAGACCTTTCCTCCAAACACCACAAAAATGTTGCCGATAAGAAAGTTTAACATCTGAATAATGTCTGTTTCAGTGTACTTATCTTCAGAATCGGACTTTTTTTTTACAAAGTAGGTTTTGTCATAGTTAACAACAATAAATTTGTATTTGCGATTACCGTTCTTACTTGTAAACGCATTACTTATAATTTTTGCGAGTCTTTCTTTCAATTTAGAATGTGGAATTGTAGTGTAAAGTGTCGAAAAATCAAAGGCTTTGATCGAATGGACTCTACTAAAATTAGTGAATTTCAGATGTTCTAAAAGTTCCTTCGAATTCTTTAAAATCCACATCTGGTTGATACCACTGCGAGAATATACTGTCGAACAATATTTTTGAAGCCCAGATTTGATTTCAGATAAAACTTTGGTGAGTAAGATCGAGAACCAGCGATGAAACGTTGTTTGTACGGATTCTTATGCATTTTAGGTATGCAGTATAAGTATGGTAAATCTAAATCTAAATTGGTAGTGTCGAAGCCAAAGGAAGCAAGAGCTGATTTGTGGTTATCTATTATTTCAGAGGCAGAAAGGTTTGTTGGGGTGTAAGTGGGATTTCCAGGTGTCGAATTTAAACCCAACTCTTTAACTAGACTGTCGAAATAGTACTTTTTGTAAGTAAATGTGTAATTATTTGAGGCTTTGTCCGCTGGTGTGATGACATAATGTTCTTGGAGGTAGGTAAGCTCTGTGATAACATCAGGGTCTTTAAATATAGACTCGAATCTGGTGTTCACAGTTGATTTTCATCGGTTAATTCTAGATAAAAGTAACACTCTGATGGATTTTATCCATTCGGAAAGGGTGTCGAGCTGTACATCCTCTTTCTTTGCCCAACTTCTTGCATGTTCCTCACAAGAGTCCATGATAATTTTGACATTTTGGTTCCATGTAAAGGACATACTTTCTCTGTATTTGGGACCCTTTTTTAACAATTCTCTCAACTTGTCGTTCTTGACTATACTAAGGTCACCAGTAATAACGTATCCACAAGGAGAGTAGTTGAAATCCGATGAAGAACATTCGCAAGGAAGTGGATGTAGTGAGGGATTACTTAAATCAATACATTGCAGGAATCGTTTGTAATAATTATTGTAAATTTTAGATGCAACTGTTGTGTGTAACTATAGGAAATACAAGGAGTTTCTTTTCTTTTGAAATATGGTTGGAATTTTTCTGTGACAGTTTTGTGATTCAAAATTTGACCAAGATTCAATTTATCAATACCTTTGTTTGCAAATCTTACTTTAATGAAAGGACGGTTTGTTTTCTCTTCTGATTTATCTGATCTAACTGCTTGAAATAAACGAAAAGTAGAAATGTCCAAGATGACTCCTTGTAGTCTGTATTCTGTGGAACTTGTATCGGTAAATGTGAAGTCCTCCGTACATTCGTAAATTTCGTGTAACTTCCGTAAAGGAACGGAGTATAATTTGGTACGAATATAATGCAGGCCTAGAGGCTCATTCAAAAATGGAACCAAGTCATCGAAGGAGAAACTATGTATCTCAGGCCTATTATATTTTCGAATGCCATGACTTCGAGGTCTTCTTTGTGGTCTGTTGTCAATTAATTATCATTCGATAATGTGTCAATTACATTATCATTCGATAATCTGTCAATTACATTATCATTCGATAATGTAATTAAATTCTAAGGCGGTGCACTTTTGTTTGAAAACATATAATTCTTATTCACATCGAATCACATCATTTTACGTGCTACATTTCTTCTATATAATTTATTTTCATAATTCAAAGCAGGATAATTAATTTTCGATTTATTGTTACTTAACTTGGAGGGTTTAAAAACATGTACTGGATACATTCCTAAATCTTCGTATGCAAGCCTCGGGATAACTTTCTAAAATGTACTGTATCGTTGATGAAAACGATATTATCAGTCTATGTCTGTGTTCCCTATGTTCCTAGATAATATGATATTAATATTGAGCTATGATCTGTAATTAATATTGAAATATATTCACTATCATGCAAATTCAGTGCACTATATGCGTATTTTAACAAGTTTTATCCCACCTCTGGTAAATTTCTTGCAATCCGATTGGTCGAGAAGAACCGAATATTATGTTGTATCATTTAACTGACAGGATATTATTTTGATATCCCGCTTCTACTAAGACGCTTTACGATATTGACGTCACCGAAATGCTTTAATGTTGACGTTACATACGCAAACCAAAAGCCATCGGTGGGATAAATTCGTTATACAGTGTTTTACAGGGGGGGGGGATACAAAAATATATTGGGTCGATGAAAAACGTTGTAATGGGCTCGGCTTCGCCTCGCCAAATACAACATTTTTCATCGACCCAATATATTTCTGTATCCCCCCTGTAAAACACTGTATAACTTATAATACTCGATGCCGAAAAAGAGGAAATCCAAATATTATTAAACTACGAAGTGCAAAAGTATTAACTTGACCTGAAGTTTCTGCCAAAGAATCTGCTAAGGACAAAGCTATGTGATCAGGGAGATGCCCATTAGTTTAAGAAAACTTTTATCGAATTTTGTGATGGAGAATTACAAAATGATATTTCAAATCGATAATTAGCAAGGGTTCTAACTCTTTACCTTCTTAGAGAATATTTCAAACCAATTTATCATGCACCATACACTTGTTGAAATATTTTTTCTTCAATTTTGTCAACTTACGTATTTTGCAGCGAGATCTTATCGAATAAAGTTTCCCTATTTGAAAACTTTGAGCAAATGAATTCTAGTTTTAATCCTGCTTTGTTTAAAGATATATCCATTCTACAGATAAGTGCACAAATTAACGAGAATGCGGGATGTGAGTGACGTCCACTTATTGACCTAGAACGTCATAATGTCTAAAAACGCTTTCGTTTACTTTTTTCTGTTTCTCTTCTCCATATTCCCGTAGATTCGACACACACCTACTTTGAAAAAAAAAAACGCTTATTTTCTATTAGCCTTAAAAAAACTATATCTAGAAATTTAATCTTCTGTGTAACTTATTTTAGAATCGCCCACTTCTAACCCTACCCCGTCCCTAAGTTCGAAAAATGTATCCTTGAATAAAGCTTATATCATCAAGGTCAAGGTTACATTAAAGTTTTTTTTTTTATTTATCAATTTTATTCTTTAATCAATTCTTGTTCATCAAAACTTTTATTCATTTTGAGAAAATTGAATTAAAGAGAAAAGGGAAGATATATACATGTATACGAAAACCCCCAAAAATTATGTTAGATATACAATATGGTTACGATGGAAACGAGGTAAAACGGAATGTCTTGTTCTTTTGTAAACGGATAATAGTCTGGTCTTGAAGAAATTGTCAATTATAACATTTTTTCACAAATATTTTCATTATTACAATGCCAAATAATGAAACATGGCATTTTAATTTGACTTTTTGTAAATATTAACAAAATCGTTACTATGACAACCAAGTCTTTTGAATCAGGATGAACGATAAAATGTACTTTTTATATCTTTTTTTTTTTTGAAGAACAGAGTTTGTCATTGAGAAATATGTTAAGGAAAATATATTCTGACAAAGACTTCTTATGACTATGATGCCAAATAAGGGTATTAGCTACTTTTTTTAATTTTCATTTTGGGTTGGGGGTACCTAAAATGTGTTCTTCCGGAACAGGTTTAACTATTTCACACTTTGACAGCATTATGTATTGGATGGTATTATGGTGAAAATAATTACAAGAATGTTTTTAATCTGGAATTATAATCAATTTATCATATATCTATCAATCAAAATTCATTGTTTTGCGGCAAATCTTGGAATTAGTTTACACGTGTATATTCAGAGGACCAATGATCAACCTAATGAACGATCATATATAATCTTAGTTACAAAAATAAATCACCAGATATCAATGTTACATTAACAGAATAAATCTGGTTTCTCTGACAAAGAATTCTTGGATTATTGAGCCACCTTAAGATACAGTCATGGATTTGATCAGTATAATGTTGGTGGACGTTTAAAAAAATCCGCCAATTTCGAAAGCGCTAAAATTTCCAACATCAAATTTGGACCAAATTCGACAGATGACAAATATGGATAATGACCATATCCCTGTATACAGCATAAAATCAATAAATCAGAAAATCAGAAACCGAAGGCATACAAAATCAGGATAAAACAGGAACAAACAAAACCTCCACCATATGAAAAGTAGCGAATAAATTACATGTCGTATACGGTTTACTGTATAGTGCATACCAAATCTGCACAAGTCTGCTCACAAATTCCGATACATTGCAATAAACATTAAAAGAAAGTACCTATCAGTTATTCAGTCTCAAAGTCGAGAAGGCATGGCAAATTCATTAGAATATGCATAGGAACGGTTGCGAACCTCGGAATGAAAAATTCTAGCAATTGCTCAGCTACAATTATGTCTTTAAGCCTGAAGTCAGCACTCACGGCAACAAAGGAACACGTGATAAAACACCGTGTTATTGTTCTAATTAGGAATGTTCTAAAATTATTTTGGTTTATATAGAATTCAGGGGATGTAATTGAGGAAATGAAATCACGAAATTTTCTAACAAATACGATTTCTCCATACCACTTTTCTAAAATGTACACCATGCTTCCTCACGACAAAATTAATGATCAATTGTCCAAATTCATTAAATGGTAGTTGATCCAGAGGGAAACTTAAATGTTCATCTGAATCAAAGGGTTTCGTTTCCGCTTCAGAATACAATCATAAAAATCATGGACATGTGACCTGTGTTATGTCTTTCCTTCTTTTTTTATACTAATGTTAGACTGCATGATAATCCATACGAGCAGGTTATATGGACACCTGTTGGTTCTGACTGTGCGCCTCTTGTTGCAGATTGATTTTTATACACGTATGAAAAGGAATTTATCCAAAATATTCAAATGCAAAGGCAAATGTTACAAACACAAAAACACCATCTTTGGACCTAAATATCAAAATTGTTAATGGAGAGATTTATCCTGTTTTATCCTGATTTTGTATGCCTTCGGTTTCTGATTTTCTAAATTAGCATTATTATGTGGTCATTGTCCATATTTGTCATTCATACAAGTGTGTATGACAAACGAGATAATTTTGGATTCAACATATTAAATTTTCCCTGACTTGACGGAGATGTTCCTAGATTACCGTCATAAGGTATCTGCATTGCACAGCTCATTCGGTATGCTAGATCATGTAATGATGTTTTGGATTTTCATAGTAAACATTTACAAATTACAAAGAAATATTAGGTCATGGTTTTCGCTTTCACAACCTTGTAAGGATTTTCTGGAAATTTTACAAAAAAGGTCACGTTCTTTTGAAATTCGAACCAATACAAGCAACAGAGTATATTACCTTTGGTATTCCACCTCACTGCATATTACGTTTTATAATCAACAAAATAAGAAGGATCAAAGGTAGACAAAATAACCACTGAGACTGTGTTAAAACCATCGAACGCCTTTTATGACGTGGAACTGATCCATCTGTCACCAGACAGGCACTTGATTTGGTACCGGACGCCCTGTACCAGCGCATTCTTAAGAATTGCATCCTGACTGACTGTCACGACAGGACTTTATGACGACCCTTGTTTAGACTTGTCTTTAGAGAAGACAGGGCCCCGACCACCTGTCATGTCTGAATGTCAGTCGGACTCATCGGATGATCACATGCAAGAGCCTGCTACAGCCGACAGAGCACGGACTGTATTTCGTATGCTTTTTGTTTTTATATCCATTTACATATCAATTTTTGTGTCTCGTGGGCTCCTGCGTCGTGCTGTCTTTTTGTATGTTAATCTTACAGTGAAGTTATTTTACACCACAATTGTGCGTTTTTCGAGACCTCTTGGTAATCAGAAAAGTGGGAGGGTTGTGTGCACGCAATCCCTATAACTATACCGTCTGCTCCTTGCGTTGCAGATGGCCGTCCTTAGTCGACACCGGTTGCCAATAAGTCTCGTTGGTTTATGTTTAGTCTTTTGTGTTTTTTGTTTGTCTACATGGCAGATGGCCATCCTAAGTCGACACCGGTTGCCCATAAGTCTCGTTGGTTTATGAGTCTTTTGTTTTTTGTTTTGTTTTTTGTTTTTTTTTTTTTTTTCTTGTCTCCATGGTGATAGTTGGTGTTCCTTGTCCCTTTCGCGTCTCTTTCTGTGAGTGTATTTGCATTGGTGCTGCAACAGTGTTGAGATCCCCTCCTTTTTATGTTTTGCTTTTTGGGCTGTAACCGAGGCTTATTGGGGATTCCCTCCTTTCAGGTAAACAATGTAGGTTTTGTATAATTATAGCGAAACGACCTATCTTACTTTGCGCAAGCTTTAATGCTAACACATATATACGAAATAACCGGAAAAGTAGCGAAAATAAGAAAGAAAAGATGCCTACTGAGCCTTTTAAATATCCTCTACCAAGAAACCACAGCCTTATGTGCGCCACCGTTTTAAAAATGTTCAGTTAGTATTGATACGAAAGTATTTCCAGATGAATCCGTATTATGAAGCTATGGTATAGATTCGGTTTTTACAGAGTGTAAGAGAGTAAGAATTATTTTTAAAAAAATAAATCAAATCCATTAACTATACATTGCTCGTTCATGCAATGTAAAGCGGAAATGTATTCCGAGACCTTTCGTAATGCAAACAAAACATGCAAAAAGAAGCAAGAAAAGGCCCTTGCGGTGGGCAATGTCACATTTCCAAATTAAGATAATGACGCCACTGCATGTGCCTTTTCGTGTACATGTTTATTGAGCAAAGACCGCTAGCTAACAAAAAAAAACGCACACACACACACAAGTGATTGGCAGCACTTACCTATACAGAATTACACGTACGATTCTTGAAAACATTGTTTAAATCATAGAAAAGATCTGCCAAATTTAGCTGAACATAAGTGCAAAGATTATGAAAAAATACGAAGGTTATCATTATTCATTTCATTTCTCTGTATGATGCTTATTCGCGACAGTGATGTTCGTTTTAATTTTTCTTATCGATATGTATTTCGCTGAAAAGTGCTGTACGTTTCAGTTTATTTGAAGTGCTAGCTTGCGCCTGTAACTGAGTGACGTTCTGGCTATTGTCAGTATTCAATACAAACTGTAACACATCTTCATTCTCGGAACAGAGTTGTCTCCTCCTTACAGTCAAACAATTTCTGCCAAAGACTTCAAAAAATGGCAATATCCTGGCATAAAGTAACTATGACGTCATAGCAGCATTACGTTAAGATATGCTTTATGGCGGCAAGTCTGTGGCAGTGATGTTGAAGAGTAGGGTAACGGAACGTAAACTTGAGCTGCCTGGAGTTTGACACATCTTGGTACGGCTTTCGGAATTTACTTATCGTCGGCATGATATCTAAATACTAGACAAAGATTAAATGATTTATCTATTTATTTATCTATTTATTTATTCATTAAAATTATTTATAAATATATCTATTTATATGGTCCCTTCGGTTATTGATTTTCTATTTTGTTCTATCTGTTTTGGATATACGCCTTAAGGTGCGTCATCGGTCACGATTGTGGACTATTCTTGCGCATCTCCTGTTTTAGCACTCATTGAGCTTGACTTTTATGGATATTTCAATTTATTATGTCCAATGTATCGATTTAAGCTTTTTTATAAGGTATGGCTGATGGATACCGAAAAATTATAAATTGTTTAAATTCAACCCAAATTAAGGCACATTTTCAGTTCTGTCACTTTTTCAAGACAACCAGAAAATGCACTATTTGTGAACGTCTGTTTTCTCTTATTTGAACACGGACATATACTTTTTCTTCAATATTTTGAAAAGTGTTAAACGTCTTTAAATTCAATAGCATCAATTTAAACCTGATTTACAGCATGGACCAGACATGCTCGTTTCGGGTACTAAACCCTCGTTAGTGATCCTAAGGCTAAACAATGTAATGTGGCAAAAAAGTATGAAAATTATTATATCCAAAAATGTACCAAATGACGTAACAGAATGGGTGGTATATGATGCTACAGGACCAACGTTTAAGGAATTTCAAGAAATTTTGTAACAGAAAATTCCAAATGCGTTGAAGAGACAGACGATCAAGTCTTCCCTAGGAGCAAGTGTTACTGTGTGTTAAGAAAAATCGTTGAAATTCGGTAACTCTGAAATTTTGAACTTAACTTGGATGATTTTCGTTATTTTTGTGTAAAATCTAGAAAATTTTAAATTATCGGTGAAGTTGGTATCTAAGACAGCACTTTATCAAATTCTACTTTCATACAAAGTTTCTAACTTGTTTTATTGTGTAATAACAAAGAAAAGTATAGTAAAAATAAAATGAGTGGATTTCCACACTTTTTGTATTTTCTTTACAAATGTGCTATTTTTATCAAAAAATTTCCAGCATTTTTTACCCAGTTGTCAAATAAGTATAAAATTTGATTTTCATCACGGACCTATCAATGTTCCTTCATAAAATGATTAAGTGACATGAATACTATATTTTCATTTGGTTATCATAAAATCGTTGAAATTCCTTCATTCGTAAATGACATGCCTTAAACAATAAAGTTTTAAAGATATTGGACAATTTGAGGCCCACAGGTCCTAGATTTGATATTGGGCAGTCGAAGAAAAAGAAAAAAATGGACTGTTAGAACAAAGGCGTTACGTCACATCAAAGATTTAAGTAAGGGAGAACAGCCGAAAAATGTCCAATGTATCTGATCGAGGACCGTCAGGACATAATGGATAGTTTGAGGCTTTTCTCTAACTAAAAACATGACATCTCTGTTTTAATAATATATACAGTAACTGGTAGATCCTTTTACAATTATATGGACAATTGAAAATCGAGAACCGTATCATAGGTCAAGGAATAACAAGGTCCTCAGCCAGTAAACCGATCGATTACGTTTGTCTTAATAATGTCGTGGTCAATCACTGAGTGCTAGAATTTGAGAAAAGCATTCATTTCGATGTATATGTAGCCAAGTCTGTGATGTACATGTCAACGTCTTTCTTTTGAATGACAAATATGGATAATGACCATATCCCTGTATACAGCACAAAATCGATTATTCAGAAAATCAGAAACCGAAGGCATATAAAATCAGTATACAACAGGAACCAAAGCAAACAAACAAAAAGCTCCAGCATATGAAAAGATGCGAACTCCCGATATGGGAGTGAGACCAGGTGCCCAGGAAGAGCAAACCGAGTGAGGAGGTATTTATCGTTTTGCATTCGTCATATTTCAATGTTTGTACATTTATTCATATATTTCACGTATATTTTCATTATATTCTAATTTCATTTTTATTTGTATTTTCGGAGCTGCGATTGAGCTCGAATACCGCTCCGTGAAACTTACGATGTCCACGCATCAATGAATCTGAATTTTCGATGCAGATTCTGCCGTTTATTAACGGAAGATATTTTACACAAAAAGGAATGATATATATGGCATTTTAAATCAGAATAATCAAAATAGCCTGCAAATCAATCTTTTTGGGATATAAAGTTCTTTTCGTGTGATAATGAGGATTATTTTTCCGGGAATTTACCTGTGACTGTCCATTAAGTAACCTTTAACTGTCGATTTGGAACTTAATGGACAGCTACAGGTAACGATTTGGACAAAATAGGATCATAGCTAGACAATATCAGAAAGAACGAACTGATTAGACAATGAGAGGATGTCATTGATGTCAAGGATGAATTGGGATATTGTTCTTGTCCATATATGTCATTTAAGGGAATGGTCTTTTTATACACATATGAAAAAGAATTTATTCAAAATCTTCAAAAGCAAAGAAAACATGATGATGTGAAATGTTTCATTGGTACTTCTAGGTACCTGGATGATATTCTTACTATCGATAATCCTGTTTTTGACAAGTATAAATATGTTATTTATCCACATAAATTGAGTCTAAACAAGGCAAATGTTAGAGACACAGAAACACAATTTGTAGACGTAAATATAAAAATTGTCAATGGAGAAATTCATACATGTGTGTATGACAAACGAGATGATTTTAGATTCAACATAGTAAATATTCCCTGGCTTGACGTTGATGTCCCTAGATTACCGTCGTACGGTATCTATATTTCACAGCTCACCCGGTATGCTAGAGCAAGTTCTGATGTCTTGGATTTTCATAGTAGAAATTTACAAATTACAAAGAAACTTTTAGGTCAAGGTTTTCGCTTTCACAAACTAGTAAATACTTTCTGGAAATTTTTACAAAAATTATGATAAACTTCCTTTGAAATTCGGACCCATACGAGCAACAGAGTATATTACTTTGGGTATTTCACAACCTGCATTTCATGATGACATCATTAACAAAATAAGAATGGTAAAAGGTAGACAGCATAACTATCGAAAATGCGTCAGAGTCATCAAACGCCTTTTATGCTGTGGATATGATCCTAATGTCACCAGACGGACACTTAGCTTGGTACTTGACCAATCTACAGTCTTGTACGATGGCAAATATGGATAAAGACCATATCCCATATGAACGCATTCTTAAGACTTGCACTCTGACTGACTGTGACGGCGGGACCCCATGACAGACTCTGTCCAAGCCTCTTTAGAGAGGACAGGGCCCCGACCACCTGTCCTCTCTGAATGTCAGTCGGTCTCCTCGGGTGATAACATATATGAGCTCGCTACAGCCGGCAGAGCACGGACTGTATTACGCACGTCCTCTTCTTATATTCATTTACATATTCATCTGTGTTGCTTTGATCCCTGCGTTTTACGGTCTTGCTTTTTTAAGGTCATCAAACATTGAGGAGGTTGTTTTACACCATAATTGTGCGTTCTTCGAAACCTCTTGGGAATCGAAATAGTGGGAGGGTTGTGCGCACGTAATCCAGGATAACAACACCGTCTGCTACTTACGTGGCAGATGGCCGTCCTAAGTCGGCACCTGTTGCCGATTGGTATCGTTGGTTTATATGTGGTCTTTTATGTTTAATGTTTCTATGTTGTGAGTTGATGTTCCTTGTCCTTGAACATCAACAGCGGATGCGGCTAGCCAACAGGGGATGCTTACTCCTCCCGGGCACCTGGTCCCACCTCTAGCTTGCTAGGGGTCCGTCTATGCTCAATTTGGTGCTCTATTGTGAGTGCTGTTGAGATTATCGTCAGGATCTTTTTAACTCATTTGTGTCACACTTATGCCCTTTGCCGTGTGGAGCTCGTAAAAAAAACCCGCGAGAGGTTTGACAGTAAGTGTTTTGAATATTTTTCCCTGACATTGTCGCCATAGCACTTTCTATATAGAAAGAACCACAGACATTGCATGTATTTAATATATTTTCATTTCCGTGCATGAACATCGACAGCGGTTGCGGCTAGCCAACAGGGGATGCTTACTCCTCCCGGGCACCTGGTCCCACCTCTAGCTTGCTAGGGGTCCGTCTATGCTCAATTTGGTGCTCTATTGTGAGTGCTGGTGAGATTATCGTCAGGATCTTCTTTAACTCATTTGTCCCTTTCGCGTCTCTTTCTGTGGGCGTCTGTTCTGTGTTGTTTGCCTGGGATGTTTTGGGGTTTTGCTGTGGGTGCTGCAACCTAGTTTTGTTGGAGATCCCCTCCTTTCTTTCAGAATATTACTTTGTGTGTGTCCGTATTTTGTCACTGAATAATCCTAGAAGTAATCTCATAATGTAACGGTTTACGAAATCTAAATTTTCAAGATATTTCATGAAGAATTTTACATTTTCTCTTCTGGGATTTTCTGAATGGAAAAATTAAAACATTGCGTGTGTGAAAGCACATAAAGGCATATCAGAATAATGTACTTACCAGTATTTGTGCCAATGCTCAATACAGCAAGCAGTAGTTTCAAAAACTTCATCATTTCTAGTTCATGGAACCATACTCTATTCATCAGCCTGAAATGTTATTATATGAACAAAAGAGAAATAAAATAATATATTTCAAAAATCCCGAAAGATTTAATGTCAAAATTAACAATCAAAATTTCACCATGGTTCTTAATAAACCTCGATCCCTTTCATCTATCTAAAATCTAGTCGAATTCGTATTTCTTTGATCGTTTTCTGTTATGTCCGTTGGAGAAAATATTGTGTGAAACAAATAAAACTCGATATATATTCGTTTTAATTTACATAAAAAGCAGATGTATGATCTTTGCATTTATTTAAAGATGCTTGGAATGACAAATATGGATAATGACCATATCCCTGTATACAGCATAAAATCGATAATTCAGAAAATCAGAAACCGAAGGCATACAAAATCAGGATAAAACAGGAACCTAAGAAAACAAACAAAGTCCTCAACCACATGAAAAAAGCGAACTCCCGACATGGGAGTGAGACCAGGTGCCCATGAAGAGTAAGCATCTCCTGCTTGCATGCAACACCCGCTGCTCCAATTCGGTAGAACTGTAACATTCGGTTACTTCCATATCGGAAGACATTGATTACATGTACAATATTGGTTGGATAGTTCAAATGGCTATGACAGAATATCATCCACCATTCTGGAGAGTGGAACATCATAGTGTATGACGAGTTCCCCATATCGACCGTAGAACTTCCTCAGTGACGATGTTAGTCGGTCACAAGCATATCCCTGACCGAGAAGCTTATCTGAAAGACGCCTAGATCTCAGAACAAAGTCGGCATATTTGGTACTTGCTCTGGCATAGCGTATCAACTGAGATATGAACACGCCATCAGCAGGTGATGAAAGGATGTTGCTACTCCGAAAAGGAAAGTTTGTAATGCTGAAATTGAAGTCGTCACGTTTGTCATAGAGTGAGGTGTTCATCTGACCATCAGTGTCGTAGGACAACATTATGTCCAAATAGGATGCTGAATTATTTGTCTGTAGTTTCTATGACTTAAAGCTCTGAAGGATAGATACTGCTCAGGTAATCCGTGAATTTTGGATTATTGATGGACAATACATCGTCTATGTATCTGTAAGTGAAGTTGAAGTCAGAAGCTAAGTATCTTTTCTCATCAGAGAACAAAGATTGAATGAATTCAGCTTCGTACGAGTAAAGGAAAATGTCGGCAAGGAGTGGGGCACAATTCGTCCCCATTGGAATTCCGACAATTTGTTGGAAGACCTTTCCCCCAAACACCACAAAAATGTTGTCGATCAAAAAGTTTAACATCTGAATAATATCTGTTTCAGTGTATTTATTTTCAGAATCGGACTTTTCTTTTACAAAGTAGGTTTTGTCATAGTTCACAACAATAAATTTGTATTTGCGATCACCGTTCTTACTTGTAAACGCGTTACGTATAATTTTTGCGAATCTTTCTTTCAAATTAGAATGTGGAATAGTAGTGTAAAGTGTCGAAAAATCAAAGGCTTTGATCGAATGGACTCTACTAAAATGAGTGGATTTCATATGTGTCTCTTTTCCGTCTCGTGCTGTACTCGTCTTTTGTGTTTTTGCATCGGGTGTTTTGGTGTTTTACTGTTGATGCTGCAACGGGGTCTTGTTGGAGATCTCCTCCCTTCTTTCTAAAAGTTCCTTCGAATTCTTTAAAATCCACATCTGGTTGATACCACTGCGAGAATATACTGTCGAACAATATTTTTGAAGCCCAGATTTGATTTCAGATAAAACTTTGGAGACTAAAATCGATACAGATTTGGTAGAACATTTTGAGGAACCAGCGATGAAACGTTGTTTAAAACGGATTCTTATGCATTTTAGGTATGCAGTATAAGTATGGTAAATCTAAATCTAAATCGGTAGTGTGGAAGCCAAAGGAAGCTAGAGCTGATTTGTAGTTGTCTATTATTTCAGAGGCAGATTTGTTGGGGTGTAAGTGGGATTTCAAGGTGTAGAATTAAATCCAACTCTTTAACTAGACTGTCGAAATAGTACTTTTTGTAAGTAAATGTGTAATTATTTGAGGCGTTGTCCGCTAGTGTGATGACATAATGTTCTTTGAGGTAGGTAAGCTCTGTGATAACATCAGGGTCTTTAAATATAGACTCGAATCTGGTGTTCACAGTTGATTTTAATCGGTTAATTCAAGATAAAAGTAACCCTCTGATGGATTTTATCCATTCGGAAAGGGTGTTGAGCTGTACATCCTCTTTCTTTGCCCAACTTCTTGCATATTCCATGATAATTTCCATAAGAGTCCATGATAATTTTGAAATTTTGTTCCATGTAAAGGACATACTTTCTCTGTATTTGGGACCCTTTTTTAACAATTCTCTCAACTTGTCGTTCTTGACTATACTAAGGTCACCAGTAATAACGTGTCCACAAGGAGAGTAGTTGAAATCCGATGAAGAACATTCGCAAGGAAGTGGATGTAGTGAGGGATCACTTAAATCAATACACTGCAAGAATCGTTAGTAATTGTAAATTTTAGATGAAACTGTTGGTGTGTAGCTATAGGAAATACAAGGAGTTTCTTTTTCTTTTGAAATATGGTGGAATTTTTTCTGTGACAGTTTTGTGATTCAATATTTGACCAAGATTCAATTGATTAATACCTTTTTTGCAAATCTTACTTTAATGAAAGGACGGTTTGTTTTCTCCTCTGATTTATCTGATCTAACTGCTTGAAATAAACGAAAAGTAGAAAGGAGCTGTTAAGATAAGGCGTAAAATCAGCCCTGAAAAGTGGAATTTTGAAAATTGAAATTTCAAGAACCTTTTTTGGTAAAATGTATACTTAAACGGCATCCCATCTGAATATGAAGTTATTTTTTATCTGTTTTGCATAATATTGCTAATTTTTAGGTCAAAACTTATCTTTTTCCCATAGAAATCAATAGAAAACGGAAAAGTTTTATTGAACATTGTTCCCCCGGATATACAGAAAGCCACTTTTACTGGAGATGTGTATCCATGATACAAATTTTTTGGCAAAGTGGGGTTCTGTATCTCCGGGGGGAACACTACCCCAGAGACGAAAAACTAAATATGGAAAGGGGGGTGCATTTTATAAGAATCGATCTTTTTGACCATTAAATATAGCACATTTGACTATTTTTCCTCTTTAATCAATCAAACATTGTGTACTCGATATGATTGAATGAAAGATACAAGAATTAGAAACGAAATAAGCAAGAGTGATGTTCATTTCTCCGTCAATGTGTATTTCGCGCTAAAAGGCTTACATTGTAGCCATTGAATGAAGAATAAGACCGTATTTTAAGTTCCGGATTTCATTATTTACCGATTAAAGGAGGTAGAACGTTCGAAATCTATTTCTGATACACATTGTAGACACATTTGATGTCTTTTAGCTTATATTTATCCATTTTAGATAAAATATTCAAAAAAATATACGTTTTTTGTCGATATAATCGGATTTTCTATCCGAGCACCCCTACCTCTTTCGACCTTAATTTTACAACCTTAAGAGTTCCTTAACATAATGTAAAACATGTAAAAGGTCTGCAAATACATTATATTTCATTAATGATTCATGTTTTTCTGTGTACGATTCGCCATACGGAAGAAATAAGTCACGGGATTCAGGGCTAAATACGGCCCTTATCTTAACAGCTCCTTCCAAGATGACTCCTTGTAGTCTGTATTCTGTACTTATTTTCAGAATCGGACTTACAAAGTAGGTTTTGTCATAGTTAACAACAACAATGAATTTGTATTTGCGATTGCCGTTCTTACTTGTAAACGCATTACTTAAAATTTATGCGAGTCTTTCATTCAATTTAAAATGTGGGGTTGTAGTGTAAAGGGTCGAAAAATCAAAGGCTTTGATCGAATGGACTCTACAAAAATGAGTCGATTTCAGATGTTCTAAATGCTCCTTCGAATTCTTTAAAATCCACATCTGGTTGATACCATTGCGAGAATTATAAAGTGTCGAAAAATCAAAGGCTTTGATAGAATGGACTCTACTAAAATGAGGGGATTTCAGATGTTCTAAAAGTTCCTTCGAATTCTTTAAAATCCATATCTGGTTGATACTACTGCGAGAATTTTGCTTTTTACTGAATTTTATTTTTCTTTTGCTGGATTAATGACAAGGAACCTATTTGTATGAGAATACATCCTGAGTAATACAAATCAATTCCCCGACTCGCTCCAAATGATCAATTTGTAACCATATGGCCTCTCCCCCACAATATTTATTGTGAATTATTATTGTATTTTGGGGAATTTGCACACTGTAGAACGAGGAATAGCTTTCTCGATTGTCAGAGAATTACTTTCTCGTTATCATAGAATTACTTTCTTGCATGCTATGGATTCTGTCAAATTATGTTTCGTGAAATAAACATAGTTAAAATTTCAACGACATGTTCTCTCCAAGACAAAGTACTGTACATTTATTAATCACAAACGCGAAGTATGAAGTATTGCTAGTAAGCCCGCACCGGCTTACATAAATATTCTGTTGCCGTTTGGCCTGGATACTTTGCAACCATGGAAAGAGATTTGGAGAAGTTACAAGTGATGGATCAGAAATCATATCTAAAATATTGAAATTATGTGTATGAATTATTTCACTTTGATCAATCACTTTTGATTTTGCACAAACTTTTATACCTTGTTGGTAGGTAAGGGAAAAAAATGTCAACAGGGTCATTTTCAGGAGTTATCTCCCCTTGATAGAAAAAAATTAAAAATTAATTGCAAAAGATCTAAACGGTGAACTTATTATAAATAAACATAAATATTGCGGTTTCTGATTTTCTGAATTATCGATTTTGTGCTGTATACAGGGATATGGTCATTATCCACATTTGTCATTGATATTTTTCAGTGAAATTTGATAAATATAAGACATCTTTAGAATTTTTTCATCCATCCATATTTGAAACAATGAAGAAGAAATGATTGCTTAGAAGAAACCATGAGATGCAATTTCGTGGGAGATGATGCAAAAGACGAGAAGACGATTTAGTTCTCGAGAGATCAGAGAAACACTTGATGATACGATGATAAATCAAATTGGTACATAATTCCTTTCGTGATGAAATCGAGGTCAATGTATTCGAGGGTGATTAAAAAGACCACGAAGAAAGACCATATGACGGAAAGGAACCTTTGGATTCAAAAGGATATCCAAAGAAGAACCCCGAGTGATGCAGTTTGGATTATGCAATGTACTGGAAACTTTTCAATGCGTGAGTTAACAAGCGTTACAAGGATTACAGTGGAATATTACTGTGTTATATTTTGATGATATTATTGTTTATAGTGCCGATTTGGATTCGCAATTGAAAGATATTAGCCTTATTATGGATATGTTACAAGAGGCTAATTTGAAACTAAAAGCAAAGACGTGTAGTTTCTTTGGAAAGCGGGTGTCTTTTCTCGGACATGTCGTGACAGAGGAAGGAATAATGACATATCCCAGTAAAATTGAAGCAGTTTAAAACTGGAAGCGACCAGAAAATGTGTCAGAAGTCAGAAGTTTCTTTGACTGGTATATAAAGGATATTGCAAAAATTGCGAAATGTTTGCACATTTTAACGACGAAAAATTGTGCGTGGGAATGGAGCAAGGAGTGTAAAGAAGCATTTCAGTAATTAAAGTCAAAACTAATTGATGCACCAATTTTAGGTCACCCGGATGTGAAGGGATGAGAACTTATTTTGGATACTGATGGAAGTAACGAAGCTATAGATGCAGTGTTATCGCAAGTGCAAAATGGTGAAGAGAAAGTGATTGCTTATGCGAGCCGCACCCTGTCAAATGCAAAGAAAATTGTGTTACGAGGAGAGAAATGCTTGCGGTTGTGTTCTTTGTGAAACATTTCAAACATTATTTATTAGGACGGGAATTTCGTCTTCGCACTGATCATGGATCATTAGTGTGGGTGCATAGATTCAAGGACACGGATGGTCAAGTTGCGAGATGGTTACAGCAACTTTGTCTTTTTATAAACAAAGGTTTTGATCTTCTGAAGATCTCTAATATTTTTCGGGATCGTCGCATAAAAAGTGCCATTCCTCAATATTTTGAGAATTTAGAACCTCCTCTTATTTGTTACAAATATAAGAGATCTATTCAAAATTTCGTTTTTAACTAAAACAATCCTAAGAAATTGGCATAATTCTGGTCAAAATTTATGAAAATAAGTAGGGCGCCAGCCCTCACCCAAACTTATTTTCATATAAAAAGTTAAATTTGCAATATATCTTTCGATTAACATGAAATTTATGTTGGGTGAGTGTTGGCGCCTATACTAATTTCAAAGATTTATGCAAAAAATATGGCGATTTTTCTTCATTTTCCGTCATGCAGAGCAAATGACGACAAAATGTGACGTCATTACTAACGCACGTGACGTTTTGACAATGAAAAATATTTACTTTCTATATCGGCAGATATTTGAGATAAATATAAGAGATACTGAATCATAATTTTCATAAAATTATTTTTCGCAATACAGGCAACAGAGTATATTACTTTGGGTATTTCACAACCTTCATTTAATGGTGACATAATTAACAAGATAACTATCGAAAATGCGTCAGAATCATCAAACGCCTTTTATACCGTGGATATGATCCCAATGTCACCAGACGGACACTAGGCTTGGAATGAACTTGACCAATCTACAGTGTACTACCAGCGCATTCTAAAAACCTGCACTCTGACTGATTGTGACGACGTCGTTCCCACGAAATAATTTTATTTTCAACATGGCCCTTTACGGCCGACGTAGAGACATTTTATGTATTTCGAAAAGACTCTTCTGCTTTCAATTACCATTTCAGACCCCCCCCCCCCCCAACTTTGTTGTATTTCTATCATCAGCGACAGGCTTCGTCAAATTGATAATTAGTGTTTTTCTTTAAACTTGTTTAAGGCCATCTCAACCTAGGTACACACATACATGGGATGCATCTGTGGATTTGATGACTTTATTACCACTTGAAATACTGTCATTAAAACTATTGTCATTTAAATTAGTTATCTTAATTGCTTTCACTTGTGCATCTCGAGTGCAAGGTATAAAGTATTTGAAAGTATCAAATATGAAAAAAAAATTGAGAATGACATGTACATTGTATTACCATTTTCATTATACTGATATGCTCAAAACTAGTAGAAGAGCCTATACTCTAGAGTGTATGTGTGTTTTCTATTTTAGAAGAGTATTTGAAAAGAATTGAAGCTGAAAAAAGAACTGAAGCTTTAAGCAAACGCGCATTGAGTGCAAGAGTGTTCTATCTGCCATTTACTGTTTTCAAGAAAATCGACTTTGAAATTTTTGCCATTCTGTTTGATATCTAAATGACATGATCCATGCCATAAAGCATTATATATCAAAATAATACATGGAAAGTAGCTAATATGTGAAATTTTATATCAACAGTTAAGTAATTTTCATGAAATTCGATTTTTTTGACATTGAGATAGAACAATGAGGCTAAATCCAAGTACACTTTCCTTTAGTGCATTAATGTTCCAAAATAAAAAAGGCTCCATTAGAAAATAAAATCTTATTTATTAACGTTGTTCTTTAATAATAACAATTTGAAACAATAATTCTAAAATCCGTGACATCAATTATTAAGAATGAAACAAATTTGAGGAAATAGAAGGCAGTGCAACATAACCACCACCCCTACCACCATCAAACTTCCACCCCATCTGTATCTTTTCCCCGTCTGTTGAACCAATATTGAAATTTTCCTTTTTATTCTCTTACTTTTCCGACTTTAAATCTTGACGATAGAGCCCATATATTTATTGCAGCTATCTTTTTAGAATACCCTCCCTTCTTTCCCCTCAATGGAAATCCAATGAAATAAAGAAAATCTATCACTTTAACGACTTTCAACTTATCTGATGGTCAACACAATGATAATAATCACGAAAATTGTGAAAGCATGCAGGGTGAATGCTATATTATTCAGAAAAATTGAAAATAACGATAAATTTTATATGGAAAACCCAAAACTTGTGATACGACAACTGACATTAATAAACATCCCACCCATTCTGCTACGTCTTTTGATACATTTTTGGACATAATTATCATACTTTTTGGCCCTATTACATTGTTTAGACTGAGGATCACTGACGAGGGTTTAGTACCCGAAACGTGCATGTCTGGTCCATGCTGTTAATTTATCAGGTTTTAAATGATGCTAGTGAATTTAAAGACGTTTAACATTCAATACTTATAATTACTAAACATATGAATTTATTCCGAATTCGTACAAATTCTAAGGAAAATGAACGTGGCGTATGAAAATATTTAACTAGTACGAACTAGTTCCCTAACAACAAAAATGTTCGAGAGGGAAAAAAAGCAAGCCGACATTTAATCTGGAAAAAAGGCATTTCCCCCTTCAGAACCTCAGCATGTTTTACCTATTTGCACTTATTGCTGTACTGTTATGACGTAATTTGTGACGCGTTGTTTATCGAAGGCAGCAGACATGACAGTTGAAAGTAGAACATGAAGCAATTTGTGTTGGGATTTCAACGGACTCTCAGACAGCATTTCTTGTACCTATAGATCTTATATGTGAAGAAAAAACACGTTGTTAAGATATACAGGTATCGGAATATCAGCTGTAAATTATTTCTTAGGAATCAGAACGAAACCGGCATGACAAGTCTGGTAAGTCGCGTTTGCGTAGCTTTTGCTCAGTACTTTCAAATTCATTCATCCTACATGTTGTATATCCATGTGTATTAGATTAATTACGATGATTTTAGAGAAATAAAGGACAAGTTTTTTCATGCATTTCTAATAGGTCAATCAAAATTTCCCTAGAAACACAAGAAATCCGTCAACAAACTGCCGTGTATGTTCACGTGTTGCAGTTTTCAAATCATGCGCGTAGCAACCGATGTAATCTCTGCAAACATTCACAGTACTGTGCTGTGGTGTTTATGGGTCGACACATGTAACTGTCTCTAGTTTTAATGGATTATTTGAGACCATTTGTATTGTTTATTTCATGCGTTAGACAATTCTTGATTTCTGTTGCGTTAGTGTGAAAGTAGTTCCGGTCAATTTGACATTATATCATCTCATAACGGAAGTCACAATAAATGCGATCGATCAATCAAAAAGCTTAGAATCAGATTAACAAACACATTTGGTAATTATACATGTTTAAACAAAATAAATACAGTAACAAAAAAGAATATCAAATGCTTTTATATTTAAGTAGTTAGCTTGCCTTCTTAAAGAATCCAATTGTATCTCTACTCCGTATTCGGTGTAAACATGTACATGTGAAACCACGCCGTCCGAAAGTCTGCACTTCCGATCCATAGTGTTACGGTATAATGAGGCCCTCGAAGGGGGTATTTGATATTCACGATAATTAGTTACGAAAGGATATTTTTCTATAGTTATACATATATTTACGACAATATTATTTCTATATATAATACCGGTATATTTCAATATGCAAAATTAATAATTCAAAGGCACTAGTTAATCATATTTACATTGAATAATATATATATATATATATCCTTTTGACAATATCCTTTTTACAATATATATAATCGAATCTAAACTATAGTTCTAAAATGTTCTCTGATAAACCATACATATAGTTGTTTAAGATATGCACAATACTGGCCCGGTAATTGTGTTATATTGTTAAATGGGCAATATGTTATATATGTGAAAAAAACAGCAATTTTTCAGATTGCATAAGTGAAACCCGTGAATATCTTTTAGTAGAAAATTGGAATTCAATTAAGAATTGAATGTTTATTTTTGCCATTTTATTGGATGATGAAATGTCAGTTGTCGTATCACAAATTGTGTAAAACCGCATAGCGTAGCGAAGCGGTTTTACGCAAAATTTGTGATACGACAACTGACATTTCATCATCCAATAAAATGGCAAAAATGAACATTCAATACTCATAATTACCAAACATATGAATTTATTCCGAATTCGTACAAATTCTAAGGAAAATAAACGATTGAGTACGTGGCGTATGAAAATATTAAATTGGTACGAACTAGTTCCCTAACAACAAAAATGTTCGAGAGGAAAAAAAAAGCAAGCCGACGTTTAATCTGGAAAAAATGCATTTCCCCCTTCAGAACCTCAGCATGTTTTACCTATTTGCACTTACTGCTGTACTGTTATGACGTAATTTGTGACGCGTTGTTTATCGAAGGCAGCAGACATGACAGTTGAAAGTAGAAAATGAAGCAATTTGTGTTGGGATTTATACGGACTCTCAGACAGCATTTCTTGTACCTGTAGATCTTATGTGTGAAGAAAAAACACGTTGTTAAGATATACAGGTATCAGAATATCAGCTGTAAATTATTTCATAGGAATCAGAACGAAATCGGCATGACAAGTTTGGTAAGTAGCGATTGCGTAGCTTTTGCTCAATACTTTCAAATTTATTCATCCTACATGTTGTATATCAATGTGTATTAGATTAATTTCGATGATTTTAGAAAAATAAAGGACAAGTTTTTTCATGCATTTCTAATAAATCAATCAAAATTTCCCTAGAAACACAAGAAATCCGTCAACAAACTGCCGTTCATGTTCACTTGTTGCAGTTTTCAAATCATGCGCGTAGCAACCGATGTAATCTCGGCAAACATTCACAGTACTGTGCTGTAATGTTTAAGAGTCGACACATTAAACTGTCCCTAGTTTTAATGGATTATTTGAGACCATTTGTATTGTTTATTTCATGTGTTAGACAATTCTTGATTTCTGTTGCGTTAGTGTGAAAGTAGTTCCGGTCAATTTTGACATTTTATCATCTCATAACGGAAGTCACAATAAACTCGATCGACCAATCAAAATGCTTAGAATCAGATAAACAAACACATTTGGTAATTATTTTTTCTTAACGGGAGGAGATAGAACAGTTTCTGGAGCTGCCGATATTATGTTTATCTCATTTTTATCAAAAATGGAGAAAGAACACTTATGCACTCAATGCGCGAAAAAACGATTTTTTTAATAAGCTATGTAAAGCCACATGACGATGATACTGATACAATAGCACGTTTGATTCGTACTGTAATGACATTAGCCGGTGTAGATGCTTACGTATTTAGGGCTCATGGTGTAAGAAGTGCTTCTGTGTCGAAGGCAAAATTATGTAACATTCCTATTGATGACATTCTACACCAGGCTGGGAGGTCAAAGAAAGTGACTTTCAAAACTTATTAAGATAAACCTGTTTTGAAAACGACATGCAACATGTTTTCTGATGCTCTATTAAAAATCTGAGACTGAAATTTTGTGTGTGTGTGTGTCTGCTTTAAAGATCAACTTGATCTCGTAAGTGATGTTTACGGGAAATAATAAGGAAATGAAACGAGACTTACCTTGGTAAGGTGAAGTTTGATTCCAATTTTTGGAGTAAATATAATCAATGTAGAGATCAGGTGCCTCCCTCCCACCCAACTATCTTTAGACGGTCTCTACAAGTGATTTATAGAAAAGTAATCTTTTTGCACAATTTTTTTTATATAATTTATTTTTTTACTTTGGCCATACCAAACAATTATCCTTTAAACAATGATTTGGCGGCTGCGCAGTTCTATTCACTTGATCTCTACAGTGATTATATTTACTAGCACGATGATTAAGGGTATCAAAAATTTATTTTAATTGACATTCAATTTACATAACCAATAAATACATGTAATAAAAGTTTAAAGTGACAAATATGGATAATGACCATATCCCTGTATACAGTACAAAATCGATAATTCAGAAAATTAGACACCAAAGGCAAGCAAACTCAGGATAAAACAGAAACCAAAACAAACAAAATCCTCCACCACATGAAAAGAAGCGAACTCCCGATATGGGATTGAGACCAGGTGCCCAGGAAGAGTAAGCATCTCCTGCTTGCATGCAACACCCGCCGCTTCAATTCGGTAGAACTGTCACTTCCGGTCAGAATTCTCACAGCCTTGTCTTTCATATATAAGGTGTTGTAAGAATAGAATCAGGTGCGAAATTAGTGTTTTGTGGGAAAACATGATTTTTGTGAAGCAAACTCACTGAAAACAGAATATATGAAAATGTAGTGTTTAAATGTTTTTTTCTAATTCTGTATAAATCAAAATTCTTCTCTTAGTGTGTGTTTTGGGCCAATAAATTTGATTTTTTTACGAAAATTTGATACAATCTTAAGTAAGTTTGAGATGTTGTTTTCTACCCATATCATTATGCAGACCTAAATGATAGATTTATGATCTACAAAATGAATATAAGGTATGCCCTTTCTGTTGATACATTTTTGTTGTTGTAGATTTCTTCGTGAAATATGCCAAATTTGAAACTTTATATTCAAACCAGCTTTTTGAAATCGGTGATTCGTTCATACATAGCAAGCGCTTCAATTGTGAGTTGTGCTTGAATATATGTTCCAGTGCTCCTAAATGTCTTTGAATTTAGTATTTTGTCAATATATAACATAAATACAAGTAAGAATGATAACATTTGCTGTTGTCGTCAGATTAACATACTTTTAAAAAATGCAATATTCGAGGGATTTTATATTGCCTAAAAATTTACTTTTTCACAGCAATAGTTTGATTTGTAAGAATGTTTTGCAGTGATGAAGAAATCATACACAATTCACAAATCTGGAGACTGAGGGTCATTCCTTATTGCTCGATAGAACCGATTTTTGGTTTATGATTTAAAGTTAGATATTTTCATGTCATAATTCCATTTTTTATAAGTTTTGCAATTTTAAATCAGTCGTACATTTGGAGGATTTTGAATGTTTAACGTCTTAAAATTGAATAGCATCATTTAAGAACAGTTAAATTGGTTGCATGGACCAGACATGCACGTTTCGGGCACTTAACCCTCGTCAGTGATCCTCAAATCTAAACAATGTAATATGCAAAAAAAGGATGAAAGTAACTATGTCGAAAAAGCGTTCTGTCATTCTGGATATTTCTATTTATTATTAAAAATCTGCCATTATGACTATTTATAGTCATAATGGCAGATTTTTATGATAAATAAAAATATCCAGAAAGGCAGTACCGAAAGACGTAGCATGATGGGTGGGATATGATGCTGCAGGACCCACGTTTTAGAAATTTAAAGGAATTTTGATAATAGAAATTTTAGAATACTGACTTTCGCTAGGACCGTTGGAGTAACTACGTTCTTTAGAAATACCGGACATAGTAGTTTCTATTGGGCTAGGAAGGTATGTTTGTATCTAAGAAGAGATCCAGGCCGTCTGTTTTCAAGCTGGACATTTTGTTTTAATTTGTTAAAAGTGACAAGATTTTTTTTAAATCTATCAATAACTATACTTACACGTATTACTTTAAATAACACTTTCCTCAACTGATTCGAAATTCCTATAATCAAAAACCTCTTGAAATTTCTAAAACGTGGGTCCTTTAGCATCATTTCCTATCCATCTTGCTACGTCTTTCGATACATTTTTGGACATAACTTAAATACTTTTGGCCATATTAAATTGTTTAGATTGAGAATTACGGACATGCATGTCTGGTCAATGTTGCAAATTTATCAAATGATGCTGTTGAATTTGAAGACGTTTTACATTTGTATCGATGACTTTCATCTCATTTAAACCGACTCTTAAGTACAAATTGCGAAACTTGTTCGAAGACTGTTTATACCGATATTCCTTACTGATATCTCTGTTTTCAGTTAGTACCTAGTTTTCAATCGCTTTCAATATAATATAACAAGCATGACATGCTCACTCTTCCTATGCACCTGGTATCACTCTATTGAAATATTTCACTATTTTTTTAATGATGTCGACATTTTCTTTATACCTATTGAATGTTGGTTTTCGATTACTTCCTTCATTCACGCTTTAAAAATCTATAATATTGATAGAAAAATAAAATATGTAGACATTTTCCTAACCTTGTATCAATAATCCTACACAAACCTTGATCCGGATATTGAGTTGATTTCTGAACTTGTTTCAAACGGAATAAAATTGTAAATCTTAGGGACTGAAATAACAAGCATTTTTGAGTACAGAGAAAAAAATGCATATTCGGAATCAGATTTACACTTATTATAAATGAATTTTTATTTTATTTTTTTATAAAGTGTTTTTCTTCGACTTAAATGAAATGATTTTAATAATTTATTTGATTTATCTTGAGTTACTGCTTTTTGGTGTTTTTATAAAAAAAAATTATATTTTTTTCCATGAAAACACAAAATTTAATAATTTCAATTCTGGAAAACAGGAAAATTTAATGAAATTTGCTAAAAGGCCATAACTTTTGTAAGAAGAAAAATCAAACTCAAGTTACTTCAACTTGTTCGTTCTTGATCATACTATAATGTATCTGCATACCAAAAATCAGCTCAATATCTACAACAACAGGCATGAAAAGACTGGAAACTAAGAAGTTAATATAATTTGCTAAGTCCAGGTGCCATAACTCCTGTAGGAATGGGTCAATTATATTGAAGCACGAACTTGATTTGTATCACACTGAGATATATTCACATACCAACAATGATTTCCATATCTGCAATATCATGGAAGAAAAGTCTGGAAAACTGAGAATTTCATGAAATTTGCTAAGTCCAAGGGTCATAACTCTTGTGGAAAATGGTCAATCGAAACCAAACTCGAACTTGATCTCTATAACACTAAGATGTAATCACATGTAAAAATTTATTTTAATATCTACAACAACATCTGAGAAAAGTCCGAAAAACTGAAAATTTCATGAAATTTGCTACTGTAAGTCCAGGGGCAATAACTCTTGTAAAAATAGGTCAATCGGAACCAAACTCAAAGTTGAGCTGTATAACATTAAAATGTATTCACATATAAAAAATTATTTCAATATCTGCAAAACTTTGGAGAAAAAGTCCGGAAACTGAGAATTTCATGAAAGGAGCAGATTCGGTAACATGGAAAATCGGCCCTAATTTTTAGAATGTTTTAAATTTCGATTGTATTTCGTATCACGGAAGTTAAATGTATGGTTGTTTGAAATACCAAATAAATATCTTAATGTATGTGCAATACGCCGAAAGATATGGCTTCAAAATCGGCTTAAAGTCGTAAAATGCTGAAAAATCGTAAGAAATGGGCAAAATTCTGGTCAAAATTTATGAAAATAAGTAGGGCGCCAGCCCTCACCCAAAATAATGTTCATATAAAAAGTTTAATTTGCAATTTATCTTTCGATCTACATAAAATTTATGTTGGGTGAGGGTTGGCGCCTATACTAATTTTAAAGTTTTATGCAGAAAATATGGCGATTTTCCTTCATTTTCCGTCATGGAGAGCAAATGACGTCACAATGTGACGTCATAACAAACGCACGTGACGTTTTGACAATGAAAAATATTTACTTTCTATTTCGGGAGGTATTTGAGATAAATATAAGAGCTGCTGAATCATAATTTTCATAAAAAAAATTTTCGCAAAAATTTAGGGCCGATTTTGGTAGTAAGTGAACCTACCCCTTTGCTAAGTCCAAGGGCCATAACTCTTGTAAAAATAGGTGAATCGAAACCAAACTCGAAATTGATCTGTCTCACATTCAGATAAACTCACATACAAAAAATTTGTTCAATATATGCAACTACGGTGAATAAATTCTGGAAAACTAAACTGTGACGGACGGACAGACAGACAGACGGACGGACAGACAAACGGGGCGGAAACTATAAGTCCCCTCCGGCGATCGGGTAGGGGACTAATAATTGTGAGCGAAAGAGATATCGGCTTTCTTATCATAAAAACATTTTGCATTTTCATACAAAACTTCGATGAAATATTTATAAAATCCATAGGATAAACAAAATTACCGATATAATATAAGTACTTTCTCTTTAGATTACATAAAGAGAAGGGAGGAGATCTCCAACAAGACCCCGTTGCAGCATCAACAGTAAAACACCAACATGTCACGGATTCGAAGCCCCCCCCCCCCCCCCCATTTCTTGAGAGAGTAAAATTTGACGTTTAAAACATAAATTTTATGGTAAATGCCATAATATTATTGCATTTGAGAGAATTAAATTGGGGAGGGGATAGATGACCTCGTCATTGGCAGATGAAAAATATTATTTACATGTTGCAGGGAGGAGTCGATCCAGTACAGAGGAGACGGGACTGTTCAATTCTGTATTTCTAAAAACTTTATAAAGAAAAAAATGAAGGGGATGGCATTTTTTACTTGAAAAGGGTTTTTTCCTGGAGTGTGCTCCACTGATATACGTTCTTATTGCAGCCTCATAACTAGGTAATTTAGATCTATGCGTTTAATATTTATGTTTCTAAATGTCAACTTCGACTATCTTAAAATACCCTCTAGCCACATGAACTTTTTGACTCGCAGCTGTTGTCTTTAAATGTTTGTTCTCAGCAATGATTCCTCTTTATGGTTTTTTCACAAATTCTTCAAGTTTTATGTTTCGTTTCGTTTCGTTTCTATCTGTTTCGTTTAGTTTTGTTTCGTTTCGCTTTGTTTCGTTCTGTTTCGTTTCGTTTCGTTCTGTTTCGTTTCGTTTCCTTTTTGTTTCGCTTCGCACTTTACAGGGAACAAGATAAATTAATTCATACTGGATCTTCATACAGAATTTAAAATCAGCTAGTATATACCTCCCTTACAAGCCTAGATATACATCATACAGCTTCTCTTACGAACATCGCATTTCTATGTTGGACAAAGAGGCGTCTAGTGATGATAAGGCAGCTGTGACCAAATTTTGGCACCGCTGAATTAGTGCTGTACATTGATATTGGAATATTGAAGAGTATCGATACTTTGAGATTTTCAAAACGCATCGATACAGAAATGCTGAGTATCGAAACTTTCAATACATTTGATAAAAAAATAAAATCTCAACTTTTAATTCGTTTTCGGTTCTTATTTTTATATTTCTTCTTAATCTTCTCTGATCCCATCAACGTTTAGACATACGAGTTGAAATACAGCTTATATCTTAATCAAATGTATATGCCAATGAATGGGGTTGCCAAAGTGACGCAACGTCAAAGTTTTGATCGTAGGGAGAATTTACCAACATTAGATTACTTTTGACGCTGTAATTTGATGTATTTGCGATGTTCGTGCAAAAATGAGGAGTCTCTTATTTAGCAAATATGTGAAGTTAGGTTTGGTGTTCATGGTTGTATAATTCGCGATTCACGGAATTTCCTCGTGACCAACCACTTTTCATACCTGCGATTGTCATCTCCTTTTTAGTTTTTGAATAATAGAATACATCCATTTGTTGTTTATTTTTGTTCTGTTTTAAAAAGTTTTCATTGATTAAAACATAAAAAGTCCATTTATTGATTCATTATTATAATATATTTGAGAAAATGATAAAATGCGTATTGCATTGAATATATTGAGTATTGAAGCAAATACTGGACAAGCATAAATTGAAGCAACAATAACTCATTTGATGGCGCCATGGCGGATCCAACTCGTCAGTATACAGGTCAGACTTATCCTACAAATCTACAGCCACGCATGCCTGGGTACATCCTAACATCTATCCCTGTACCTGGATACGCTCCCAACCAGCAAACCCCATCGCAATCTATTTTATCAGATATTGATATACACCGCATTGCACACGCAGTCGAGGCGATTATGTCGAGCAAGATAGAGGCCATGGTCAAGGCCAGCGTGGACGATACTAATGACATGTTGCGATCAGCTCGAAAATGAAAATAAAAGGCTTAACAAACGAATCGATGAACTCGAAATGTAAAGCAGGAGGAGCTGTGCTCGAATTTTTGGAGTGCCCGAATCCTAGACAAACACCGATGAGGCAGTCATGAATATCGCCAGTAATGCTAGGTTTACACTTAGCCACGATCGCCCCGATTGAGGTGAATCGTTTATATCGTAAGAGAGCGTGGTGTTGAATCGTGACGATCGTAAGAGAGCGTGGTGGAATCGTGATGATCGTAGGGGATCGCAGATATCGTGGCAAAATTTTTGATTCTCAAACAAATTGCTACGATTGTCCCGATTGATCCTTACATCGTGAGAGAGCGTAACAGATCTTGACAAAGCGCAACAGATCGTAATATGCGATATTAGGAGATCTTGGTGAAACACGTTCTCCTACGGTCTACTACGATTTCACTCACGCTCTTTGACGATTTGTTATGGTTTCCATGATTCAGTCCACGATCTACATGATTCGTTGCGATTCAAATATTCCTATGATGAAAATTATAATAAGACAACCCGTTTTTGATGAATTACAAGAGTTTTTTTTTTACATCAGCAACAATTTCTAACATATGAAGAATACTAAGAAAAGAAGTCTTGATAATCAGTGAGGTGCTGCATTAATTGTCTTCGAACGAGTTAAATATATACATGCAATCAAAGATTTGAATTGCTTAAGAAAAATGTTACTTTTAATAATCGAAAAACAGAAAGATCAAATAAGGTTCATCAATGCAATTTCCAGCGTTTTGCGATGTAAAATCTTCATCTCCTGGATCTTAAGCTTAATCTTGTTCGAATATTGCAAGTGGTATTGAAACTGGTAGTCTATTTCATATCAAATCGTGTTAAATCACAGCAAATTGTAGTCCTGCATCGTAGCAGATCGCAACAAAACCTGATAAGCGTAGGGAACCGTGATAGAGCGTGGCAAAGCGTAATAGCTCATCGTGGTAATCGTACGGGAACGTAACGAAGTTTCAGAAAACGGGATGCAAATTGTAACAAATCTTATCTACAATCGTAACAGATCGCTACAGCGCGTATCAGAGCGTCGGAGAGCGTGTGAAGACCAATTTTATTGATAGAATCGTGGAGCCCCACGATTTTGCTCAATCGTGGACATCGTAGGCCATCGTGGCTAAGTGTAAACTTAGCATTAGCTAGAAATACCCATGGAGTCGTCTGATATTGTCCTATCTCATCGCGTCGGGCCTGTCAACACAGGTTCTGACTCCAATTCAAGGAAGCCGGGCCTTATTATAGCCCGCTTAAACAAGTACAACTTACGCCACAGGCTGATTAAGGAGAGCAAAAAACTCTCAAGTATCGAAGGCATGAGGGGCGTCTTCGTGAACCAGGATTTGACCAAACTCCATAGCAAGCTCGAATCTGAGGCTCGTCAAATCGTTTGACAAAAAGGGGCAAAGTCAACCTTTATTTTGGACGGGAAAATCTTACTCGTGCACTTCCATGATGTCAAACACACCATTACTTGCTTGGACGACCTTCTAAAACTCCGTATTTCGGCAGGCCTACCTCCAATCACCAATGCTGCAGACTGAGTGACACGTGTTTTATTGTTTATGTTTTGTTACGGTTTGTTAACAAAAGGTTACACGGACGCTGATTCCAGGAAGTAACCTTAGTCGTGTTTCTCTCTCCACCTAGAGTCGGTCTAGGTATTTTGCTTGACCAAGATATGTCTTTACATATCAAATGTTTTTGCTATTGATAAATTGATACCATATAACATCACGAACAAATAATTATACTAAAGTATATGTACAAACTGTGCAATCCATTTTTGTTTACATACTGACACCTCCATTGATTTACATATGAATGCGCTCAGTGGTCATTACGCGTATAGTAGTTTCATACGATTGAATAAGCCAGTCCACGTGACTGAAATGTATTTTCATATATATGCGCAGTATTGCTGTAGCGCAAAATGACGTTTTGATATACTATTGGTTCGCATTGTTAATCTTGTTTGAAAACAGAGTGTTCGATTCAAACGTACACAATATTATGGTTTTTCTTCAGGTACCATAAATTAACAGTGTTCATTTTCAGTTATGTTCTTCACAGGCAGTGATTTTTCTTTATCGTTTGATATATGTCCCCAATTTATGCTTTCTGTAAATACGTTCTCTTAGTTGATAATCGAACTTATTTTTGTACTATCATCCCCAACCTACCCTGGCGAACATTTGACATTTTTTACAAAAGATCCTGTCCTGATATTAAAGTATGACATAAAAGATAATTCAATTACTTAAATGTCTATTTCTGTTGATCTATACAGAATCAGGATAGGAAATGTCTATGACGTAGCGCACCAGACTAAGTCAAAATTATCTTTGAATTTCTCAACAGCACGTAAATTACTTTTTTCTTCTAAACTTGAACTGAAGGTGAAATCTATCAATTTGCTGTTTGCCTCCTCCCCTCCCCTTTCCCATCTTCCTCTGTCTATCTTCCCACCCATGTCTCTTCCTCTTCGTTATGTTTTCCTTCTATCTTCATAGATTTTTGACATTAATTACTGTCATTTTCTTAATTCAAATCATGCATTGCTAAGGGAGATGAACTAATATAAGCATCCTTGCTTTTTTCAGATACCTATCTCATTGTTTGTATCATTGTTTCATTTTTCAAATTTACTAGATACCAATAAATATAGCTTAAACAATTGAAGCAATATATATTGTATTGTATTGAAAATTTTAATTCAATATACAGCACTAAGCTCGATGGTTAATGCATAATGATCCGATCACATTTGCACGCTGTCACCACTTCACAAAACCTGACCCTTAACAGAAAAAAGTCGGTGTGACCTAATGGCTAAAAATGCGAATTATACTCGGACGTACCTCCTACATGTACTTGTCCGGATAATATATGTAATCTTATATGAATCTAAAAGGTTGGATGAGTTAAAGAAGATCCTGACGATAATCTCAACAGCACTCACAATAAGGCACAAAATTAAACATCGACGGACCCCTAGCAAGCTAGAGGTGGGACCAGGTGCCCGGGAGGAGTAAGCATCCCCTGTTGGATAGCCGCACCCGCCGTCGATGTTAATGAAGCATGGAAATGAACATATATAAAATTCATGCACTGTCTGACGTTATGTCTGTACAGAAAGTGCTATAGCGACAATGTCAGGGAAGTATATTCAAAACACTTACTGTCAAACCCCTCGCGGGGAACTTTTTTACGAGCTCCACACGGCAAAGGGCATAAGTGTGACACGAATGAGTTAAAGAAGGTCCTGACGATAATCTCAACAGCACTCACAATAGAGCACAAAGTAAAACATCGACGGACCCCTAGCAAGCTAGAGGTGGGACCAGGTGCCCGGGAGGAGTAAGCATCCCCTGTTGGCTAGCCGCACCCGCCGAAGTAAAGTTGAAGTAAAGTTCCATTGCTACATTTCTTTTTATTTATAAACATATATTAATCTTATTGTCTTCTCAATTATTAAATGAAAAGATGAATGTAATGAATTGGTTAACCTCTCAAGTCTTTTTATCCATGAGATATCAATGTAAAGACAGTCTATAAGCCAGCTTAATACATATATAATTTATAATACCTTATTTGATAATTCCTTTTTTACATGAACCAACTAAGAAAGCGAACGATTGATTGCCAACAAGGAAGTGTCTTTACCTATTTTGTCATAAAATTATCTTGCCAATAGATAACAATTTATGCACCCTTTTTATCAGTTTAGAACATTAGACTACCTCACAACTTTTAACATATTAAAGATTATCAATACTTTGCACGTCATAGTATAGGTATGATATCTAAGTCAAACAAACATCAAACTGTTACTGCATACAAATCCAGGGTTTCAATTTACTGATATAAGAACGATAAAACGGATAAACGAACTTAATGACTGATAGATGTATCATTCGATAAATGAAATATGATTTATATTTAGTATTCTGAAACATGCTATGACCTTTTTTGAAAGCTGTAATAAGAAAAGAAGAAATACATAAATGAATGGAAACTAACCTAAACATTAAAGATTAACATTTTTTCAATTCAATTCTTTATTATCGTGTGAATTGAAATGAATCGAAAAATTGTAAGTTTTGGATGTTTCCGTTAGTTTCCATTAATTAAATTGACAAATACTTCAATTTTGCATAAAATGGAAGGAGGAAGAGGAAGAAAATGCATGAACAGTAAAATATGTGTATAGTACGTCGTATGTTATTATAATATTGATATCGTATCGTGGGATTTAAGAAATGAATCTTATATGGTCCAGCGTAGCGCGTTGATGGAAAAGTTTTCCGTCCAATTTTTTCGGGTGATACCTACATCAACAGAAAAAAAATATAAGATTAATTTCTTATCATTTAATATCATCTCCTTATGGTAAACAGACTGTTTTCTTGGATCTAATAACAACTCATCCCCGCACTATATTTCGTAAGTTCGGGAGGTTACTTGCCTCCCCAGAAGAAAAAAAGTTATGTCAGCCGCCATGGTGCAAACAGCGACCGATCTTTGGAATAAGGACCAGTTTGAGAAAATCCTACATGCACAGTTAATTTTTAGTAAGTATATGACAAAAGGGATGATTTTGGATTCAACATAGTAAATTTCCCCCTGGCTTGACGGTGATGTTCCAAGATTACCGTCAAACGGCATTTACATATCACAGCTCATCCGGTACGCTAGAGCATGTACTGATATTTTGGATTTTCACAGCAGAAATTTACAAATTACCAAAATACTTTTAGGTCAAGGATTCCGCTTTCATAAACTAGTTAAGACTTTCTGGAAATTTTACAAAAATAATAGTCAACTTCTTTTAAAATTCGGATCTATACACGCAACAAAGTACATAACTTTGGGTATTACACAACCTTATTTAAACAAAATAAGAAGGATCAAAGGTAGGCAGCGTAGCCATCGAAAATGCGTCAGAATCATCAAACACCTTTTATACCGTAGATATGATCCTAATTTCACCAGGTGGACACTAGGCTTGGTACTTGACCAATCTACAGTTTTGTACATGCGCATCCTTGAGTCTTGCACTCTGACTGACTGTGACGACGGGAATCCATTACGGGCCCTGTCCAAACCTCTTTAGAGAAGACAGGGCCCCGACCACCTGTCCTCTCTGAATGCCAGTTGGACTCCTCGGGTGATTACATACATGAGCTCGCTACAGCCGGCAGAGCACGGACTGTATTACGCATGCCCTCTTTTTATATCCATTTACATTTTTCATCTGTGTTTTTGGGGCCTCTACGTTTTGCGGACTTGTTTGTGTGAGGTCATCTTACAGTGAGGATGTTGTTTTACACCACAATTGTACGTTCTTCGAGACCTCTGGGGGATTGGAGAAGTAAGAGGGTTGTGCGCACGTAATCCAGGATGGCCACACCATTTGCTACTTGCGTGACAAATGGCCATCCAAAGTCGGCACCGGTTGCCAATTTGTCTCGTCGGTTTATGTGTAGTCTTTTGTGTTTGATGTTTACGTGTCGTATGTCTCTTTTCCGTCTCGTGCTGTACTCGTCTTTTGTGTTTTTGCATCGGGTGTTTTGGTGGTTTGCTGTTGATGCTGCAGTGGGGTCTTGTTGGAGGTCTCCTACCTTCTTTTATATATATAGCTTTAATATGCCACTGTTGATATCGACCAAGCTTTTTTGGAAAGCTAATACTTACATTATGTATTTGATGTGTTCGCATTAGTAAATGGTCGAGCGGTGCCTCAAGTTGATCAACAATGCCTGATTATCACCAGACACCTTAAAGCGGTGCTCGTAAGAGATGCGGTAAGGGGTATATCTCGGCTTGTAAGAGAGGTTCTGATTTCAAATTTAGTATGACGATCGCCATATCTGGGACATAATTTTCTTTGAAACCATTTGAGACCATTTGAAACATCCAACCAAAGATTGTACTCTTTGTCTTCGGAAAAGTAACCGGATAACACAGTTCTACCAAGTTGAAGCAGCGGGTGTTGCATGCAAGCAGGAGATGCTTACTCTTCTTTTGCAGGTAATGGGTAAGGTGTATACCACGGCTTGTAAGAGGGGTTCTGATGTCAGATTTTGTATGAAGATCACGATCTTGCCACGTCTTTCTGTATATTTAGGACATAATTTACTAGTAAAGTGAAACCAATTGAGACCATTTGAACCATCCAACCAAAGATTTGCTTTGGTTCCTGTTTTATCCTGATTTTGTATGGCTTCGGTTTCTGATTTTCTGAATCATCGATTTTGTGCTGTATATACAGGGATATGGTCATTATCCATATTTGTCATTGTACTCTATGTCTTCCGAAATGGAAGTAACCGGCCTTTGGCCATTTTACATTCTTTAGATTGAGGATCACTGACGAGGGTTAGATACCCGAAACGTGAATGTTTGGTTCATGCTGTAAATTTATCTGCTCTAAAATGATGCTAATGAATACGAAGACGTTAAACATCCAATATGAATTAATCTCCCATCACATACCCAAAAAAGGGATTTTAACATTGATAGGCTTATTTCTGAAGATTGAAACGATGATTTGTCGATTTTTTGATAGACGCCGAGTTAGAACACTCTACATAACCCATAGTACATCAAGCAACCGGACAGAGCGATAGATCCCTGTGCTTTGATTGTGTCTGTAACTATAAACGTAAACAATTTGTTTGAACTAATATTTAAACAAAAAAATAAAACTCTGAATGAAAATTGTACTTACTTTGGATTTATGTCAGACATCAAACAACCATTGCAAACAAATCTAATGATTAAAAATATATAATCATTATGATTATCATTATATTTTCTATTATTTTCATTTTGCCTGATTGGTAGTTTGGTTTTTGATACAAAACCTTACCCTTAACAGAAAAAAGTCGGTTCGGCCTAATAGCGGAATCCAACATGTACTTGTCCGGATAATACATGTAATATTAAATCTACATATAAATGTATCGTGCGTGCATTTCAATGTAGTATGTCTCATCAGTAGAATCTTAAAGGTTGAAGTAAAGTTCCATTGTTAAATCATTCCTATGACGTCACTCTTTTGTTCTTTTAGTACTTAACCTCAGAAAGTGCAGTGCATGTATTTTATATATTGTTTTCATTATCGTGCATGAACATCGACAGCGGGTGGGGCTAGCCAACAGGGGATGCTTACTCCTCCCGGGCACCTGGTCCCACCTCTGGCTTGCTAGGGGTCCGTCGATGCTCAATTTGGTGCTCTGTTGTGAGTGTTGTTTAGATTATTGTCAGGGCCTTCTTTAACTCTTTCATATGGGTATTGTACTATTGCCGCTTTAAAGAATGGACAGTAAATTCTTCAAAGAATGTACCGTTTTTTTTCCACACAAGTGACCACGACTCGGGAAGGTTAACAGCAGCCAACAGTATCAGTGCACGTTATTTAGAAGAATCACCCGAAAATAAGAGAGATCTCAATTTGTTTTCGATGAGAAAATGAAACATGTTAAATTTTTAAGATATTGTAAACTATCCATTTATCATTTTCCTTGTGAAATTTTGAAACTGATAATTCCCGTATTTGACCGATTTGTCTTGAAGTTCTTTGATAGTTATGCTATATGAATCCATTTTTCATATATATTCAACTTAAAAAAGGGCAGGGGATCTCCAACAACACTAGTTTGCAGCACCAACAGCAAAATCCCAAAACACCCATGTAGAAACACAGAACAGACACCCACAGAAAGAGATGCAAAAGGGACAAGGAACACCATCTCACACCATAGAAACATGAAACATAAAAGACTACACATAAACCAACTAGACCAATGGGCAACCGGTGCCGACTTAGGACGGCCATCTGCCACGTAAATAGCAGACGGTGTGGTTATCCTGCATTACGTGCGAACAACCCTCCCACTATTCCGATTTCCCAGAGGTCTCGAAGAACGCACAATTATAGTGTAAAACAAAATCCTCACTGTTAGATGACCACACACAAACAAGACCGTAAAACACAGGGGTCCAAGCAACACAGATGAATATGTAAATGGATATAAAAAGAGGACGTGCGTAATACAGTCCGTGCTCTGCCGGCCGTTGCGAGCTCATATATGTTATCACCCGAGGAGTCCGACTGATATTCAGAGAGGACAGGTAAACACAGATAAACACACAATATAAAATCGGTTAATTCTTTTCAGTAATCAATATTTTCCACGATCGGACGTTTCATTCAGTTTTTTTTTTCTCACAAACGTTAAGTAAAAACGAATTAAATTCGTTTTATATATAAAATAAAGCAGGATAAAATAAATCACTGATAAAATATCATAGAACGTGTATCAAATGAGTTAAAGAAGATCCTGACGATAATCTCAACAGCACTCACAATAGAGCACAAAATTAAACATCGACAGACCCCTAGCAAGCTAGAGGTGGGACCAGGTGCCCGGGAGGAGTAAGCATCCCCTGTTGGCTAGCCGCACCCGCCGTCGATGTTAATGAAGCATGGAAATGAACATATATAAAATCCATGCACTGTCTGACGCTATGTCTATATAGAAGAAAGGAGGGGATCTCCAACAACACCTAGTTGCAGCATCAACAGCAACCTCCCAAAACACCCTCTGTAAAACACAAAAATGACACGCACAGAAAGAGACGCAGTAGTACAATGAACGTCAAATCACAGAAAAACATAAAACACAAATGACTACACATAAACCAACGAGACCAATGGGCAAACGGTGCCGACTTAGGACGGCCATCTGCCTCGTCAGTAGCAGACGGTGTGGTTATCCTGGATTACGTGCGCACAACCCTCCCACTATTCCGATTACCCAGAGGTCTCGAAGAACGTACAATTGTGGTGTAAAACAACCTCCTCACTGTCAGATGACCACACACAAACAAGACCGCAAGACGCAGGGGCCCAAGCAACACAGATGAATATGTAAATTGATATAAAAAGAGGGCATGCGTAATACGACCTTTGCTCTGCCGGCTGTAGCGAGCTAATGTATGTTATCACCCGAGGAGTCCGACTGACATTCAGAGAGGACAGGTGGTCGGGTCCCTGTCTTCTCTAAAGAGGTTTGGACAGGGCCCGTCATGGAGTCCCGTCGTCACAGTCAGTCAGCGTGCAAGTATTAAGGATGCGCTGGTACAAGACTGTAGATTGGTCAAGTACCAAGCATAGTGTCCAAGCATAGTGTCCAAGTACCAAGCATAGTGTCCAAGCATAGCAAGAAAGTGCTATGGCGACAATGTCAGGGAAGTATATTCAAAACACTTACTGTCAAACCCCTCACAGGGAACATTTTACGAGCTCCACACGGCAAAGGGCATAGGTGTGAAACAAATGAGTTAAAGAAGATCCTGACGATAATCTCAACAGCACTCACAATAGAGCACAAAATTAAACATCGACGGACCCCTAGCAAGCTAGAGGTGGGACCAGGTGCCCGGGAGGAGTAAGCATCCCCTGTTGGCTAGCCGCACCCGCCGTCGATGTTAATGAAGCATGGAAATGAACATATATAAAATCCATGCACTGTCTGACGCTATGTCTATATAGAAAGTGCTATGGCGACAAGTTCGACCGTCAGATAAGAAATGCTTTGAAGAAACAGTTACTCAGGTGCCGTGTCACGTGTAAATGTTCAGTTGACCAGTAAAGATCAATGATTCGTTTAGTGTTTGTCAATAATTGTTTGATTGATTAATCGAGTCATTTTTTAAGTCGGAGAAAGGCTTCGACGATCCAATATTCACAGGAAAGAACAAAGCTCGGCGCTAACGCGCCTCGCAATGTTCTTTACTGTGAATATTGGATAGTTCTCGGCCTTTCTCCCTTACAAAAATTTATTTATTAAGTAAGGGTTACTCTACTGTCTCCGAGTGCGTAGCCAGAGGAGCAGTTGAATAACCCGCTTGTTACGCGGCAATTGCTGAGCCATAAAACAATTATCACCAATGATTGAATAATTCTTCACTGCTAGCTAAAGAAAACTACTCATGGTAGGCAGTCAATGACTCAGTCAATTATTCAATCATTACTTCAATCATAAATCTAATCATTGACACCAACTTTGCTCCGGTAGACGAGGCAGCAAACAACACTATAATCATTTGAAAGCGCTATTATATATCAGTTTAACTTTCGGAACTTTCTACCATCAACACTTATATAAAAAGTAATGAAACTATCCCTCCATTTTACAAAAGCATCTAGATGAAACTTCTACATTTCAAATCCGTATTTTGAAATCAGACGTACCAACTATTTTCTCTCTGCCCAAATTTCACAAGTCTTCTTACAAATTGCGATTCATTACTAACTCGAGCAATTGCACTAATACTGTTTTATCCAGGAATTTGACATTAGCGTTAACGGCAATTACGGATCATGTATCAAAATATTGTGAAACTGCATTTATTTATAGCGACATCAATTATTTTTGGTCAATAAAGAATTTTGGTGATGTGATCGACAAATTTAAATCATTTAATTTTAAAACCGAATCTGTCTCATCTTACGACTTCTCTAACGTCTACATCACGCTCCCTCATAAAAAGATAAAAGATCGCTTATCAATACTTATCAAATGGTGTTTTGATCGAGAGGGTAAAATATTTATATTTGCTTCTGACACAAAAGGATTCTTTTCCTCAGTAGAATACAAATCGTACAAATCATGGACTCGATCTGAGTTGTGCAAGGCCTTATCCTCTCTTGTAAGATTTGGTGACTCTCTATACAGGCAAGTTATTGAAATTCCTATGGGTACTAATTGCGCCTATGTTTGCAGATTTGTTTTATACACATACGAAAAAGATTTCATGCAAAATCTGCAAAAACTCAAGAAAAATATTTCAACTTGAAATGTTTCAACGGCACCTCTAAATATTTTAATGATATTTTGAATAATGATAACCCACATTTTGACCATTACAAAAATCAATTTTATCCTCCCGAGTAAACATTGAACAAAGCAAACACAAATGATATAGCTACACCCTTTTTGGATCTTGATATCAAAATTAATAACGGAAAAATCAAATAAAGATATACGACAAAAGAGAAGACTTTGGCTTCAACATAGTTTTCTCCATAGAAATGAGTAAAGAACACATGAATTGGCAGTTTCTGTCATGGCTTTAATTATATTATTTCATAATTAATTCACTCTTGTATAAATGTAATTTCAAAGATATGCTATTTATCATTTTTCAGTTATTCAATCACTTTTCAATATTCAGTCACTTTTCAATATTCGGTATATTTAGGACATAATTTCACAGGTTTTGGTCATATCACATTGTTTAGATTGAGGATCACTGACGAGGGTTAAATACTCGAAACGTGCATGTCTGGTCCATGCTGTAAATTTATCTGCTCTAAAATGATGCTTATGAATTTGAAGAAGTTAAACATTTGTACCACTTTGTGAGTGTCACTGCTGGTGGACCAAGAGTCCCCGAGGGCACATGTAGCCAAGTTCGATCAATTTCGGTTAGTCGTTTCTTCAAAAGCATATGAAAATTTCTGTTTACAAAGTTTTCTCAAATTTCTAAAACCTGGGTCCTGTAGCATCATATCCCAGCCATTTTGCTACGTAACATTAAGTATATTTAGGGCATAATTTCACATATTTTGGTAATGTTACATTGTTTAGATTGAGGATCACTGACGAGGGTTAAATACCCGAAACGTGCATGTCTGGTCCATGATGTAAAATCTTCTCTAAAATGATACTAATGAATCTGAAGACGTTAAACATTTGTACCACTTGCTGAGTGTCACTGCTGGTGGACAAAGAGTCACCGAGGGTACATGTAGCCAAGTTCGATCAATTTCGGTTGGTCGTTTCTTTAAACGCATATGAAAATTTCTCAAATTTCTAAAACCTGGGTCCTGTAGCATCATATCCCAGCCATTTTGCTACGTCTTTCGGTATATTCAGGACATGATTTCATAGATTTTTATCATATTTCACTGTTATGAAGCGTGTTGATTCGCGTTGATGCAACATTATTGTTTATGTGGTTAGATAATGATGTTGCTTCTGTATCCGTGTGATTAAGGAATGACAAATATGGATAATGACCATATCCCTGTATACAACACAAAATCGATAATTCAGAAAATCAGAAACCGAAGGCATACAAAATCAGGATAAAACAGAAACCAAAGCAAACAAACAAAAACATCCATCACATGAAAAGAAGCTGATTCCTGATATGAGAGTGGGACCAGGTGCCAAGGAAGAGTAAGCATCTCCTGCTTGCATGCAACACCCGCCAAATCAATTCGGCAGAACTGTCACATCCGGTAACTTCCATTTCGGAAGACATAGAGTACAGTCTTTGGTTGGAAGGATTCAAATGGTCTATGACAGAATAGCATCCACCATTCTGGAGAGTGGGACATCATATCCTACCCGTTTTGCTACGCCTTTTGGTATATTCAGGACATAATTTCACAGATTTTGGTCATATTTCATTGTTATGAAGCGCGTTGATGCACAAGTTTTCTTTCCAAATTTTCGGTGGATACAAGCATCACCCTAAAAATACAAGATTCATTTCTTATCATTTTATTAAATGAATTTATTAAATAACGACGAAAAAATGAGTTACACTTTAATTTAATTTAATTTTAATTATGGATTATTTCTTTAATACATTGCGTTGATGCGAAGCGGTCACGCGCAATAATATAACAAGTCAGCTGGTGCACGTCAATAATGGCGGCCTTAATTGCATTGGAACAGTTAGCAAAGGAGAACATACAAAACCGTACAATGTATGTACGGACAGTTAATCACTCGTAAATGGATTTGTTGCAAAGTTAAATATGCAGTTATTGAAGGCAGAGTTAGTGATGAAGGAGGACGACATTCTGTGGCTTAAATTGTTGTGAGTATTGTTGTTCACGCTCATCGCAAGGGGGGGGGGGGGCATCGCAGGAAATTCAAAGGGCGTTTGCGCAGATGCAGTAACTGCAGCAGTTGTGTTGTCGTCTGCCGGACGGCTTACAGTAGCCGAGGGAATGTACGGACGATTAACTTTCGGGTGATTTTATAGCCTCCTTGTTTATGTGGTTAAATAATGATGTTGCTTCTGTATCCGTGTGATTAAGGAATGACAAAAATGGATAATGACCATATTCCTGTTTACAGCATAAAATCGATAATTCAGAAAATCAGAAACCGAAGGCATAAGAAATCAGGATAAAACAGAAACCAAAGCAAACAAACAAAAAACCTCTACCACATGAAAAGAAGCGGACTCCCGATATGAGAGTGAGACGAGGTGCCCAGGAAGAGTAAGCATCTCCTGCTTGCATGAAACACCCGCCACATTAATTCGGCAGAACTGTCACACCCGGTAACTTCCATTTCGGAAGACATAGAGTACAATCTTTGGTTGGATGGTTCAAATGGTCTATGACAGAATATCATCCACCATTCTGGAGAGTGGGACATCATAGTGTATGACGAGTTCCCCATATCGACCGTAGAACTTCCTCAGTGACGATGTTAGTCGGTCACAAACATATCCCTGACTGTGAAGCTTATCTGAAAGACGCCTAGCTCTCAGAACAAAATCCGTATATTTTGTACTTGCTCTGGCATAGCGTATCAACTGAGATATGGACACGCCATAAGCAGGCGATGAAGGGATGTTGCTACTCAGAAAAGGAAAGTTTGTAATGCTGAAATTGAAGTCGTCACGTTTGTCATAGAGTGAGGTGTTCAGTGACCATCAGTCTCGTAGGACAACATTGTGTCCAAATAGAATGCTGAATTATTTGTCTCTGTAGTTTCTTTGACTTCAAGCTCCGAAGGATAGATACTGCTCAGGTAATCCGCGAAATTTGGATTATTGATGTATCTGTAAGTGAAGTTGAAGTCAGAAGCTAAGTATCTTTTCCCATCAGAGACCAAAGATTGAATGAATTCAGCTTCGTACGAGTAAAGGAAAATGTAGGCAAGGAGTAAGACACAATTGGTCCCCCATTGGAATTCCGACAATTTTCTGGAAGACCTTTCCTCCAAACACCACAAAAATGTACTTGAGGTTTTCAGAGATGCGACAGGACAGAATTCTCCTCTCCAGTACGTACCGTACATCCTTTTGTCTTGCGGAGCGTCCTTACTTTCAAGGCCACCCTGCCAAGTTTTTGTTTTGTTTCGTGAAAAAGAGCTTCATATTCACATCTTTTGTCATCAGAGAGAAAGATGAAAGAGTTTATATTTAGCTTCTGGTGGAATTCTAGGCCGCGACTTACAAAATGGATGGACAAACCATACCATACATGGTATCGCAGTATGACGGGGTTCAGATCTGATATCAGGTTAGTTGAAATGTTGCTAAGATCATTTGGTGTGATGACAGGTTTGTGTTGTTTTGGCTTACTGCGTCCCATCTTCATATTCTGTTTGAGTTTACCATCAAGTGCAGCATTCGCTTGCTTGAATTCCCTGTCATGCACTATATCAATGTTCCTTCCAATGTTGCTAAGATTGCGATTTATAGCAGCTCGCAAACCCTTCATTGTATCTTTGTGGTACTCGCCTCCACCAGACGGTTCATTCTCTTTCCCAACACTGTGGTCAATCTTTGGCTGGACCTCGCCATAGAACCGCCGGAGATGGTTATTTAGATCCTCTACAAAAATTGTGTGACAATTCACAACTTTAACATATCTCTCTAAACTCAAGTCTGAAATTCAACAAATATAACCCATTTTGTTTGTGCCGTTAATTCTTTTTATTGCAATAGAAGATTCACATAGCTCAAAGAAGAGCATTCCATTATTTGGAAAGATCCAGGTTCAAATCCTTGTGTGAATTTTTTTTATTACTTGTAGTGACCTATTTTGGTGAATTTTAATATTATTTATACATGCATTTGTGTATGCTTTCTTCATTTTGAATATAAGAAAAATCATAGTTCTTTTTAAACAATACGAGCTATTGCACTTTTATTTTTCTTTGTTTTTTTTTTAGTATATATGGTACCTTGGAATCTTCTTATGCCCCACTTTGTCTTTTATTTTTAAGTTGATTTGGACTGTCTCTGGTCCTCCATTTCTTCAAGATCAAATTCTGTCAATGTTTTGAATCGTGATGACATTTTTGGGACTCTGGGGAAACTGGAGACTTCTGGTCCTCTTGAAGGGCTCTTGCCATTTCTCGTAAGGCCTTGTCATTGGTTGATGAGGCCTGGATTTCCTGTAGTCCAAAACCAAACTCATCATCATCATTTTGTTCCATATCTGTCAGTAGCATTCTGAGTGCTTCCTCATCATTTGGCATTTGGATATCAAATATTTCATTCACATTTTCAAGATTGAAAAGAGGCTTTCATCCATGATCGATCGAGTGATTTGTAAGCAGACAAATATTGTTTATTTCAGGGGAAGATGGGATAAAAAAAATTCGTTTGTGTTATATATTAGTGTCTGTATGCGGAATTGAAAGAAACATGACCTTATTTATGGTTTTATTGTATTTGTTGTTGTTTTATATTTGATTATGCATCTAATTAGAGAATTAAACAACAAATGAACAAATATTTCGACCCCGATCGATTAGACCGGAAGATAAAAAATCCTGTTCTAAAAATAGCGCTATAAATAGAACACCTTCCTGTAAAAGTAGTTACCGCGTGACACAAAAATTAGGGTGACCGAGTAATCACCTCAATTTCTGCCAATCAGAATAGGCGTAACATACTAACATGGAATAAAATTAAATGATATGAGTAGCGGCACAGATATATTTAAATCTTTCAGAAGTTTACCTCCAACTTTGTTTTCTAATTATTATATCTTGACTTTTTATTCAAACTATTTTATCTTGTATAGGTCAGTGCAAATGTAAACGTCTTCAAATTGAATAGCATCATTTTAGAACAGATAAATTGGCAACATGGACCAGACATGCACGTTTCGGGTACTTAACCCTCGTCAGTGATCCTCAAATCTAAACAATGTAATATGCCAAAAAGTATGAAAGTTACTATGTCGAAAAAGCGTACCGAAAGACGTAGCAGGATGGGTGGGATATGATGCTACAGGACCCACGTTTTAGAAATTTCAAGAAATTTTGATAACAGATTCTGAATAACAGATTCTGAATAACGTCGAGTACCTGTGTCGACATATTCGTAAAGTGTACACTTATTTTGGAGGAATGCAGATTGTTTTCGTTGGTGATGTGTCCCAGCTTCCGCCGATCGTTGATGAATTAAATGGGGACTATGGAAAGCATTTTTTAAAATTCCCTACTTTACTAAAGTCTTTCCTCATGCAGTTCTGTTCAAAGCTATCCATAGACAACAAAAAGAATGTTGTGAATGAACTCGAAATGGAAAGTCCCAGTGAAGAGACAAATAACTATCTTTATTCACTTAACAGACCTTTGACCGGAATTCATTCACATATAGTTAAATCAATCGCCCGAAATTTGGAGGCTGATGTTTATGTTCGGCACCGGTTGCCCATTGGTCTCGTCGGTTTATGTGTAGTCTTTTAATTCATTCCAGAAAAAAATGAATTTTACTAAATATTCATGTCGCCAACCTTTTACTTCAAAATAAGAAGCAATTCTACTATTTTCAGTGAAGAAATCGTTATATTTCAATACCTGTCCATCATCTGCGTCAAACAAAATAATTTCTAGTCATACTTAGATTAAAATATAGAATGTAGAAAAGCGTAAAGTATGGATAAATTGACAAAATCACGTGTCGCTCGATAAAAATCATTAGTGAAACCTCAAATTTGTGGAATTCGTATGTTTGAATATCTTCCACATCTATTGGTATCGGAGTTCGTACCAGTATGAATGTAAATAAAGATAAAAATTGTCAATGATGTATGAAGAAAAAATTTTCTGCTGTCAAGTTTGTTGTCACCAATTGTTCAATAACTTCCGTCACGGTCCTTAGAAGACTGGTTTCTGCAATTTTATATTGCTTCTGAAATTTATAAGGTTGTATCGTTGTTTTTGTTTGGACGATTCATATCCAATGTATTCGTTTACATACTGACTTGGTTCATAAACAAAGACAGCAAGTTGACTTGGGACAGATAAGGAATTAACTTCTGTGATCAACATTTCAGCAATATTACTTCCAGAAGCAATAATTTTACATTTACTTTTTTCTTCTCTTGTCTTAATCATTAAAACAATACTGAATATTTCATCAAATACTCTAACATTTGAACGATGTGAAGTCGAATGGCACGAAAACTATAACTTCCGTTACTTTTATCTTCCGATACCAAATATCAATTCTATGCTTTTTGGCCTATACAAGCAGGTAGGATATCACGACTAAATCATTTTGGACGATTAAATTTAATTTGTTCATACGAAGATGCAAGAATGAAGAATAAAGCACAAAAAGGTACTTCTTTACGGAAGGGATGTCATCGAGAAGATTTACTTATGTATAGTGTAAAATAAAACCTAAATTTATGTATAACTTCGTATATTTCTGTTTTATGTGCAATTCGGATCCTATTAATAAAAACCAACAACAGTATATAATCCCTTTATGACGATATTAAACAGATGCGTACCAGAAAGTTAACATTAATTCCACAGCTTATTGTTTTAACTTCCGTTACCTGCTTTGGTCGTTATATTCTACCAATCTAAAGTCGTATGACTTGTTATGATTTTATCGATCTACTTTTACTTTTATTTGTATGTATTCATTTAAAATGTAATTTTGCGTGCTTTTATTCGATTTGAACTAAAAGAACATGACAAATTAATTCTGAAATGATTAACTTCCGTTACAATAGCAGTATAATCTTTATATTTTCACTGTATATTAAGTGTTTCTTCTAAATAAATTTATATCCAGCGAAAAAAAAGCAATATATTCATTCATGTAAATTATGTGTCTAGTTTGTTAAATATGTGTACGTTTAACTTCCGTTACTCGACGATTTCCTGTAAAATCTTGTTCATTTTATTCATTGTCCATTGTGCAATGAACTATAAATCGTGGGAATCAATCTCAAGGGGTTTAAAGTATGGAATGAAATGAAATATATCATATTTTCTTTAAATTCAAGCATTTTCATCGAATGACAATTGATAGAGATATTTTGCAAAAAGAAATTTAAAAAAAAAGCAGTTTTAAATATCTTATTTTCCCCAAAAGTATTCCTTATGAAATCATTCTTGCATTCTTAAGGAAAAAGTTTCACCTATATTCTTTCCATGAATTCATCAGTCTTTACGATTTTATGCTATTTTTGCAACTTTTGATCTGATAAATGTCTCTGGTCGTGTTTCTTATCCTCCGTTACCATGGAATTGCATCCATTTTCAAGCTTGGCAAAATGGGAAAACTTATACGGGTGAAAATTTGGAGTTCAGTTCTTTCTATATTGAAGTTTTTAAAGCTATCAAAATTCCTTAATTTCATCGTAGGTGATTTTTCCTCATATACTGTTTGGGGAATTTTAGCTGGAATGACTGTTTTGTGTTTGATGTTCACATGTCATGTGTCTCTTTTCAGTCCGTACTGTGCTCGTTTTTTGTGCTATTGCATCGGGTGTTTTTGGTGTTTTGCTGTTGATGCTGCAACGGGGTCTTGTTGGAGATCTCCTCCCTTCTTTTATAATGCTTCAATGCTTTAAAACATTGGAAATACATTGGAAATATCTACAGCTATAGATAATGGAAATTCGTATTATTTGAAATAGATATTGGCACCTAAAATATTGACTTTGAAGAAAGGTTGTAAAATTATACTACTGAAAAATCTGTCAGATAAACTCGTGAACAGATTAATTGGAACTGTGCAAGAAATATCAAGAAAGAATTAACAAATCATCGTGGAATTTCGTATAGATGATAAAAACATAATAACACCGTTTGACATGTATATATTTTAAAAAGACAACAGTTACTACTACGACTTGCTTATGGAATAACAATATATAAGTCTCAAGGAATGACAATAAGAAACTTAGATATTGACTGTAAATATGCTCACCATCCTGGACAGTTAGGTGTGGCTATAGGAAGAGCAGTCTGTTCTGATGGCTTCAGAGTGTTAGATAAGCATCCCTGCCTATACCAGAAACACTCCCAAAAGTATATGAATTTCATGGAAAATGTTCTGAGGATTCTGTATTTATTGAAGATTTATCATGCTGTCATCTATCAATGGTGTCCGATGAATCAAGTGACAAAACATAAGAGAAGGACTTATTTTCATTCAAATTCTTTGAATTCATTGAAATAAAAACAAGGCAGTTATTAAAAAAGTATTTAACGTTGTATGAATACCGGAGAGAAATGTACCATTAGTGTTAGATACTTTATTGTCAGATATGGAAATTTATGAGCTCTTTGTGAAGTAACATGATACATGTCCCCTTCATCGGGGTCTTGTTGGAGATCTCCTCCCTTCTTCAAAGTGAGGAACAAATGGATGTTATTGAAAATATATGCAATAGCTTAGTACTGCGTGTCCAGAATTTGAAAATTGTTTTCAAACTTATACTAAACTTATACGTTAAAGTGTCGGTAAGTCAATTCCGGAAAGACTTGGTACGGGCTATCAAACTTGAAGGACGAAAGCTCTAAGGAAAAGAGTCGGAGAGAAGAAGAAGAAGAAACAGGAAGTGCAATTTAACTATGATTACATTTTATCACATATATCACCCGGAAAAGAAAAATCCTACATGCAGTTAAAGTCAAAGGCTATGTTAAATGAGCCGCTGCTTCATTTGAGTAAAAATGACTTACTGGCAGTAGCAAAATTGTATGGTTTAAAAATTTCTACTAGGAGTACCGTAGAAGTAATTACCAAAACTCTTTTTGAAAAAAATCAAATCTTGTGATTCGCTGCAAAATACAGCACAATTACAGTCTACTACTAGAGAACCAGTATCGACAGAAGAATCAAGAGACATTCATACTTGTGAATCAGTTCTTTCGTCATATACAAACATTGGCTCAGAAGAGGAAGAAGAACAACTGTGCTTAGCATCCTCAACCTAGCACTAGTGGTAGTGAGGTTTCATGTCACCCATCTACTTGAAATTGAACCTAGTAAACTTGAAAGTAGAAGTATTCCTAAGAGAAAGGGAGGGAAAAGAAAAGGATCATGCTAAGTTCTGTTACTCTGAGGAACTTGTTAATTAAACAGTGTTTGATATTGACTATGACCTTTCCATTTTCCTACGGACCTGGTTCTCAATCGCGTTATCAATGACCTGAACTCGATTTCCGGCCTCAATAGTTTGGTACCGTACAACTATTTTGTTTTATCATGAACATTATTTGTATTTGTTTATTTATTACATTTCATTTCTATACAATTACAAAACTCTAGTCAATGTTTTAATATAAAACCATAGTTTAGATTTAACATGAGAGGAACCTGAGTTATTTTAAGATTGAAGTTGTCGGACTACAGAAGGGGCAAATGGTAGCTTTTCTATTTCTATGAGTATATAATATATTAATAGATAACATCATCTATCAATAGGCTTATACAGAGCGCTTCGCGTAATCGCTCTTGAATTATTAGTTGTTAATATTTTGTAAATCCTTAATTCTTACAAAATATTAATTATAAAGGGCATTTTATCTTTGGCGGCAACCAAAGTTAACAGTAATATTTTTCAACAGCTTGAGAATAGGGTCGGGGCCCGTGGTATTGGGAAATGTAACAACGTTTGGGAATATTTTTGGAAGTTTGTACAATCAAAAGCTCAGAATTTAATGTTTCATCAAATTATTTTCTTTGAAACATGAATATGACTTAATTCCGTATGCTTACAAAAATATAGCAAATAATTAGTAACTTTTTTACCAGTAAATTTCACTTATTTCGGTGATAATTCCATCTATGACTATATGTGATTGGGAAATTTTAGAGCTACAATAGGGAAGAAAAGATTTATTTTTCAATGGGAATGGGGCAATTACGGCCCCCTTAAAAGGGAAAAAAATCCCTGGTTTAAAATCAGTGACTCTACATTTGCCTGTCAGCTTGACTATTGGTGTTTATTTTATCTAAATGTATTTATTCAAGATCGGTGTTAATTTGAATACGTATCGATGAAAATCTAAGTAAACAAATTCCTCAACCCTGAAATCAAATTATGTTTTTTATGACACAAATATGTGAAAATTCTGCATTGGTGAAATAGACAAATAGACTTACTATACTTATAGACTCAAAAAGTCGCTATAACAAGTAGATTGTTGAAACATATGTATTTTTATTATATATGTAAACGTTTTCAAATTTAATAGCATCATTTAAGAACAGAAAAATTGGCAACGTGGACCAGACATGCACGTTTCGGGTACTTAACCCTCATCAGTGATCCTAAATCTAAACAATGTAATATTCCAAAAAAGAATGAAAGTTACTATGTCGAAAAAGTGTACCGAAAGACGTAGCAGGGTGTTACCTAGGCTGCATGAATAATACACATGTATATGTGCAAAGGAGTTAAAGAAGACCCTGACGATAATCTCAACAGCACTCACAATAGATAACAAAATTAAACATCGACGGACCCCTAGCAAGCTAGAGGTGGGACCAGGTGCCCGGGAGGAGTAAGCATCCCCTATTGGCAAGCCGCACACGCCGTCGATGTTTAAGCATGGAAATGAATATATATTAAAATCATACACTGTCTGACGTTACGTCTACATAGAAAGTGCCATGGCGACAATGTCAGGGAAATATATTCAAAACACTTACTGTCAAACCCCTCGCGGGGAACTTTTTTACGAGCTCCACACGTCAAGGGGCATAAGTGTGACACAAATGAGTTAAAGAGGACCCTGACGATAATCTCAACAGCACTCACAATAGATAACAAAATTAAACATCGACGGACCCCTAGCAAGCTAGAGGTGGGACCAGGTGCCCGGGAGGAGTAAGCATCCCCTGTTTGCTAGCCGCACCCGCCGTCGATGTTTAAGCATGGAAATGAAAATATATTAAAATCATGCACTGTCTGACATTACGTCTATATAGAAAGTGCCATGGCGACAATGTCAGGGAAATATATTCAAACAAGTATTAGAAATAAATCATTGACAGGGCAGTAAATCACTAAATACTGGGTGATTCCAATCTACTACATCAGAACCATACGGTTCTGTGTACATTAACTGACATAGATATAACTAAAAGTATTGTCAATTTCTTGTGACATTCTGACCCAAATTGACAATATTTCTAGTAAAATTTCCAGAAAGTCTTTACTAGTTTGTTAAAGCGAAAACCTTGACCTAAAAGTTTCTTGGTAATTTGTCAATTTCTACTATGAAAATCCAAAACATCAGTACATGCTCTAGCGTACCGGATGAGCTGTGATATGTAAATGCCGTATGACGGTAATCTAGGAACATCATCGTCAAGCCAGGGAAAATTTACTATGTTGAATCCAAAATTATATATTTCAACAAACACATTTGTATGAATCTCTCCATTGACAATTTTGATATTTAAGTCCAAAAATGTTGTTTGTGTATTTGTAACGTCTGCTTTGTTAAGAGTCAGTTCTTCTGGATAAATATAACACTTTTATACTTTTCAAAAACAGGATTGTCAATATTAAGAATATCATCCAGGTACCTAGAAGAAGGGAAGAGATCTCCAACAAGACCCCGTTGCAGCATCAACAGCAGAACACCAAAACACCCGATGTAAAAACACAAAAGACGAACACAGCACGAGACGGAAAAGAGACACACGACCTGTAAACATCAAACATAAAAGACTACACATAAGCTGACGAGACCAATGGGCAACCGGTGCCGACTTTGGACGGCCATTTGTCACGCAAGTAGCAAATGGTGTGGTTATCCTGGATTACCTGCGCACAACCCTCTCACTTCTCCAATTATCCAGAGGTCTCGAATAACGTACAATTGTGGTGTAAAACAACCTCCTCACTGTAAGATGACATCACACAAACAAGACCGCGTAACGTGGAGGCCCCAGAAACACAGATGAATATGTAAATGGATATAAAAAGAGGGCATTCGTAATACAGTCCGTGCTCTGCCGGCTGTAGCGAGCTCATGTATGTAATCACCCGAGGAGTCCGACTGACATTCAGAGAGGACAGGTGGTCGGGGCCCTGTCTTCTCTAAAGAGGTTTGGACAGGGCCCGTCATGGAGTCCCGTCGTCACAGTCAGTCAGAGTGCAAGTCTCAAGGACGCGCTTGTACAAAACTGCAGATTGGTCAAGTAACCATTTTCGATGGTTATGCTGCCTACTTTTGATCCTTCTTATTTTGTTTATTATATCACCATGAAAGACAGGTTGTGTAATACCCAAAGTAATGAACCCTGTTGTGTGTATAGATCCGAATTTTAAAATAAGTTGACTGTAATTTTTGTAAAATTTCCAGAAAGTCTTAACTAGTTTATGAAAGCGGAAACCCTGACCTAAAAGTTTTTTTGTAATTTGTAAATTTCTACTGTGAATCTCCAAAATATCAGTACATGCTCTAGCGTACCGGATGAGCTGTGATATGTAAATGCCGTATGACGGTAATCTTGGAACATCAGCGTAAAGCCAGGGGAAATTTACTATGTTGAATCCAAAATCATCCCTTTTGTCATATACACTTGTATGAATCTTTCCGTTTACAATTTTGATATTTAGGTCCAAAAACGGTGTTTCTGTATTTGAAAGGTTTGCCTTGTTAAGTGTTAAGTCTTGTGTATAAATTTCATTCTTATATAATTCAAAAGCAGTATTGCCAATGGTTAGAATATCATCCAGATACCTAGAAGTATTTTTGAAACATTTCAGATCATCAATTGTCTTTGCTTTTGAAGATTTTGGATAAATTCTTTTTCATAAGTGTATAAAAATAAATCTGCAACAAGAGGCGCACAGTTAGTACCCACAGGAATTCCTACAACCTGCTTGTATAGATCCTCACCAAATCTGTTTAGAACCGTTTCACAATATTTAGTTATGTGTTGGATCCCTACTCGTGAATTAAACAGATGAATTTTGTATTTTAATGTTATTTTCTATACATAATAGTCAAAATGACATAATGAACACAAAAATATATAGGTAATTTCGTTTTCTTTAAAGATACAGTACATTAAAGAAAGGTACCCTAGCACTTAAGAATTGAGAAATATCAAATATCCATCATATGATTTGAACCCTCCAAATTAAGTGATGATACGAATATGTTTATTTGTTTTGTTTAATTCTATGATAACAAGTCATATAGAAGAAATACAACACATAAAATGATATTGTAACATAAATCTAAGTATGATATATTTCCAAACATCAGGGTACCCCCTTATAATTTCATAACTTTTTTGACCAAGAATATGTACTAAATCCAACTTTTTGCATAAAAGAAACCGATGAATTTTTCTCATTTTGTAATATATCATAAAATTATGTATGTAAATGAAGAAAAAATCACATACAGGTACACAGATTTTGAAATGATCAATGTATGGCTCCAAACATAGGGGTACCCCTTATGATGTTATCATATTTTCGACAAATAATATATAGTATATCACATTTTGTGCAAAAAACAACAGATGGAATTTCTTCAAGTTGGATCAATTTATACGATAATGTATATAGATGGTGAAAAAATCGCATACAGGTATACAATTTTTTAAATGATCAAGATATGGCTACAAACATAAGGGTACCCGCTTATAATTTCGTCACATTTTCAACTAAGAAATTATACTATACGATTGGTGTGGACATTGATAGAATGCACCATTTCAAGTGCATAACTGGTATTGACGACAGAGCATGTAGCAGCTCATGTCTTCCGCCATTGCGTGCTATAGTAAGTAAATCGTTGAGAGAGCGGTATATTCTGGATCGTTTTCTTTTTTGTCTGTTTCGTCTTTTCCCGTGTGACCTGTATTTCCTTTTAGTGTTTGGGCGAATTGAAAAGATGTTGATATTAGTAGAAGTTGAGGAAATGTTTCCTTGTCCATAAATTTGATCGTTTAAACCAAGAGGGTACGCAGTCTGAAGTTTGGTGATCCAGGCAAGTTCAGCTTGTAGTCGGCGTTTTTTAAATTCGGTCTTACTTTCATTTTTACGTTTTGGAAAAGTCTGAACTGGGGTAATGGTGATATCCGAAATAGAATGATTATATTTAACAAAGTGATTATAAAGAAAGTTTCTGTGTTTTTGTTGACGTGAGGTTCTGATCTTATAAGAATGGTTCCTAAAACGAGATTTTAAAGGTTGGCCTGTCTCACCTACATAGATGGTGAAAAAATCGCATACGGGTATACAATTTTTTAAATGACCAAGATATGGCTACAAACATAAGGGTACCCGCTTATAATTTCGTCACATTTTCAACTAAGAAATTATACTACAGCCCCAACCAGTCGAAAGTTTAATATTCGCTTTCAATTCGTAAACGAATTGAAAGCTTTTTGAAAGATTAGCTTTCAAAATTTCGTCAGCGATTGCTTTCAAAATTTTGAATACTCAAGAGATGACGAAATTTCGTCAGCGATTTTTCGTTAACTAATTTTCGTCAGCGATTCCCTAGCTTTCAAAATTTTCGTCAGCGATAGCTTTCAAAAATTTTGAAAGCTATAGTTAACGAAATTTCGTCAGCGATTAGCTTTCAAAAAATTTGAAAGCTATAGTTAACGAAATTTCGTCAGCTATAGCTTTCAAAATTTTTGAAAGCTAATCGCTGACGAAAATTTCGTTAACTATACCTTTCAAAATTTTTGAAATGTAAACGTCTTCAAATTGCTAATCGCTGACGAAAATTTCGTTAACTAGTTTTCAAAAATTTTGAAAGCTTTTCTCGTTAGCTATTTTGTGTCGAGAAAACCAAGATGGCCGAAATCATAGCAATCATCGTCATAATTTGCTTGATGAAATAGTATTTATGATGTTTATTCAGATTAAATTATGAAAACATATATTCCTGGATTAAATTAAATATTGTATGTTGTTTATTTTTATAAGTTTATTTGAAGATTCCGTGTTTCCCAGATCGGTGTGTTCCCCATACACCTACTTGGTTGAAATAACACTATGTTAATTGGGGATGAATGGGCCCGCCATCAAAAGGGTATGCTTTGCACTAATTAGTTACCTGAATTTACCTGTACATGCATTTGTATTACCTGTAAAGGTATTCCATCTTTAAGTGTATATATGAACAACTTCCATTTCATCTTAAATCTAAATGTATATATATACCAGAAAATTTACATCTGACCGGCCAAATTCTGACTTAATGAGGGGAATTTATATCCAGTGAAACCCTGGCTTCTCTGTGACTGTCGGAAGCTTTGAAAGATATTTCACAAATAAAAGTCAATCGGTTAATTTTTAAAGTGCCACGCTGATAAAGAGACGGCTTCTTTCATCCTCTAAATTGTGCAGAGGAATTCGCCCGAGGCGTGCTGCAGCCATTGCAAAAACAATATGGCACCCGAGCGTTCAAAAAGCTTTCAAAATTTTCGTCAACGATAGCTTTCAAAATTTTCGTCAGCGATAGCTTTCAAAACTTTCGTCAGCGATAGCTTTCAAAATTTTCGTCAGCGATTGCTTTCAAAATTCTCGTCAGCGATTGCTTTCAAATTTTCGTCAGCGATTGCTTTCAAATATTTTGAAAGCTCCGAGATGACGAAAATTTGAAAGCTCATAGCTTTCAAATTTTTCGTTAACTAAGATTAGTTAACGAAACTTTCGTCAACGATTTTTCGAAAGCTTTTTAGAGCTTTCAAAATTTCGTCATCTCTGTAGCTTTCAAAAAATCGCTGACGAATAGTTAACGAAACTTTCGAATTTAGCTTTCAAAATTTCGTCAGCTCGGCGTTAAACTTTCGACTGGTCGGGGCTGTATACGATTGGTGTGGACATTGATAGAATGCACCATCTTTCGCTTCTTTTGGCATTTAAGATCGTCTGTCTGTTTTTCAATGCGCTGGCTCGTCCCTCTTCAGCCATTGTAAAACTTTATACGCATATAAGGAAAAACCTATAACGGTTCGAGTAGGGAGCCGCCTTAATAGCAGTTAGTGCTGACGTCAGATTTCTAGACAAAATTGTAGTGGAGCAGTTACTAGAATTAGCAATAAATCGAAATTTGTAAGGAGACTTGTGCAGTTTCGGTATGTAATATAGTGTTGGGAGATCCAATTTAGAAATAGAGATATTGAATGAAGACAGTTCACTGTTATGCTTGCTTAAAATGTTAGATGCACTTTCATTGCTTTTGATATATGTATTAGTAGACGAAAGTTCCGAAACCAAAGTTGATATGTAGTAACGTTTTCAAATGTTAATGGTGTTGTTGGCTGCTTTATCAGCTGGTGCAAAGACATATTTATTATGTAATTTACTTAGTTTGGACTTCAAATATCTTTCTGATTTGGAACGTGGACTTTGAAAAAGATGAGGGTTTTTATGGAAGTTATCTATTCGAATATCCGTTACATCTAAAATGAGGTTTTTCCAGTCATTCAGAGCATGCGGTTCGACTCCTTCTGATTTACACCATCTTTTCGTATAATTATCTAAGGCTTCCGTAAGCACTTCACGGCATTTGACAAAATCTATCTTGGATGGGATTCTATACTTAGGTCCTTTTTAAGAAGACCACGGAGCTGTCTGTCTTGGATAAAAAGTCACCTGTAACAACATGGCCAGCTGGTTTGTAGAGATATTTAGAAGTTGCACATTCTCAAGAAGCAGGACACGATTCAAGTATTTCAGGATCCGATGTAACTTTATTATAGTTAAAAACAAAGTTTCGAATAGGTTTCTTGTACTTATAACAAATAAGAGGTGGCTCTAAATTTTCAAAATATTGAGGAATGGTACTTTGTACGCCATATTCCCGAAAAATATTAGAGATTCGAAGTATCATTGAAACATTGCGCATAATGTTTTCTTTGTTTTTGAAGATTTTGGATAAATTCTTTTTAATACGTGTATAAAAATAATTTTGCAACAAAAGGCGCACAATAAGTATCCATAGGGATCCCTACAATCAGCTTGTGGAGATTCTCACAAAATCTTAAATAAATGTTGTCAAAGCGGAAGGACAAGGCTATACAAAGGTCACTACATGTCCATGATTTATATGATTTGTATTATGTAGTGGAAAAGAAACCCTTTGATTCAGATGTACAAATATAAGATTGAGAACTTTTTGATCACATGCATTTTTCATACACAGAAGAATATCACTCTTCAACAGAACAATCCCAACTTTACAACGACCATCTTTAATTTATGTCCCAGTTCCTGTTATGGAAATGGCAATTGTAATAACGGTGCGTTTTAAAACCACTTCCTCTCCCATCTTTCTTATGACGTAAACATTAAAGAAGTACCGATCACTTATTCAGTCTCAAAGTCGATAAGGCACGACAAAATCGTTAGATTTTCCATAGGAACGGTTGCGAACCTCGGAATACATAAAATTCCAAAGTGAGACCAGGTGCCTGGGGATAGTCAGCGTCTCCTGATTGCATACAACACCCTTCGCAACAGTTCCATGGAAACTTGTCAAATTAGGTGATTTTCTCGATGTACATATTAATGTACACATCAGGTAAGTCTTTCATGTTTGGTGATGATGGCAGGCATTCGATCACAATGCAGAATGTCACTGACTATTCTGGAAAGGGGGATCTGTCATGCTTTTATTAATTCCCCGTAGCGACCGAAGAACCTCCTCAAAGATGATTTCAGCCATTGTGCAATATAACCCTGAACGAGTAGCTTACTTTAAAGCCGTCAGTCTCGAACGACGAAATCTGGTGTACCGTATGAGCTGGGAAATAAAAACGCCATAAGCAAAGAAGACGGAATGTTGCTACCCATGAAAGGGAAGTTAGTTATGTGGATGCTGAAATCTTCACGTTTGTCATACAGTGAGGTGTTCAAATGGCCGTTTTCAAAATTACAAAATACATCTACGTCAGCACAAAACAGAAATATTTGGATTATGACCATATCTCAATACACAGTACCTAATCGATAATTTTGAAAATCATAAAGGAATACAAAATCAGAATAAAACAAGAACCAAATCAAACAAACAAAAGCCTTCATCACATGAAAAGAATCGAACGCCCAATATGGCAGTGAGAGCAGGTGCCCAGGAAAAGTCAGGATCTCCTGTTCATTTATTATTTTGATTACAATATTTCATCTTTTAGTCCTGTCATGTTTGAGAAAACGGGTCAGAGCGTTAGACTGTCAAGCTCTCAGAAAATTGTAAAACAGTATTTTTGTAGCTCCGTTATACAATTAATAATGTCGAAGGGTTCCAACTCTCTACCTTATTGAAGAAAATTCCAAACCAATTTACATGCACCAGACACGTGTTTTGAATATTTTAAAAATTCTCATCGGTTATGCTTTCAGCGGAGCAACCAAAAATCGTTTCAGTAGCGCCCTCTTCAATTTTTTGAAGTTAGATTTTTACATTTACATTACAGAGAGCGCGCGGCTCCAAATTTCCTGTAGGGTCGATTCACTAGCATATCCAAATAAAATCTATGTTCAAAATAGCATTGGAGGGATGGTGCTAAGATGTTAAACTCCTTTAATTTCGATTATATTTATCGGTGAAATGGCTGGTTTCCGAAATAGCAAAAAATATATATGATGTCACATAGATAAAAGGCCAAAACAAAGCTTCTTTTAGGTGACAGAGCTGGAAAAAAGTAATTTATACACTTGACAAACATCAGGCCACGGGGAACGATTTTAACTGCTCCACACCGCAACGTGAAATAAGTGTCATTAAATCATCGAAATAATTTACTAAATTTGGTCTTAATGCACACATTAGAATTGAGTTTTTATTTTTATAACAAAATTCCACGTGTTAATCTTGTATTGTTTGAGAAAACGGTCAGAGCGTTGACCTGTCTACGTCTTTCGGGAAAATGGACGCTCGTACCGACGAGTGAAAATACCCATTTTCGCAGCTCCGTGAAACAATGACGTTGTGTTGTCTAATTAATCATACAAAATCAGAAATATGCATACCTGGTACACCATATATAAAAATTATGTCAGAAAGTTTATCCTCTAGAGGTATAGAGTTGGAAAACATTATTTTTCTGTTTTGTGCAAAGTAAGATTTCGTTTTTTTAGTTTCGACTATTATATTTGTTTTCCTTTGGTTTCTCATTTAAATATTTGAAATCAGAATAACCTGTAAAAAAAAGAATGTATAAAGCTATGTAGGCATTGAAACGACTATTTCAAAATCAAAAAATAATGTGGAAGGGAAAAAATTGTAAACCTAAAACAGTTTTTCATTTTATCCATAACAGACAGGATACTGCTTCATAGAAGGGAGGTGTATCTTGAATGGGGACAACGACACCAGAAGAGGCAATTGTTTCGTTTGCGATTCCATAAAGGATGCACACAATTGGACATTTCTGGACAATTTCTGTTTTATCAATAATACATGTTTTCAAGACGGACACGTTGACGATTCATCACCATGCAATGTATGTGAAATTTCCGAAAAAATCAAGTGGTCACTCAATCCAGGATATTGCATCACACAAAAGGGGGTTCCGAATGTAAATGCTGTGATTCTGTCAATTCCCCAAGCTCGTGGGTGATAAACAAGACGTTCTGTATCATAGATGATGAATGTTACCCAGATGGAGTGTCTAATTCATCCTTTAAATGTCACAAATGCGATGTGGCTTATAGCAACAGTATCTGGACAATCAATACAGAATATTGTTTAATAGATGGACAATGCTTTTCTGATGGTGAGACACAATCAGTTAAAATATGTAATATTTGTAACAATAACACACGCGATTCTTGGTCTGTGACACCAGATTTCTGCAGAATCAATGACACTTGTTATGTGAATAATCAGAGAAACTCAGAGGATCCCTCTGTCGTCTGCGATGCTTCCATTCGGACCAATCAAAAATGGTCGTTCAACAACAGTCTAGGTAAATATTAATGCTATGTGTTTCTAAAGTTTGTATTGACGGTGTGACGTCACTGTTACCAATGTCATAACTGTGGTGAAGAGAAATTCATCAATTAAATTTGTAATTCGAAAATACCTTTTGACAACTAGGACTTCCAAACTGAAAATAAATGTAGTGAGGAATATGAATAGACCTATTTTCAGAACCGACCAAATATACTAGTATTAGTGTATGAAAAAGAAAAAAAAGAAAAAAACAAAATCCAAATATGTGTTTCAGAAAACAAGGATAATCATGGTAAACAAACTCTATGGCGATAAAACCAGGTGCATTCTTAGTGTAAGCAACTCCTCCTTACATTACTCGAGGCATGCAGAAAACCTGTTTATGTATAAAAATCCGTGTTTTCGATGATTTTTACCTAAGTATCTTTCAATGAGATTGTATAGTATTTTAATTCTCATGCATAACTAGAAGTCCACAGTCAAGCATTTGTATTCGGTGCATATATTTATACCGAGAAAAAAATGTTAAATTGTATCTATGTGTCAAGACGTGGTTATAAATTCTGTACAATCTAATTACAAACGAGTTGTATTTTGAAACATGTTTGTTGATAATATTTCTATTGCTTAGATACAACAACACAAATGACAACAGAGTATACCACTCTCATTTCCAAGTCTGGTATCTCCAAACAATTCATATTATACATGGGAGCAGTTTCAGGACTCGTTTTAATGGTCATATCTTTACTTATTATTGCCATTGTCATCAAAACGAAAAACAACGTAAAAAGAAAACCGTGAGTATTGGGGATTTTTCTTTAATCTTTTTTTCCTAGAGGAACAACTTATGAAGCCAATTAGTGTGCTGTATAATTTCTTACTTAGAACATTTGAACACCTCACTGTATGACATACGTTGGTCATTTGAACACCTCACTGTATGACAAATGTGATGATTTTAGATTCCATATAACTAACTTCCCTTTTTCTGGATGACAACATTCCGTCTTCTCCTGCTTACGGCGTTTTTGTTTCTCAGCTGATACGGTACGCAAGGGCATGTCCCAAAATAGAAAGCTACTTGTTCGGGGTTGTATTACACAACCGCTAAACATTCACTTCTTAAATTACGTCTTTCTTAGGACTAAGAACAATTGAAAAAGGATACATTCTGTCATTTAAAAAAATGTTTCGTCTAAAATTACTGAATGGCTGTCATCATCACAAAACAAGCAATATTTACATTCAATATGTACATAAAACAATCACCGAGATCGACATTTTTCATGGTGCTATTGTGACGGGTTTTGTATGCACTTAGGAGACGCTGACGCATCTGGTCTCACTTCAGGGCTCGGCACCATAAACTAAGAATTGACTTAAGTCAAATTTTCAAAATACGATATATTACAAATCAGTGATAATTTGAAATATTGAGTTCATCCATTCAATGACAAATATGGATAATGATCATATCCCTGTATACAGCACAAAATCGACAATCCAGAAAATCAGAAACCGAAGGCATACAAAATCAGGACAAAACAGGAACCAAAGCAAACAAACAAAAACCCCCACCACACGAAAAGAAGCGAACTCCCGACACGTGAGTGAGATCAGGTGCCCAGGAAGAGCAAGCATCTCCTGCTTGCATGCAACACCCGCCGCTTCAATTCGGTAGAACTGTCACATCCGGTAACTTCCATCTCGGAAGACATAGAGTACAATCTTGGCTTGGATGGTTCAAATGGTCTATGACAGAATATCACCCACCACCCTGGAGAGTGGGACATCATAGTGCATGACGAGTTCCCCATATCGACCGTAGAACTTCCTCAGTGACGATGCCAGTCGGTCACAAACACATCCCCGACCGAGAAGCCAACCCGAAAGACGCCCAGCCCCCAGAACAAAATCCGTATATTTTGTACTTGCTCTGGCATAGCGCACCAACTGAGACACGAACACGCCATAAGCAGGCGATGAAGGGATGTTGCCACTCAGAAAAGGAAAGCCCGCAATGCCGAAACCGAAGCCGTCACGTTTGTCACAGAGTGAGGTGCCCATGCGACCACCAGCGCCGCAGGACAACACCATGTCCAAATAGGATGCTGAATTATTTGTCTCTGTAGTTTCTTTGACTTCAAGCTCTGAAGGATAGACTCTGCTCAGGCAATCCGCGAACTTCGGATTATTGATGGACAAAACACCGTCCATGTATCTATAAGTGAAGCTGAAGTCAGAAGCCAAGCATCTTTTCCCTTCAGAGACCAAAGATTGAATGAATTCAGCTTCATACGAGTAAAGGAAAATGTCGGCAAGGAGTGGGGCACAATTGGTCCCCATTGGAATTCCGACAATTTGCTGAAAGACCTTTCCTCCAAACACCACAAAAATGTTGTCGATCAAAAAGTTTAACATCTGAATAATATCTGTTTCAGTGTACTTATTTTCAGAATCGGACTTTTCTTTTACAAAGTAGGTTTTGTCATAGTTCACAACAATAAATTTGTATTTGCGATTACCGTTCTTACTTGTAAATGCATTACTTATAATTTTTGCGAGTCTTTCTTTCAATTTAGAATGTGGAATTGTAGTGTAAAGTGTCGAAAAATCAAAGGCTTTGATCGAATGGACTTTACTAAAATGAGTGGATTTCAGATGTTCTAAAAGTTCCTTCGAATTCTTTAAAATCCACATCTGGTTGATACCACTGCGAGAATATACTGTCGAACAATATTTTTGAAGCCCAGATTTGATTTCAGATAAAACTTTGGTGAGTAAGATCGATACAGATTTGGTAGAACATTTTGAGGAACCAGCGATGAAACGTTGTTTGTACGGATTCTTATGCATTTTAGGTATGCAGTATAAGTATGGTAAATCTAAATCTAAATTGTTAATTTGGAAGCCAAAGGAAGAAAGAGCTGATTTTTGGTTATCTATTATTTCAGAGGCAGAAAGGTTTGTTGGGGTGTAAGTGGGATTCTACTCAGAAATTCTACTCAGAAATTCTACTCAGAAAATAGAAAAAATCTTTGAATAATTCGAAGTCATCACTAATAGTTTAATGGAACAAGGGAAGATTGAAATTTAGACTTAAGTCAATTCTTAGTTTATGGTGCCGGGCCCAGAATGTTATTCATTCCGAGATTCGAGGGTTAAATACCCGAACCGTGCATATTTGGTTCATGCTGCAATTTTTTCTGATCTTAAATGATGCTATTGAAATTGAAGATGTTTAACAAATAACAAGGTGAGTGTCACTTCTGGTGGACTTTGAATCCCCGAGGGCACATGTAGCCAAGTTCAATCAATTGAGATATAGAAGATCCTGACGATAATCTCAACACCACTCACAATACAGTACCAATTTGAGCATCGACAGACCCCTAGGAAGATAGAGGTGGGACCAGGTGCCTGGGAGGAGTAAGCATCCCCTGTTTGGTTAGACGCATCCGAGGTCAATGTTCGCACGAAAATGAAAACAACATTAACAAAGAAAGGAGGTGATCTCCAACAACCCTAGGTTGCAGCACCCACAGCAAAATCCCAAAACACCCATGCAAAAAAACACAGAACAGACACCCACAGAAAGAGACGCAAAAGGGACAAGGAACATCAACTCACAACATAGAAACATGAAACATAAAAGACTGCACATAAACCAACGAGACCAATGGGCAACCGGCGCCGACTTAGGACGGCCATCTGCCACGTAAATAGCAGACGGTGTTGTTATCATGGATTACGTGCGCACAACCCTCCCACTATTCCGATTTCCCAGAGATTTTCCGATTTCCCAAACATGCACTGAGGTTAGATCTATATCGAAAATACTATGGCGATCGTGTCATTTAGATTGATCGTTTCTCCAACGCATTCGAAGAATTCTGTTATCAAAATTTCTTTTAATTTCTAAAACGTTGGTCCTGTAACATTATATACCACTATGCCTGCTACGTCTTTCGGATGTTTTGGACATCATAACTTTCACACTCTTTGACCATGTTACATTGTTTAGATTGAATTTCATTGACGAGGGTTATCTATCCGAAATGTGCATTTCTGTTCCATGCTGCAAATTTATATGATCTTAAATGATGCTATTGAGTTTGAAGTCACGTTTTAGATTCGCAACCGTTCCCATAGAAATTCTAATAATTTTGCCTTGCCTTCTCGACTTTGAAACTAAATAAGTGATAGGTACTTCTTTGATATGAATATACAAATATTTCCTTTGAAGATGAATCCCCATTTTAAGCGTTTGTTAGGAAAAGGGATTTATAAATCATAATTCTGGTTACCTCTCTAATGTCACGCTTTATTTTTGGAACGACGGAGAATTAACCAACGTTCATTTACTTTTGACGTTATTACATTCAACCCGCTTATTATAAATTCTAAATGGGGTGACTGCTATTCAGTATAAATGGAAATATAAGTAATAATTGTCTTCCTTTGGTTGTTCATGGTAGCATAATTTTGGTTGGACACGTGCTTTTTTTCGGAGAATCGCTTCGCGATTCATGGATTTAACATGTGACCAACAGAATTATACTACATAAACACCCAAAGTAAGACACTTTTATCTTAAAACACATACACATAAATGTGTAACAATACAAACAAAACATTATAACGCAGGGGCCCAAGCAATACATCGATGGATATGTAAATGAATATAGAATTGAGGGCGTACGATAAACAGCTCGTGCTATGCCGACTGTTGTAAGTCAAAAAAGTAAAAGAGCTTAGGTTGAAGAAGAAGGCAATCAATACATATACACATGTATAACATAGAGTTCAGTTGTCACAGTCAGTTAGGTACAAGATTATAGATTTGTCAAAGAAAGGAGGGGATCTCCAACAACACATATGAGTTAAAGAAGATCCTGACGATAATCTCAACAGCACTCACAATATAGCACCAAAATTGAGCATCGACGGACCCCTAGCAAGCTAGAGGTGGGACCAGGTGCCCGGGAGGAGTAAGCATCCCCTTTCGGCTAGCCGGACCCGCAATTGATGTTCACGCACGAAAATGAAAACATTATTAAAATACATGCACTGTCTGAGGTTATGACTATATAGGAGGTGCTATGGCGACAATGTCAGGGAAAATATTCAAAACACTAGTTGCAGCACCAACTGCGAACCCCCAAAAAACTTGCTATAAAAACACAAAGAAGACAAGCACAAAAAAGAGACGTAAAATGCATTGTACTAGGAACGTCAAATCATAGAGAAACATCAAACACAAATGAATACACATAAGCCAACGAGACCAATGGGCAATCGGTGCCGACTTAGGACGGCCATCTGCAACGTCAGTAGCAGACGGTGTGGTTATCCTGGATTACTTGCGCACAACCCTCCCACTTTTCCGATTACCCAGAGGTTTCGAAGAACGTACAATTGTGGTGTAAAATAATTTCCTCACTGTCAGATGACCACACACAAACAAGACCGCAAAACGCAGAGGCCCAAGCAACACGGAGGAATATGTAAATGGATATAAAATGAGCGCATGCGTACATGTAATATAATCCGTGCTCTGCCGACTGTAGTGGGCTCTTGTATTTTATCACCCGAAGAATCCGACTGACATTCATAGAGGACAGATGGTCTGGGTCCTTTCTTCTCAAACGATTTAAAGAAAAACCTGACAATAATCTCAACAGCACTCACAATAGAGCACAAAATTGAGCATCGACGGACCCCTAGCAAGCTAGAGGTTGGACCAGGTGCACGGGAGGAGTAAGCATACCCTGTTGGCTAGCCGCACCCGCCGTTGATGTTCACGCACGGAAATGAAAGAATATATTAAAATACATGCACTGTCTAAGTTATCTCTATATAGAAAGTGTTATGGCGACTATGTCGGGGAAAATATTCAAAACACTTACTGTCGGAGCCCTCGCGGGGTGAAGTACCATGTAGAGTTGCCTTCTTGTGAAAAGGACTCATTTCCATTGTACACTGATGATTCTGACGCAAAGGAAATTCCGTCTACCATTTTCTTTATTTTTAAGTCAATTGTGAAATCCTCAAGTATTATACTCTGTTGCAGGTCTAGATTCGAAAAAGCTGTCAAGATAAGGCGTAAAATCTGCCCTGAAAAGTTGAAATTCCAAAATGCAAAAATTGATATTTTTCGGTAGAAATGACAAGTAACTTTGTCCACGTATGAATCTGCTGTCAGATTGTATAATTCATTCAAAATAACACCGATATTTGGGTAAAGAAAAGCGGGTTTTTTTTTACACAGAAATCAATGGAAATAGGGAAAGTTTTATACAACATCGTCCTCTTCCCCTCGCTTTACAATGCCACTTTCATGCTAGAGCATATACTGATGTTTTGGATTTTCATTATAGAAATTTACAAATAACCAAGAAACTTTTAGATCAAGGTTTTCGCTTTCACAATCTTGTAACGACATTCTGGAAATTCTACAAAAATTATTGTCAACTAATTTTGAAATTCGGGCCCATACAAGCAACAGAGTATATTACTTTGGGTATTACCCAACCGGTCTTTTGTGGTGACATGATCAACAAAAAAAAAGAAGGATCAAAGGTAGGCAGCATAACCATCGAAAATGCGTCAGAATCATCAAATGCCTTTTATACCGTGTATATGATCTTAATGTCACCAAACGGACAGTGGGCTTGGTACTTGACCAATCTTCAGTCTTGTACCAGCACATTCTTAGTACTTGCACTCTGACTGACTGTGACGACGGGACTTCATGACAGGCCCTGTCCAAACCTCTTTAGAGAAGACAGGCACCTGTCCTCTCTTAATTTCAGGCATCCTCGGGTGATAACATACATGAGCTCGCTACTGCAGGCAGAACACAGCTTTTATTACGCATGCCCTTTTTTATATCCATTTACATATTTATCTTTGTTGCTTAGACCCCTGTGTTTTGCGGTCTTGTTTGTGTGTGGTCATCTGACAGTAAGGAGGTTAACACCACAATTGTACATTCTTCGAGACCTCTGGTAATCGTAAAAGTGGGAGGGTTGTGCACACGTAATCCAGGATAACTACACCGTCTGCTACTGACGTGGCAGATGGCCGTCCTAATTCGGCACCGTTTGCCCATTGGTCTCGTTGGTATATTAGAAATCATTTTGTTTAATGTTCTTTCTGTGATTTGACGTTCCTTGTACCATTGCGTCCCTTTCTCTGCGTGTCTTCTTTGTGTTTTACAGTGGGTGTTTTGGGAGGTTGCTGTTGATGCTACAACTAGGTGTTGTTGGAGATCCCCTCCTTTCTTTTAACAAAGGTGTATATCAATAAAACACATTTTCTGGTCAAGTAGGGTTCTGAAGCGGGATGGGGGACAATGTCCCACTTGCGAAAAACGGAAAAAGGGGAATGGATGACAATGAAAATTTTTCTCTATAGCGATTTTAATGTATTATTGCTTTTTTTAATATCATCGAACACTCTATTCAGAGTGTGTTCCGATAAAATATTTAACCGTTTGGAAGGACATAAACGATAACGTTGTCTATTTCTACATAATTTATATTTCGCACCAGAAAGCTTCATAACTGTTTGCGAAGTACGAAATAAAACCGTGATTTTTAGTTTCCGGATTGCAGAGTTTGCCGATGCTATTTATATAAAATTGATATAAAAACATCAAAACTAATTTATCTAATGACAAATATGGATAATGACCATATCCCTGTATACAGCACAAAATCGACAATCCAGAAAATCAGAATAAAGCAGGAACCAAAGCAAATAAACAAAAACCTCCACCACATGAAAAGAAGCGAACTCCCGACATGGGAGTGAGACGAGGTGCCCAGGAAGAGTAAGCATCTCCTGCTTGCATGCAACACCCGCCGCTTCAATTCGGTAGAACTGTCAAATCCGGTTACTTCCATTTCGGAAGACATTGAGTACAATCTTTGCTTGGATGGTTCAAATGGTCTATGACAGAATATCATCCACCATTCTGGAGAGTGGGACATCATAGTGTATGACGAATTCCCCATATCGACCGTAGAACTTCCTCAGTGACGATGTTAGTCGGTCACAAACATATCCCTGACTGAGAAGCTTAGCTGAAAGACGCCTAGCTCTCAGAACAAAATCTGAATATTTGGTACTTCCTCTGGCATAGCGTATCAACTTAGATATGAACACGCCATAAGCAGGCGATGAAGGGATGTTGCCACTCAGAAAAGGAAAGTTTGTAATGCTGAAATTGAAGTCGTCAGGTTTGTAATAGAGTGAGGTGTCCATGTGACCATCAGTGTCGTAGGACAACATTATGTCCAAATAGGATGCTGAATTATTTGTCTCTGTAGTGTCTTTGACTTCGAGCTCCGAAGGATAGATACTGCTCAGGTAATCCTCGAATTTTGGATTATTGATGGACAACACATCGTCTATGTATCTGTAAGTTAAGTTTTTTTCCCTTCAGAGACCAAAGATTGAATGAATTCAGCTTCGTACGAGTAAAGGAAAATGTCGGCAAGGAGTAGGGCACAATTCGTCCCCATTGGAATTCCGAAAATTTGCTGGAAGACCTTTCCTCCAAACACCACAAAAAAGTTGTCGATCAGAAAGTTTAACATCTCAATAATATCTGTTTCAGTGTACTTATTTTCAGAATCGGACTTTTCTTTTACAAAGTAGGTTTTGTCATAGTTAACAACAATAAATTTGTATTTGCGATTACCGTTCTTACTTGTAAATGTATTACTTATAATTTTTGCGAGTCTCTCTTTCAATTTAGAATTTTGAATTGTAGTGTAAAGTGTCGAAAAATCAAAGGCTTTGATCGAATGGACTCTACTAAAATGAGTGGATTTCAGATGTTCTAAAAGTTCCTTCGAATTCTTTAAAATCCACATCTGGTTGATTCCACTGCGAGAATATACTGTCGAACAATATTTTTGAGGCCAAGATTTGATTTCAGATAAAACTTCGGTGAGTAAGATCGATACAAATTTGGTAGAACATTTTGAGGAACCAGCGATGAAACGTTGTTTTTACGGATTCTTATGCATTTTAGGTATGCAGTATAAGTATGGTAAATCTAAGTCTAATGTGTTAGTGTTGAGGCCAAAGGAAGCAAGAGCTGATTTGTGGTTATCTATTATTTCAGAGGCAGAAAGGTTTGTTGGGGTGTAAATGGGATTTCCAGATGTAGAATTTAAACCGAACTCTTTAACTAGACTGTCGAAATAGTACTTTTCGCAAGTAAATGTGTAATTATTTGAGGCTTTGTCCGCTGGTGTGATGACATAATGTTCTTGGAGGTAGGTAAGCTCTGTGATAACATCAGGGTCTTTAAATATAGACTCGAATCTGGTGTTCACAGTTGATTTTAATCGGTTAATTCTAGATAAAAGTAACCCTCTGATGGATTTTAACCATTCGGAAAGGAAACCAATTTTGACACGAAAAGGTACAGAAGCATAAGAAACCAAAAAAAAAAAAAAAAAAAAAAAGAGGCCCAGGGGCCACAACGCTCACCTGAAAACTACGTAAACTAAGCATATCAAACAAAAAGAAGTTTGTAAGGGGACCATGATTACTTCATTCCTACCAAGTTTCATGAAAATCTGTTCAGCGGTTCTGGGGAAGAAGTTGAATATGTATGAAAATCATCTCCCCCTTCTTCTTGAGTAATCCAAGTAACCCGAGACATACAGTTATAAAGAAGCTAAAGCAAAATCCTGCTAATAAATTACAGCCTCCCCCCCCCCCCCCCTCCTTTCACTACGTTATGTAAATGTGAAGTTCTGTTTTTACATTAATATTTTGAGCTTCTCTCAATATTTTAATTTCATAGTTATATATATAAGTCTTCACAAGATGAATTTGAAAATACTTATTCATCTTTATTGAATTATCTAATTTCCTTTTGCATACTCAGTTAATAATTTAAAATATATAACATTCAAATGAATCGATAATCCAAGAATACATATATCTGTATTAAAGAAAGACAACTCTTGCATACATGAGTTCTGCTGCCTCTTATACGAAACTAAAGTTACCAGGGTTTAAAATTCCTGATATAGATAAAAGAAGTACCAGAACTTGAACCCACAAGCCTTGGGTCAATGTGCACAGTAAACATATCTATTCATGATTGAAAAAAATACTGATAAAAATCTGTTCAGCAGTTCTGGAGAAGAAGTTGAATATGTATGAAATTCACCCCCCCCCCCCCTTCCTTTTCACATAAGAAAAAAAAATTCATAAAAAATCAAAAAATTAAAATTTTAGTATAAAATACATATCAGAGCAATGCTCAGGTGAGCTAAAAATTGTTGGGGTCCCGCCGGGGTTTGAAGCCACTCCCCGTGGGTCCATTGGGCATGGAAAACATACATTATACCTATGTACAATCTTAAGAAATATTTCTTAAAAATGCAAAAGTTGATATCTTGACAACTTTCTTTCACTTGTAGGGTACCATGCATGAGTACCTCATACCTACAAATTGTCATGATAATCTGAAGAGTGGTTATAGAAAAGAAGCAGAAAATGCATGAAAATCAACACCCCCCCCCCTTCCTTTTTACATAAGAAAAAAAATCATAAAAAATCAAAAAAATGAAATTTAAGCATAAAATACATATCAAAGCATTAAGTAAGTTAAATATGATAAATATGCAGTAAATGAGTGTGTAAAATCATACACTTATTGAGTTATTTAAAGAAATAGTGCAAAAATGTGCATTTCTGGCTAAGTCCAAAAAGACGTCAAAAACGCGTCAAAAATTTGACTTCGAAGTGGAACCAAAAAGAACAACACTTCTTATGACATCTCTCTAGATCATCCTGATGCTTTCGGTTTGTCGATACGTGCTTCCGTTCTGAAGAAGTTTGTCAAGGGAGGGTACCCCCCGTGACCTACTTTTGCCTGTGGTGGCGCCACCTGTTGAGGGATCCGGACGAAAAACAACAACATTACCAAGTTTCATCAAAATCCCTTTAGCCATTCTTGAGAAGAAGTTGAAAATGTGAAAAGTTTACGACAGACAGACGACACACGACACACGACGGACGCCCGACGGATCGCTATGACAATAGCTCACTAGAGCCTTTGGTTCAGGTGAACTAAAAATTGTAAAAAGAAGGCAGTTTTGTGCATTTTTGTTCAATATTTGACGTTTTCCGTCAGCAGTACCACCTACATCTTCAACCCTCAATTATAACATATGTAACCAAATTTATAAAATACCTACTAGAAATCTTATAATACTTTATATTTTTATCCTGAACAACTTTTATCTAAATTGGAATGACACCGCACGAGAGATAATCAAATTAGTTCAGAGCTACATCACGCCTTTATCTTAACAGCTCCTTTGAAAAGAAACTATGAGTATTTGTCGTCAAATTGAAAGAAGGTCTGGACTAGTCCTCACTGATATAAAAGAGATTATTAGGTAGGAATAAATTGTGTCATTATAAGTTAGATTGAGAACCGTTAAGGGGTAAAATTTACTTTCTCATCCATTTATGATGGTTTAAAAAATATATTTACTAAGAAGGTTGGTTTTTTACTGCAACCTGATCAATGATACCATTTCTCAATTTCTAGATATACCTATTAATAGATTCATGACATTTCTTCTCAGACACGTGTCTGGTACCCAAGAGACCGATAATTCAGTGTCAACTGGAGGGAATGATTCTACACGTGAGAAGGAAATCATCTGGAACGACACAAGTTTCTTGTCCATGAAGAATTACCACATACGGCAAGCATGGTCTTCATCTCCAAAGCTGGGACCATTTAAACGAAAATGATGTCAAATATATTATTTGACATCATAATTGATTATTTCCAAGATTAGAAGATCTGTTAATTTACAATTGTTACAAAGTACATTGTCATTGTCATTGTTTTGTTATAAGATTCAGTTTTTGTGAAGGCTGCTTATATGGAAAAACACGCCTATGCAAAAAAAATATCAACCTATTGAAAAACTAGTATTTAATGAAAAAAGATGTAATAAATAGAAAAAAATATGGAACTGAGAAAGATGTGTTTTTACAAAAATGGACATCTGTGTTTGTTTTTGTTTAGGGGGGGGGGGACCACAAGAATAAACTTTTATATATATATCCAGGCATATGATACTCATAATTTCACCTGATCTAATCTTCATTTTGAATTCAGCTTTGCTATTTTGCAAAAGCTAAAATCAATTGATTTTTGTATTTTCTCACGTTTTTTTTTTTTTTTGTGTGTGTGTGTACAATGATTATAGATTATTCTTGGAATAAATCTTTTGACTTTGTGATTGACTTTTTCTCACTATTTTTTCATTTAGAGAGGGAGAAAAGGAAAACATGACATAAGAGGTTTTTTCAATTTTGGCCAAAACTTTCATCATGAAAAAAGTCAAATCATTCAAAACTATTTTAGTAGCTATTTGCCCTTTTTATACAATTAAGTTATATAAATGAAAAATAAAAGAGAAAAATATATATTGTTTCCAGCCTGTAATTGTATAAGAATCTTAAACTCTTTTCTTTAATAGAAGATAATAAGACAAATATTTTTTAAATTCAAGTTTTCTATTTTATTTATCAAGTTGTGTGACATTATTTAGGGAGACGGTATTGTTGTTGATTTTATTGATTTATTTTTTATTATCTTGTATTTTTCTCTCCTACAACTATTTAGATATATATTCATAGTTTTAGTTGAAACAAAGACAAATATTTTTTCAGCCTGTAATGGTATAAGAATCTTAAACTCTTTTCTTTAATAGAAGATAATAAGACAAATATTTCTTAAATTAAGTTTTCTATTTTATTTATCAAGTTGTGTGACATTATTAAGGGAGACGGTATTGTTGTTGATTTTATTTTATCTTTTTTATCATCTTCTATTTTTCTCTCCTACTACTATTTAGATATATATTCATAGTTTTGGTTGAAACTTCTTGAATAAATTCTTTAAACAACAAAAGCGTTAGAAAGATGGCTAATGATGGTCAATATTGAAAAATATTCTACAATTCTTAAATGTAATTTTACCATAAGCACATTGCAACAAATTATGTCTCATCCGAGGATGTTCGATGTAAAGTCTCGTCTTGTTTCGGGTGTTTTGGTGTTTTGCTGTTGATGCTGCAGCGGGGTCTTGTTGGAGATATCCTCCCTTCTACAAGAACAAATCGATGTCATTAGGTTAGTTTAAGGAAATTTTCATGAAGTTGTTTTGGAGGAGATTCTACAAACATATTTAAAGTCAAGTGCCGGAACAATGTCAAATGAGGTGAACAATATCCATATCCACATCCAATATCCATTGATCCCAAAGCCTATCAGATATAACAATATCTTATGGAATCTGATTTTTCAAAACCATTTTAGAAAATATTTCCAAACAAATAATGATAAACATTCTATTTGTCAAAACTACTCAATTACGCAAAATTTGTGATAGATATACGAGAACTGACATTTCATTATCCAATGAAATGGCAAAAATAATTATTCAATATTGATAATTACCCAAAATATGTTTTTTTTTCAAGAATGTGTACAAATTCTTTTTTGTGCGACACTTCAATTGGATAGAACGGTCATAATTGTTAACTCCCACAATTCGGTAGAAAGGTCACAATCTCTTACTCTCACAAAGGAAGACAAACGTATAAATTGGATATGGCATAAAAGGTCTACGTTAGAATATAAGTTTTGACTTTGGACAATGGAACTCAATTTAGCAAGAACTTATCTCAAATTAGCCATCACTGAAGAGCATTAACGATCCTGAAATACGTACCTGTTGCATTAAAATTGGTTGGAAATGTTCGCCAAGAAGGTAAAGAGATGACATACTTCCGTATTGTTATATCATCTTCGAGTGAATTCGGAATTTTTTCAAAAGTCATCAGTATAGTTAATTTTATGAAACAATCAGGGTATCAAATATTTCAAGGGAGTTGAGACTGAATTACGTAGGCCCTCTTTTGATATCCATTTACATATTCATCTGTGTTGCTTGGGCCCCTGACTTTTGCGGTCTTGTTTGTGTGTGGTTATCTTTCAGTGAGGAGGTTGTTTAACACCTTCGAGACCTCTTGGTAATCGGAAAAGTGGGAGGGTTGTGCGCACGTAATCCAGGATAACCACACCTTCTGCTATTTCCGTGACAGATGGCCGTTTTTAAGGCAGCACCAGTTGCCCATTGGTCTCGTTGGTTTATGTGTAGTCCTTTGTGTTTGATGTTTTTGTGTTGTGCGTTGACGTTCCTTGTCCTTTAAGAGTCTCTTTCTCTGATTTGTGTTTTTGCATTGGGTGTTTTGCTGTGGGTGCTGGGACCTGGTGTTGTTGGAGATCCCCTCCTTTGTTTTGAGACTGCACATTTTCTAGGAAGTGAGAAAAAATTCTGTGTCGCCGCTATCTTGGGGTTCAATTCTTTCTCAATACGAATTAATTTTAGACTGCGTCATAGAATAAAGATTATTGCAGCCCTTAAAAAAAGTCAAAAAAGCGAACGCTGTCTCACTAAAGTCATCGTATGGAACATAAAATTCTACACCCTGAGATGATACACGATATGACGAGGGTTGAGTACCCGAAACGTACATGTCTACTCCATGCTGAAAAGTTATCTGCTCTTAAATGCTATTAAATTTGAAGACGTTTAACATTTGTTCCACTTGGTGAGTGTCACTGCTGGTGGACCAGGAGTCCCCGAGGGCACATGTAGCCAAGTTACATCAACTTCGGTTGATCGTCTGTCTCTTCAGCGCATTCGAAAATTTCTGTTATCAAAATATCTTAAAAGTTCTAAATCGTGGATCCTGTAGCATCATATCTCACCCATTCTGCTGTCTTTCGGTATATTTTTGTACACACATTGACAATAATTTTCACACTCTTTGGCAATATTACATTGTTTAGATTTAGGATCACTGACGAGGGTTTTGAACCCGAAATGTGCATGTCTGGTCCAAACATTGGAAGCAAAAATCAGTGAATGATAGTCAAACATAAAAACCAGACCCCAAAAATCACAATCGAAAATCTTACAATTTTTAAAGAAATACAATTACAATTTTTTTCACACGAAAAGAAAAAAGGGCAAACAGACGGAAGTAACAAAACAGTTGCACAAAAACATGAAGTACCTCTTATGTTCTGAACTGCCTCCAGTACAACTGCGGAAGGCATGTAGTATGAACTGTTGAATCAATAGTCAAAAGAGCTAGGTTAACAATTAATATTACGGAAGTGTTCCAACTCTATACCTTCTTGAAGAAAATTTCAAATTAATTTCCATGCACCAGACACGTGTTTCGAATATTCAATTCTCATCAGTGATGCTTCCAGCCAAAATGCATTTCATAAACCGCACAAATTCTTTTAACCAGCGCCCTATGGTTTTATTTTCAGAATTCAATAAGTACTGTACATGTACAACATGTTATCAAAATTTCTTGAAATTTCTAAAAAGTGGGTCCTGCAGCATCATATCCCACCCATCCTGCTACGTCTTTCGGTACGCTTTTTCGACATAGTAACTTTCATACTTTTTTGGCATATTACATTGTTTAGAATTGAGGATCACTGACGAGGGTTAATTACCCGAAACGTGCATGTCTGGTCCATGCTGCCAATTTATCTGTTCTTAAATCATGCTATTCAATTTGAAGACGTTTAATACGGAAAGGTTTCAACTAATTACCTTCCTGAAGAATTTTTTAAATAATCATCAAAGAAGTACATAACAGTAACTTCGTCTCAAAGTTAAAAAAGCAAGGCAAAAGTATTAGAATTTCCATTCGAACGGTAGCGAATTTAGAGTGAATAACAATGATTTACCATACTTATACTGCATACTTAAAATGCATAAGAATCCGTACAAACAACGTTTCATCGCTGGTTCCTCAAAATATTCTACCAAATCTGTATCGATCTTACTCACCAAAGTTTTATCTGAAATCAATCTGGGCTTCAAAAATATTGTTCGACAGTATATTCTCGCAGTGGTATCAACCAGATGTGGATTTAAAAGAATTCGAAGGAACTTTTAGACATCTGAAATCCACTCATTTTAGTAGAGTCTATTCAAATCTTTGATTTTTCGACACTTTACACTACAATTCCACATTCTAAATTGAAAGAGAGACTCGCAAAAATTATAAGTAATGCGTTTACAAGTTAGAACGGTAATCGCAAATGCAAATTTATCGTTGTGAACTATGACAAAACCTACTTTGTAAAAGAAAAATCCGATTCTGTAAATAAGTACACTGAAACAGTTATTATTCAGATGTTAAACTGTTTGATCGACATCATTTTTGTGGTGTTTGGAGGAAAGGTCTTTCAGCAAATTGTCAGAATTCCTATGGGGACCAATTGTGCCCCACTCCTTGCCGACATTTTCCTTTACTCGTACGAAGCTGAATTCATTCAATCTTTGGTCTCTTATGGGAAAAGATACTTAGCTTCTGACTTCAACTTCCCTTACAGATCAATAGACGATGTGTTGTTCATCAATAATCCAAAATTCACGGATTACCTGAGCAGTATCTATCCTTCAGAGCTTGAAGTCAAAGAAACTACAGAGACAAATAATTCAGCATCCTATTTGGACATAATGTTGTCCTACGACACTGATGGTCACATGAACACCTCACTCCAGGGCCCCGACCACCTGTCCTCTCTGAATGTCAGTCGGACTCCTCGGTTGATCACATACATGAGCTCACTACAGCCGGCAGAGCACGGACTGTATTACGCATGCCCTCTTTTTATATCCATTTACATATTCATCTGTGTCTCTGGGGCCTCTGCGTTTGTCTTGTTTGTGTGATGTCATCTTACAGTGAGGAGGTTGTTTTACACCGCAATTGTACGTTCTTCGATACCTCTGGGTAATTGGAGAAGTGAGAGGATTATGCGCACGCAATCCAGGATAACCACATCATTTGCTACTTGCGTGACAAATGGCCGTCCAAAGTCGGCACCGGTTGCCCATTGGTCTCGTCGGTTTATGTGTAGTCTTTTGTGTCTGATGTTTACATGTCGTTTGTCTCTTTTCCGTCTCGTGCTGTACTCGTCTTTTGTGTTTTTGCATCGGGGTGTTTTGCTGTTTTGCTGTTGATGCTGCAACGGGGTCTTGTTGGAGATCTCCTCCCTTCTTCTATGACAAACGTGACGACTTCAATTTCAGTATTACAAACTTTCCTTCTCTGAGTAGCAACATCCCTTCATCGCCTGCTTATGGCGTGTTTATATCTCAGTTGATACGCTATGCCAGAGCAAGTACCAAATATACAGATTTTGTTTTGAGAGCTAGGCGTCTTTCAGATACGCTTCTCAGTCAGGGATATGTTTGTGACCGACTAACATCGTCACTGAGGAAGTTCTACGGTCGATATGGGGAACTCGTCATACACTATGATGTCCCACTCTCCAGAATGGTGGATGATATTCTGTCATAGACCATTTGAACCATCCAACCAAGATTGTAATCTTTGTCTTCCGAAATGGAAGTAACCGAATGTGACATTTCTACCGAATTGAAGCGGCGGGTGTTGCATGCAAGCAGGAGATGCTTACTCTTCCTGGGCACCTTGTCATTCCGAAGTGAGACCAGATGCCCGGGGATAGTCAGCGTCTTCTGACTGCATACAACAGTTGAGAAAACTTTCGAACCCGATGACTGTCTCGATGTACATATTGCTGCTAACAATCATTCATTTGTAATCAAGAATGTCACTGATTCTTCTGGAAAGGGGGGTCTGATATTTTTTTATTATATCCCCATACTGACCGAAGAACTCAAAGATGATTTCAGCCGTTGTGTAATACAGGTATAACCCGGACGAAGTAGCTTACTTGTAAGCCGTCTGTACCGTACCTCATCATAACGACTACAGTATTTGAAGAACAACGAACAATGACGTTTACCGAAAATAAGTAATAGCACTTAACAGACCATGACACCATCGTTGTTTTGTCCGATCAGTAAATCAGTATGGGTTATATTTCCAAACCCTTACCAAACTTTTCTGAATCGTACCCATTCCGTAGGGAAAAACGGATAGCAACAACTCTTTACACTATAAGTCTATCGTCTATCTGTTACAAATTTCTTTATGAAATAATCATACTACTCATATATTCTAATTAAGACAATGTAAGACATCTAAGATAAATGAATGATTTGCAATTGATTAATAGTTTAATCCATGTTTTGATAAATTAAGAAAAAAGATAGAGTATTAAACAATTTTAGAAAAAATATTAAAACATTGAAATAATAATGTCTACCAAAGTACAAAACAATAACAATTCTTAATGTGTTTTTTTGTGAGGGCGGAAGTAGTGTATGTATATTGTGTGTGTATACTACTAAACATCATCCTCAGGCAACAACTAATTTTGAGAATTTTCAAAGTCTAAGTTCATGTCATATGGTACCAAAACCTAAAATTATATAACGAAAACATGTATATGAAACACTATCCTTTACCATCTATATGTAATATCCAAAGATAATTTTTTAAGACAAACAAATTTAATGACAACCTTACAGAAATGAAATAAGAGCCCCCCCCCCCCCCCCCCCCGATCTCCCATAGGGAGCTTAAGATATGACAAAATGTTAAAAAAATAAACAAATTAAGGTTTCCGACTATACTCAATATCTGTGGACTAATTTCTCAATATCTTAATGGTCCCGTGTTCTTCGATGCTGTCAGGATAGCTCTTGGTATGCGATAGTTCTTTCCAGAAAAGGACCTCTGGTATGGGTCCTTTAATATCCCCTTTAAACTGTCCGCATCTTCATAAGTAGTGTCAGTGCTGCTCAATGAGGTGGAATCTCCCCGTCGTTTGGTGAAATCGTTCTCTCGCCTACAAAATATTTAACAAGAAGATGAATGCTATCGAAAATTAAAAAGCTTCATTGCAAGTTATCAAAAATTTATTTGCTTATTGTAAAATTATTTTTTCTAAATATCAAACCTGTATTTACGATAAAAATGGAAGCACATTTCGGTAGATTGACTGAACTAAATATTGAAAGGAAAGAGGGGATCTCCGACATCACTCGGTTGCCGTACCAACAGCAAAACCCCAAAACACCCAAAGCAAAAACACTGAACAGAGACGCACAGAAAGAGACGCAAAAGGGACAAGGAACGCCATCTCACAGCACAGAAATATAAAAAAAAACCAATAATTATTGTAGTTTGAGCTTGCTCTGAAAGAAACAAAGGGACCTCCAACAAGACTTCGCCATGCAAAAACACAGAATAACGTATCACTTGCTTTTATGTTCGTGCATGAACATAGACGGCGGGTGTAGCTAGCCAACAGGGGATGCTTACTCCTCTCGGGCACCTGGTCCCACCTCTAGCTTGCTAGGGGTCCGTCGATGCTCAATTTGGTGCTCTATTGTGAGTGCTGTTGATATTATCGTCAGGATCTTCTTTCACTCATTTGCAATAAGAATACACTATGGATAGGGAACGAAGGAATGTTACTACTCACATGTAGGAAAGGGAAATGCGTGAATTTGAAGTTAAAGTCGTCACTTTTGTCACACTATGAAATAATTAAGGGACTATTGTCGTAAAAAGGTATCATGAATTCTGAAAGTAGAAGAATTTCAGTGGTTTCTTTCATCTCTAGTTCACACGGATAGAGTTTGTTGCTAATGTAAGATATATGTATTACGTATTGAATTAGATGCTTGGTGCTTCTTTACGAGAGTGAGCAAGGACTAAAGAAACTCATTTTCATGTTAAATTCAAAAATACCAGTCAGAGTGGAACACATTCAGTTCCGATTAGAATCCTCGCAATTTGCTGAAAGTATACTTACATTTTCGCGCTATATCTTTTCCTCGTAATCATTACTATAACAGCAATAATAGCAATTGAAAGTACAAGTAACACAGCCCCTGACGCAACTCCGATATATATTGCTTCATCCGTGATCAACCCGGAAATACCAGCATTGTCATTCTCGGTGGAGGTTGTTGATACGGTTGAAGGTGTTGAACCAGACGTTGCCTCGTCACCTGTCATCTGAGCAACTGTCTCTGTTGATATTAACAAAGACGAAAATGCGGTGGCTGTCGTTGAATCTTCTTTATTCATATCATCACTAACCGCTGTCCTTGTTGCACCTTGACCATCTGATGTAGATTCATCTGTTAAGATATTCAGTGTGGTAGTTTGTTCCGTAGATATTTCTTGAGTTGTCGATTGCTGTTTCGTTTTATCTTGATTTGATGTTTGATATGTTAATCCCTGGGAAGTTGTGTAACCTGATGTTATATCTGGTGGTGTACTTTGATCTGTAGAAATATCTTGATTTGTTGTTTGCTTCGTCGTTAATCTGTCTGTTGATAATTCATTAGAAATGGTCCGTCCTGTTGATATAACTAGTTCTGATGTCCCGTTAGAATCTTTATCTTCTGTTGATGTAGACATTGTAGATGATATTTGTGATGACGTTGATTCCTCTGTCATCGTCATTTCTGACAGTAATTCAGTTGTCTGGATCGTGACTTCTTCTGATGTTACCTGTGATGTTAAAGTTGAAGTTATTTCCGATATTGTTGATTCTTCTTTTACTTTTTGTGTAGTTGTTTCCGTTGTTTGATCTGTATCTACATTTGTAGTCGTCCAAAACGTTTGTTTTGTATTGATTGATGAAAAGAAATCACTGTTGGTTTCCGTGTGGTTTTTGTCTGCATTTGTTGACATCGTCGCCACAAGACTGCAATCTATGTAATGAAATTTAAAATGATAACATTTTGAGAATTTTTCAATTTCAACACATTTTGTTTAAGAGGGATAGTCATGTGTATTATAACGAAAATATTAGGAGACAATTGAAATAAAATATTCATGAGTTTTTAATATTATAAAAGATACCCGTTAATTAATACAAGTTAACGAATATTTACCTAGGCTGTCGTTTTTAGACCACTGAAGATTAAACTGTACAGATGCATTGCAGAAATTGCAAAAGTCATCTGGGTTGATCTCAGAGTTCACAACACATTGGTCGTTGATCTTGCAAAAATCAGGAGTAACAGACCATGTACCTGGTGTTGTGCTGTTACAAATACTGCATGGCTTATCGGCTTGAGTCTCTCCGTTAGCAGCACAGTATCCGTCAATCAAACAATATTCTGTGTTGATCGACCAATCGTGGTTATTCTTGTTAACATCACAGATGTGGCATTCGAAAGATGAGTTACTATCTCCATCATTAAAGCATTGATCATTTATGAAACAGAATGAAGCATTTATCATCCAGGAATTTTGAGAATAAGCTGAGTCACAGAATTTACATTCAGAACCTTCTTTCGTATCACCATCCCTGAAGCACGTACCATCGATGACGCAATGTCCTTGATTATGTGACCACGTGTTCAAACCCTTGTCCGATGTGTTACAGATATTACATGTGGAAAGATAATCAGTTGCTCCTTCCAGATAACATGTGTTGTTGATAAAACAGAAGCCATCAATAAAAGTCCAATTATATTTGTTCTTTGTGATATCACATATGAAACAAGGAGCTCGGCCTGCGTCACTGTCATTATGCAAGACACATCTTCCGTCTATTAAACAGTATCCATCCTAAAGCGAGAACGATTAATATTTCCAATATTACCAAAATATCTATATAATGTAACGATATCCATTTATTTCGATTTACTTGTTGCTGAATCTAATCGAATGTATGGTGGCATATTTCTGCCATCACATAATTTTTTGTCAACATAACTTATCGCGTCTAGTCACGATAGCTATCTCGACTATGTAACATAATTTTCGCAGAACGTAATATAAAATGAATTTCTGAAATATATTTGATATTTAGTTTGGGGACACTTACAATCAACCTTGACGAATGTTACCTTCATTTGAATGTCAACAATTCCTTCTACAGTTGTGTTGTAGCCCTGGCAGGCAGAGTCGTATAAAATGATACGTTGCTCCTCACTATAATCTAGACCGTTGTTGGAGTATGATATAGACAATTCTGTTACATAGTCCCTTCCAATGTTAGTGGTCTTATATTGAAGAGGACAGACACCTTCAAAGACAGTTCTTGCTGTGCCTGTTAATGTCCCATTTGATATTATCAACAGACTTCCATCACTGAAAACCTAGATATGGAAAAAACAAAACGAATACATGTTAAACGTCAATATTTTACATTGATTGACACTGGTTATATCCGATTAGAAAAATAATTTCGAAAACCTTACTTCCCTTCATGTTATAATTCCCTTCAACTTATATAGTCCCTTCCGATAATGTTGATCTTCTGTTACTTTTTCAGTGGTTGTTTTTGTTATACATAGCGAATAAGTGTTTAATTTATGTTTTGTTACGTGTATGCAACACACAACAAGTACATTGATCGTACATGCACGTTAGCAAGTTATATTTACGTTAACTATACTGACTTCCTTCTGTTTCTATTATGACGTCACAATTGATCTTGAGCTTTCCGATGGGGTTCTTTCGGATACTGTTCTGGATCCCCTTAAATACGCTTCTCAATACAGCCTACACAAATTTTAGAGTCGCTCACTTTTGACAAAAAGAAATTAACAGTCTATAGTGTGGGCGGCGCTAGTGAAATTCACTTTGGCTCAATTCAACCTGTTTAATATCCAAAATACGTGTCTAGTACAATACCATTATATATTTCAATTTTGACAATCTAACTATGAAGCAAAGTTAAAACTTTCAGTAGTTTCTTTCAGCAAGTCATCGATAAACTATTTGTAATTCATCATATGAATGATTTTTAATGTGTTGCCCAAGAAAACCTATATAGGCTCAAAGTGACAGAGATACAAATTTCAGCAGTACGGGTTGCTCACATTTTCAGAAATTATTACCTTTGTCTCCAAGTATTTGCAGGTTGAATTTGCTTCATCTAGGAAGAATTCACCAAAAAAGCTGACGTCTTGACAATCATCCTCATTGAAATCACACGTCCCGTTGTTAGTAATGTAGTTAATAGCTGGTGGATCGTGTAGATTAAAGGAACAGTCATTTCCAGCAAAATCCTCATAGCATGTACAATTACCTAGGGAAAGACAACGTTTACCTCATTACAAAATAAGAGAAGGGGGTCTCAAACAGCACCCATAGTTAAAAAAAACAAAATAGCTATTTCAAAAACACTGATCAGAAATGTATAGAATGATACGCAAAAGGGAAAAAAGAGTTTAAGAAGATCCTACAATAATCTTAACAGCAGTCACAAAAGATCACAACATTGAGCATCGACGGACCCCTAGCAGGCCAGAGTTGGGACCACGAAGAATAAGCTTCCCCTGTGATAAATTAATCTGTATCACACCAAAGATCAGTTCAATAATATCTACAACAACAGCCAAGAAAAGTGCGTAAAAATCTGAAAATTTCATGAAATTTGCTAAGTCTAAATGCAATACCTCTTGTAAAAATATGTCAATCGAAACTTAACTCTTACTTGATATGTATCACATTAAGGTGTATTTAAATACCAAAGATAAGTTCATTATGTGCAATAACAGCCAAGACCGGAAAACTGGAAAACTTCATAAAATTTTCTAAGTCCAAGGGTCATCACTCTTGCAAAATAGGGCAATCGAAACCAAACTCTATCAAGATCTGTACCGCACTAAGGCACGGTCTATTTGATATTCTGGGGGGGGGGGGGCTTGGGTTTTTTTCGAAAAAAATAATTTTGCTCTCAATTTTGATGAAAAAAATTAATTTGCTTATGGTGTGACAGAAAAAAATAATCTTGCTCTTACAAATAATCTGAATTTGAAGAATTACCATAAAATTTCGCTAAAATTCTTGAAAATTTTCGAGCTCGCTTCGCTCGCCGCAGTTTTCAAATTGTATCAAAAATGTTTGGCTCGCTTCGCTCGCCATAGTTTTCTATCAAAACATTATTTACTGATAGCAAAAGTCATATATTTGAAGATATCAAAAGTTATACATGTATGTGAATGAAAAAGGGCTTCCTTAAAAGCTTAAATATATTATCTATATTTATGTATAGCTGTTAATACATGTTGCATGTATCCCATAGAGTCATGTTCTTGTAAGCTTGGAAGGAGAACTTCAGTTATTCACCAATTTACAATTCTTAGTCACATTAAAAAAATTGTCTAGGAGACATTCCCCTCAGACCCTCTTATACATGTTATATACATGTACCTTATACAAAATATTGAGAGTTGTATTGTAAAAATCTTTTATCTCTCTGTTTAAAAGCGAATTGAATATTTGCATAAAAATAAACTAATATATTAATATTTAGAGTTTTGAGTAAAAATATAAATAATTTCTATTGATAAAACACAGACATTCTTAATATGTGCATCACTTTGTTAAAAACTTTTCTTTGCTCCAATTTTGCCAGAAAAAAATAATTTTGCCCCGGTCCGGGGCGAAAAAAATAATCTTGCTCCGACAAAAAACCCAAGCCCCCCCCCCCTGAATATCAAATGGACCATGCCTAAGATGTATTCATTTACCAAAATTCAGTTCATAATCTGCAATAGGACCGAATAAAAGTCCGACAACCTAAAAAAAATCATGAATTTGCAAAGTCTAAGGGTCATAACTCTTATAAAAATAGGTCAATCGAAACCAAAGTCGAACTTGTTCTGCATCACATTGAGATATATCGATATACCAAAACTGAGTTCAATATATGCAACAAGAGCGAAAAAAGGTAAGAAAACTAAAGTGTGACAGACAGACGGTCGGACGGACGGACAAACGTGGTAGAACTATGAGTCCCCTCTGGTGAGCAGGTAGGGGACTAATAAGGGTAAAAAAATAGAGACTGTCCAAGAATACTCGTTGCATGACACAGTATGGCGTAATGCACGAAGTATCTTACATTCCTGTGACGTGCTATTTTTAAATGTTGCTGTATTTGCTCATTTGTTACCTCCTTTCTTTCAGTGTTTCAGAATCCAGCTGTTGCGAGGGTGTGACCCGCATTCAGGAGACGCTGGCACTCCCCGGGTACCGTCTCACTTCCGAATGTTATCGATTACGATGTTCGCAACCACTCCAATGGAAAATCTAATAATTTTGTCTTACTTCTCGACTTTGAGACTGAGTAACTGATAGTGACTGCTTTGATGATTAATTCCTTTACGGATGATTGAAATCGTTTCAACAAATAATGGCAATGATATGCTAATGATCAATCAGTAGTGTTGTCCTTCGTGTTTCCATAGAGTTTTGTTATTGTCACTGTCTGTTCGTCTGTCTTGTCTTGTCTTGTGTCAAAATGTTCCGATGTTTTCACTGTTGGGGACTTTCTGTTACTGTATTCGTAGAGAATTTGTACACTATTGAATCTTATTTTTGGATTTTGGTTTGGCTTAAGTATGTGACTTTCGTCCGTCGATGCTTCATTTGGTGCTCTATTGTGAGTGTTGTTGAGATTATCGTCAGGATCTTCTTTAACTCATTTCGATCACTAAAATACGCGAATGTGAAATTATAATAATGTCGAAGGGTTCCAACTCTCTTCCTTCTTGAAGAAAATTCCAAACCAATTTACATGCACCAGACACGTGTTTCGAGTATTAAATTCTCATCAATGATGCTTTCAGCGGAGCCACCAAAAATAATTTCAGTAGCGCCCTCTTTATTTTTTTGAAGTTAGATTTGTACATTTACATTACAGAGAGCGCGCAGCTTCAAATTTCCTGTAGGGTCGATTCAGTAACATGTAAACGTCTTCATATTGAATAGCATCATTTAAGAACAGGTAAATTGGCAACATGGACCAGACATGCACGTTTCGGGTACTTAACCCTCGTCAGTGATCCTCAAATTTAAACAATGTAATAAGCCAAAATGTGTAAAAGTTAATAAAATCTATGTTCAAAATGGCATTGGATGGATGGTGTTATGATGTTAAACTCCTTTAATTTCGATTATATTTATCGGTGAAATGGCTACTTTCCGTAATAGCAAAAGACATATTTGATGTCACATTGATAAAAGGCCAAAACAAAGCTTCTTTTAAGTGACAGAGCTAGAAAGAAGAAATTAATACTCTTGACAAACATCAGGCCACGGGGAACGATTTTAACTGCTCCACACTGCAACATGAAATAAGTGTCTATATTAATAATGTCGAAGGGTTCCAACTCTCTACCTTCTTGAATAAAATTCCAAAACAATTACATGCACCAGACATAATGTCCTTTTTCAAGAATGACGTGCATGTTCATGTCACCTCATTCGTCAACAGATATTTATGGAATGTATGTTCAATCGCTTGAAAAACTACATCTGTTTTACTGATGCACGTTCTACAATTCCATTAAGGTAAACCAGTGAAGAAATACGAAGCGTAGTTCAGGAGTCAATGACACATGGCAATATGGAATACTTGTGTAATTCAAGTAATAATAATAATAATTTTGTATATTTTGTAATTTTGTAATTATGAATGAAAGTCGTTTTGATTTCTTTTTTTTTTTAAATGAGACAAATGAGATGCAACAAATCTGTAGGCCCGTCCTATGTCACATGGAAACGTGTTTAAGGCAATATGGTGATGACATTCTATTATGCTGGTTAAGAAAAAGCCCACCAAATAGACTGATGGCGGTTTTTGAAATATTATTTCGTGAAATCATTGTTATATGGCATTAGATACATATTTTTTATACAATACTATGATACGTAAAACCATTCTTATATGGCATTAGATACATATTTTCATACAATACTATGAAGCTGTAACATGAAAATTCAAAAGTCTTATCAGAAAATCTATATTTGCCAAACAATTTGATTGATCGATAGGATAGATAGCCGAAACTATCTTGTTTTAAAGGGAAAAGTTCATCCAAATTTTAGGAGATTCATGATTTTTGTATTTTTATATTCTTTCTATTTTCAATTGTTAACGACGGTTGAAAAACTCTACGTTCGATACACTTGTAATTTTTGTTATTTAGTAAAAGAGCAGATGATAGATAATGTTTTCTACCATAAGATCCTCGGTACAACTGTCAATATGTGACTGATCTAGTACGTCGACTGTAGACAAACACTCTGAATACGCTATGGAAGAGTTCATCGTCTGCTCACAGTATGATCTAGCCTCGTCATAACTCATCTGCTCTTGGTATGTGTTATTTGATTCTGTAGAACGTCTGTGTCTCTGGTTTTAAGAAAGATTTACATACATATTACTAACATAATAACAGAACCAAACAAAGAATATGAATCTGACAAAATCAAAAGTTTGTCAACTGAATACAAGTGTTATTAACAAACAAGAGATGAAGAATTACCTGGAGTTGTTCCAATTCCATATTGCTTCTTGAATAATGCAATCTGGTTGCTATGCTCCTTTTCCTCCTGCTATTGAATTCGTTTGATTTTAAGGTACATGCTACTATATTTTCGCTATACCTTAAGTAAACTTGTTGATTCTCGAAATTACAATTTGCGTTATCTGAAACCCCACAAGAACAATATCTTGCTTTCTTTGTTTCCAATGATAAAAGCTTTGAATACGTGTCTTCTTGAAAAAGACTTTCTCCACTGTTCAATCTGAAACAAAAGACAGTTTATAAGAATCAATTTATTTTTCTTTCTATTCATCACTTTGATACTACAGAGCGCAGCGAAGCAAACTCATAGATAGAAATGTCTTCAAAAAAGATAAAGAAAAAATAGATAAAAAACTTATCTACCCCCTTTACGTACCGCCATTAATGTACACTATACTACCTAAATTTTGTCTCGAGTGATTATGACGTCATCTTGGAGAGGAATGACGTATTTACGTGAGGGCACATGAGCATCCGGATTTCAAATAAAAATTCGAAATAGCCGTAATTTACAATAGCCCGAAAGTAAAGATCAATCAGAGGAGAAAACAAACCGTCTTTTCGTTAAAGTAAGATTTGCAAACAAAGGTATTGATAAATTGAATCTTGGTCAAATTTTGAATCACAAAACTGTCACGGAAAAAATCCCATCATATTTCAAAAGAAAAGAAACTCCTTGTATTTCCTATAGCTACACACCAACAGTTGCATCTAAAATTTTCAATTACAAAAGATTCCTGCAGTGTATTGATTTAAGTAATCCCTCACTACATCCACTTCCTTGCGACTGTTCGTCATCAGATTTCAACTACTCCCCTTGTGGAAACGTTATATCTGGTGACCTTAGTATAATCAAGAACGACAAGATGAGAGAAATGTTAAAAGGGTCCCAAATACAGAGAAAGTATGTCCTTTACATGGAACCAAAATTTCAAAATAATCATGGACTCTTGTGAGGAATATGCAAGACGTTGTGCAAAGAAAGAGGATGTACAGCTCGACACCCTTTCAGAATGGATAAAATCCATCAGAGGGTTACTTTTATCTAGAATTTACCGATTAAAATCAACTTTAATTTACTTTACGTTCCCCAGAATACAGACTACAAGGAGTCATATTGGACATTTCTACTTTTCGTTTATTTCAAGCAGTTAGATCAGATAAATCAGAGGAGAAAACAAACCGCCCTTTCATTAAAGTAAGATTTGCAAACAAAGGTATTGATAACTTGAATCTTGGTCAAATTTTGAATCACAAAACTGTCACAGAAAAAATCCCACCATATTTCAAAAGAAAAGAAACTCCTTGTATTTCCTATAGCTACACACCAACAGTTGCATCTAAAATTTACAATTACAAACGATTCCTGCAGTGTATTGATTTAAGTAATCCCTCACTACATCCACTTCCCTGCGAATGTTCCTCATCAGATTTCAACTACTCTCCTTGTGGACACGTTATTACTGGTGACCTTAGTATAGTCAAGAACGACAAGTTGAGAGAATTGTTAAAAAAGGGTCCCAAATACAGAGAAAGTATGTCCTTTACATGGAACCAAAATGTCAAAATTATCATGGACTCTTGTGAGGAATATGCAAGACGTTGGGCAAAGAAAGAGGATGTACAGCTCGACACCCTTTCCGAATGGATAAAATCAATCAGAGGGTTACTTTTATCTAGAATTAACCGATTAAAATCAACTGTGAACACCAGATTTGTGTCTATATTTAAAGACCCTGATGTTATCACAGAGCTCACCTACCTCCAAGAACATTATGTCATCACACCAGCGGACAAAGCCTCAAATAATTTCACATTTACTTGCAAAAAGTACTATTTCGACAGTCTAGTTAAAGAGTTGGGTTTAAATTCGACACCTGGAAATCCCACTTACACCCCAACAAACCTTTCTGCCTCTGAAATAATAGATAACCACAAATCAGCTCTTACTTCCTTTGGCTTCGACACTACCAATTTAGATTTAGATTTACCATACTTGTACTGCATACCTAAAATGCATAAGAATCCGTACAAACAACGTTTCATCGCTGGTTCCTCAAAATGTTCTACCAAATCTGTATCGATCTTACTCACCAAAGTTTTATCTGAAATCAAATCTGGGCTTCAAAAATATTGTTCGACAGTGTATTCTCGCAGTGGTATCAACCAGATGTGGATTTTAAAGAATTCGAAGGAACTTTTAGAACATCTGAAATCCACTCATTTTAGTAGAGTCCATTCGATCAAAGCATTTGATTTTTCGACACTTTACACTACAATTCCACATTCTAAATTGAAAGAAAGACTCGCAAAAATTATAAGTAATGCGTTTACAAGTAAGAACGGTAATCGCAAATACAAATTTATTGTTGTTAACTATGACAAAACCTACTTTGTAAAAGAAAAGTCCGATTCTGAAAATAAGTACACTGAAACAGACATTATTCAGATGTTAAACTTTCTGATCGACAACATTTTTGTGGTGTTTGGAGAAAAGGTCTTCCAGCAAATTGTCGGAATTCCAATGGGGACCAATTGTGCCCCACTCCTTGCCGACATTTTCCTTTACTCGTACGAAGCTGAATTCATTCAATCCTTGGTATCTGAAGGGAAAAGATACTTAGCTTCTGACTTTAACTTCACTTACAGATACATAGACGATGTGTTGTCCATCAATAATCCAAAATTCGCGGATTACCTGAGCAGTATCTATCCTTCGGAGCTTGAAGTCAAAGAAACCACAGAGACAAATAATTCAGCATCCTATTTGGACATAATGTTGTCCTACGACACTGATGGTCACATGAACACCTCACTCTATGACAAACGTGACGACTTCAATTTCAGCATTACAAACTTTCCTTTTCTGAGTAGCAACATCCCTTCATCGCCTGCTTATGGCGTGTTCATATCTCAGTTGATACGCTATGCCAGAGCAAGTACCAAATATACGGATTTTGTTCTGAGAGCTAGGCGTCTTTCAGATAAGCTTCGCAGTCAGGGATATGTTTGTGACCGACTAACATCGTCACTGAGGAAGTTCTACGGTCGATATGGGGAACTCGTCATACACTATGATGTTCCACTCTCAAGAATGGTGGATGATATTCTGTCATAGACCATTTGAACCATCCAACCAAAGATTGTACTCTATATCTTCCAAAATGGAAGTAACCGGATGTGACAGTTCTACCGAAATGAAGCGACGGGTGTTGCACGCAAGCAGGAGATGCTTACTCTTCCTGGGCACCTGGTCTCACTCCCATATCGGGAGTTCGCTTCTTTTCATATGGTGGAGGTTTTTGTTTGTTTGCTTTGGTTCCTGTTTTGTCCTGATTTTGTATGCCTTCGGTTTCTGATTTTTGAATTATCGATTTTGTGCTGTATACAGGGATATGGTCATTATCCATATTTGTCATTTGAACACCAAATTCGAGTCTATATTTAAAGACCCTGATGTTATCTCAGAGCTTACCTACCTCCAAGAACATTATGTCATCACACCAGCGGACAAAGTCAAATAATTACACATTAAATTTTACTTGCAAAAAGTACTCTTTCGACAGTCTAGTTAAAGAGTTGGGTTTAAATTCGACACTTGGAAATCCCACTTACACCCCAATAAACCTTTCTGCCTCTGAAATAATAGATAAGCAGAAATAAGCTCTAGTTTCCATTGGCTTCGACACTAACAATTTATAGTCGATTTGACAGCGTTATATAACATGTGGCCGACCTATAAAAAGAGTTGCCCAAGGTTGCCAGAGTGGCAACCAAGCTAGAATCGTTCAGTACTATCCTATAGATAAGAATCATAAAAAAAAGTTCATAGGAAAGGACATTTCTAGGTTCTGAAATTTTCAAATCGACTATTAGATTTACCGTACTTTTACTTCATACCTAAAATGTATAAGAATCCGTACAAACAATGTTTCATAGCTGGTTCCTCAAAATGTTCTACCAAATTTGTATCGATCTTACTCACCAAAGTTTTATCTGAAATCAAATCTGGGCTTTAAAAATATTGCTCGACAGTATATTCTCGCAGTGGTATCAACCAGATGTTGATTTTAAAATATTCGAAGGAACTTTTAGAACATCTGAAATCCACTCATTTTAGTAGAGTCCATTCGACCAAGGCTTTTGATTTTTCGACACTTTACACTACAATCCCACATTCTAAATTGAAAGAAAGACTCGCAAAAATGGTAAGTAATGCGTTTCAAGCAAGAACGGCAATCGCAAATACAAATTTATTGTTGTTAACTATGACTAAACCTACTTTGTAAAAGAAAAGTCCGATTCTGAAAATAAGTGAACTGTACAGATGTTATTCAGATGTTAACTTTCTGATCGACAACATTTTTGTGGTGTTTGGAGAAAAGGTCTTCCAACAAATTGTCGGAATTCCAATGGGGACCAATTGTGCCCCACTCCTTGCCGACATTTTCCTTTACTCGCACGAAGCTGCATTCATTCAATCTTTGGTCTCTGAAGGGATAAGATACTTAGCTTCTGACTTCAACTTCACTTACAGATACATAGACGATGTGTTGTCCATCAATAATTCAAAATTCGCGGATTACGTCATCAGTATCTATCCCTCGGAGCTTGAAGTCAAAGAAACTACAGAGATAAACAATTCAGCATCCTATTTGCACATGTTTTTGTGTATTTATTCAATTCTAAATTTGTACCTTTGCACTACACCCGACATGATTAATTGTTGCATTGTTGCAAAAACCTGAAATCCTACCTCCACGACTCGGTGAAGATGTCAGGGTAGGAACTGTCGTAAGAAACTAATGGAGTACTTGAATAACGTGTTGTGAAATCATTCTGTGCACTTCCATCCAAGTTACTGCAAAGTCCGTCCACATTGAACTGGTCCGTGACAGAGGGTTATATGTTCATGTTGATCCAGTATGGTCGTCTGGACGTCCGTATATTTATACTCATCGATGTTCCAGAGGGAAAGTTTATCTTCATCAAATGAATAAAATAAAAGAAGAGATTAATACACTGAATAAAGCTTAAGATAGTGGAATTTAAAAGCAGAAAACCATTTTTTACATTTAAACAATCAGTTCTATTAATGAATTAATCTAACACTTCTTCAGCCTCAAGCAATTTATATAAATTTTCGCAAAATACAATATCTTGGAAATGATAGAACAATCAGTATTGACTTTCTTTACTCCGTCAGTCGGACTGTACAAATTATCATCTTGTCGAGTCACAGGGACGTTCCAATTAAATCTATGATGGCGTAGGATGGGTTAACTGAATCAAATAGAAGGTGGGCCCAAATGCAGTGCCAGAGAAACTTTATTAGTAATCAACTCTTCTTACATACTTACAGTGTAGTATCTCTCCCATATTTTCTTGACATACAACGCGCCATCTTCACATAGTGTATATTCCATCAAATTATTACGATCACAGATGTTGATGACGAAGACATCTCTTCCAGCTCTAGCAGCCACACCACACACACATTTAGGGTATAACTCAGTACCAAAACATGGACGATGTATAACATGCACCTATGAAAGGGAAGAAATTGAAGTGTTCAAACTAGAACTTGTAGCCTTCTTGACAAACAGTTCAACCCAATTTTAATGCACAGACATGTATTTTGGACAATAGATCACCATCAGTAGTACTTCAAGCCAGAGTGATTTTCAGACAAACAAAACTTGTTTTGTCAGCGCCCTCTAGTTTGATTTTTTTAATTTAATGCTTTAAGTATGTTTGATACAGTACCATGAATAAGATCTATGACCAAAGAGCATGTGGCATGGTGCAACGATAAGCATACTTTTATATATTTTGTACACCATTTATTTTTTTACCCATTTTTATGTCCATTTGTGGGCACCAGCGTCATGGTGTCTTGTTTGTTCATGTATGATCATCTTACAGTTAAGAGATTATTTACACCACATACCGCGTTCTTCGAGACCTCTTGGAAAAGTGGGAGGGTTATGCGCACGCAATCCGGATAGCCACACCATTGCGAATGGAAAGCAGATGGCCGACCTAAGTCGGCACCTGTTGCCAATTGATCTCGTTGGTTTATGTGGAGGTTTTTTGTGTTCTATGTTTTCTGTTGGGTTTTTTTTTTTTTTTTTTTTTGGTGTTCCTTTTTCTTTTGCATGTCTTAGCGTCGCACCTCTGTGTTTTTGCATGGGTTGTTTTTGGTGTGTTGCTTTGGGTGATGCAACAGAGTGTTTTTTTTTTATTATTTATTTATTTTTTATTATTTTATTTTATTTTTTATTATTTTATTAGATGCAACAGAGTGTTGTTTGAGATCCCCTCCTTTCTTTTCTATATACTCAAAGCAAAACAAAACAAAGTTCATCCTTAAATCAACTCACCAAGATAGGATGGTTAATGAGAAAATCAAACCAATTGTGATCAGATAAGATATTAATTTACATACCTCTTGTAGTGTCTCATTGTTCCTATAGAGAAGATATGTTCCTGTAATGTGTGACTGATATGTCCTGACGAAAGAAGAAACGATATAGTTCTATATATTATTATACATTTTTTAAAAAGATATATAAGAACATATCTTCTATGGTCCATTTCAGCAAATGACTCTATGGACTCGACAAACTGTATAAGTATTTTTGTATAAATGACAGATGATGCTAATTGATCTGAAGACGTTTAACATTGACATGTATATGAATGAAGTAAAACTGACCTGCCATCAAATGTTCGCAGATGTGGATCCAATAAGTCAAAGCAATAACGTGACTTCCAGTGGTTCTGTAAGGGTTCTGTTATCCTAACCTGTATACAAAAGACCGGTACAAAGTTACTGATAAAGCTGATTAACTCTCATTTATACATAAACATGTTGTTGGTAACATAAAAAAGTTTTCGAATCAAGCAACCCTGAATTGTATTCGATGCCAATATGCATATTCAAACTTATAATAAGTAAATTAATGATACCTACATAAATTCTGACGTTGCCCTAGTAATACGGAAAAAGATGAAACAGAATGTATATATCTTATGTTTCCCACTTGTTTAACACACATCTTAGAGCTTTTCTTAGATTTTTAATACTCCTTGGCGTTTTTAGACACACCCTTTGCTCAAATTGAAATTAATGGTAATACAATACATGTAGAGTAATGTAAGTAAAATACAATATAACCATATTTCGCTGCATTTCTAGTACATTTCCAAGAAAATCTCGATACTTGTTGGCCATTTCAACGAAATTAAATTGAATTTGAATCCATTATCGATCAAAACACTATGAAAAGAATTTAGTTTACTCGGATCGTTGTTTCCCAGAAACCCCCCGCCTCCCCTTTTTCCCTGTAAACTATTTGTTTAAATTTCTCAGCACAAAAACTAGTGAATCGACTTACTACTGTCGATGGTGATACCGCACTAGACCATACATTATCTGTGTTATTACCACTGGTCTGAATAAACACGGTATAATCTCTCATTGATCTGTCTATAATGCCGTTGTCTTTATGACATATGGTAACACTGTGTGTTCTTGTCCATGTTCCATTCCTCCTTGTGTAGTCATCTTCTCCAGAAAACCCTGTAATTCCAGTACACTGTCCACACACAGTCAATGTTCTTTCTCCAAGCAACTCTAAACTAAGGTGACATTCAGATGCAGTTGTCTGACGACCATCGATAATAATCTCATCGCATGCATAGGGGACTGTCTGCTCTATTGTTATGGTTTTTGATGATCCACGGTTGAAATTAATGTTTTTTGATAAAATCTGCGAAATTTTGCAAGGCAAGTTAATTTCAAAATGAAATTCTTTTACAATGTAAGAACAAATTACTTATATTAAAATTCACCTGGTATTATTTTATGACAAAACATTCTCGAACATATAATACATTTATCTCTTTTGTTTACCAATCTCATCATTGCGTTTTTGCTATCTGTGTTAGAAGAAAAGTAACCACGGTTATGCTTTGAAATGTACTATTTATCTATGAGTATGAGTGTATATTCGCAATTACTTAAATTTTATACCTTAAACATTCCTTAAGAGATGGGTATCAATTTAAATGATTACTTGTAATCCAACAAGGAAGTGTGCTGAATCTTTTGTCACACCAACTATCCCTCCTCTTGATTTCTTAGCTCCAACTGAACAGTGAATCTGAAAAAGAGGTAAATATATTGTTGTTTATCGATTATTATACAATTAATGACCTTGTGTGAGTTAGATATGGCAGTATAGCAACCCGAAGGCAGGCCGAGATGAATAGCATATGCTGAGTGTTGCTATACTGCTATATCTACTGAACACAAGGTCATTAATTGTTTCATCGTATGATCATGAAATACAACGGTTAGCTTGATAGCATCCATGGCTGTAAGGAATTCATAGGTATTCTCTGATGACGCGAAATATATGCATATGCCGCTACTATTATGACGTCATAACTACAACGCCAATATTAGAAAGATACAGGGGGAAATATGAGAGTTGTTCTAAATTTAGATCTCTGGATATATTCAGAAGCTCCAGACATGTTATCAGCCAATCAGTGATGGGCATGTTTTCCAGTCATACAATAATATCCAGGATCATTTCATTTAGGGAAGTATCGTGTCCTCGCTTGCCCTTTGTCTAACACTTATTGAAATTAAAAATGCCTATGAAAAAGACTTCAGAGGCTTGCTCTTATCAGCAGTCTTAATGTATTTTTGCGTTAAATCATCTTGCTTTTGATATCAGATTATAATGCAGATAGATCTGTAAACAACTCCTGACTATGAAAGGCGCATCTGTTGAGGACGACAAACAACAACACTTGTAGATGACCAATGTATTTCTTTCCTACTATAATGCATTCAGACACTTGATATGGACGAATATGTACCACAAACGAAGGGATGAACAGATGACTTCTCGTTTTGAGTTCTGCTTCCTCCTGATAAAGATGCGCTGAAAAAGTTACTCCTCTTATATTCCCACAAATGACATCAAGAAGCAGACAAGCGGGAAACTGTGAAACCGTAGGATGTTGATCCCCTTACGACACACTTCCGAAAAGCGGAGGTTTCAAGGTTACATTAAAAAAAATATTCTGTATTTGGACACCTTATTTTCCTTCGTTTAATAAGCGGCCATCATATTTTGATTTTGGAATGCCTAGGAAACACATCTTCCTTTTTTACCAGAACACTTCCATTTGGCAGTGTTTGGGTTTTCTCTCTCTCTCTCTCTCTCTCGCCAGGACATTGGAAAGAAAGGAGAGGATCTCTGATCTCCAACAACTCGATTGCAGCACCCAAATCAAAACATCCCATGCAAAAAAAGAGCAAGCATGCACAGCAAGAGACGAAAAAGGGACAAGGGACACCAAAAAACAACATAAAAACATCAAACACTAAAGACTTCACATAAACCAAAGTGACCAATGGATAATCGCTGCCTACTAAGGACAGTCATCTGCCACGTCAGTAGCAAATAATGTGGTTATTCGGATTACGTGCACACAACCCACCAACTTTTCATTTAAGTAACTGATTTTGAATTCAAAAACTGCATCACTATTTTGTTATTAGGCGTATCGTTTCGAGATGCCTTTTTGGCTTTTTTAACTGCTGCTTGCGTTTTTATCGGATTCACTGCAACATTGTGTTTTCTTATATTTTCCTTTTATCAAAAGTTCCCAGCATCATTTTAAAAGAAAGTACAATATGACAAATAAACAAAATACCTTTACACTCAAGCTTTGGATTTCATCCCAAGACAAGAAACCAACGGGAGGTTCATTTGGAGCGATTGTTTGATCTTCTATGACAAGCTCCTGGTCTACATACCAGTTGATACTGTAATACATCTGAGTGTCGTCCAGGGGAGTGAATGCACATCTGAACCATAAAATTGGTTTCTTTGTATATCGTCCTGCTCTATGGTGGCTCTTCAACCACTGAATGTGGGAATATGTCACATCTATGTTTGAAACGACGCCCGTAGGAGCTGAGTGCAAAACATGCAAATAAATAACATAAAAATCATATCCCATAATGAAATAGTCATTTTATTATTTCTAGACTTAGTTATTTAATTTGCCAATCTTAAGATGGAAAAGTAGAGGTCTCGATATCCTTGTTGACGAGACGGATCGGGATATTCACCAGACTATTTTCTTTGGAAATTAGCTACCACATTGGATAATCATGACAAAAAGGAAGTGCTTCTTATGTAAATTGTGAAGTTTAAAGATTATACTCTGGCACAATTTTATGATAATATGCAGACGATTCCAGTTTTGCTTAACATTGTCAATTGCTACAAAGTATCAGAACACAAAGTGTATGATATCCTTTTGACTCACTAGTTAATAAAAGATATATATTTCAACTGGTGTTTCTCATGTAAGGACGCCTACTGCAATCTTTGAATGTATCATCTTCATATATAATAATGACGGAAAGTAAGAAACAGCAACAGATAAATGAACTTACGGTTTTCTTCTTGCAAATCTAAAACAAATAAATTGTGAACAGCGATTATGGTATGAATGAGAAAGTACAGTTAATGGAGCTGATAGTTTCATTTTGAATATTCTCAGAAATTTCGCAAGTTTGCCAACCATAATTATACATCCATGGACACCATAAAGACAAACAGTCATTATTTATATTTACTTTCATACTAATTATAAGAAACTCTTTGCACTAAATATTAGACACCCTTATTTGCGAAAACATTGCTTATAATGGGTTATACAGTATAAAGTATCGTAACGTCGGTAAATTCTCCCAAAATCCAAAACTTGAACCTGACCTCACAATATGCAACCAGATTCATTGAAATATAACCAGGATGTAACGTCTATTCTGATTGGCTGATGCTCGCGAGTCGTTATTTTTCGATAATGACCACTGACGGAAAATAATGACTTTGTGTGGTATTTTTCCTGATTTCAGTATTTACAATAAAAAATGAGAAAAAGGTTATGCGTTTGTTCGTTCATGTTAAAGTTTAACTATACTTTTCACAAAGTGCAAGCAATTGTCCAATTCTTTATTCAATATTTGTTCATATTGCTTTGAATCATCATGAATGAAATCCTACGAGTTGATATATAATATAACAAACAAGAACTTGGCCACGGTCATTATATCATTATAAAAATAGCAATCCAAGGAATGCTTGTGTCGCCTGCGAAGCGGTTTGATTATTATTCTAGAAAGTGGATCAAAGTTCTTGAAAAGTAGGTCTAGGTAAAATATCTAGGTCAAGGTCAAAAGGTCAAATTTTATGGTCTGTGTAGAAAGGTCTTGTCACAAGGAATACACATGTGAAATACCAAAGCCCTATCACTTACCAATCAAAAGATATATCCATTCTTAATTTTTTTTGAAAAGTAGGTCAAATATGTAGGTCAAGGTCAAAAGGTAAAAAAATAATGGTATGTGTAGAATGGCATTGTTACAAGGAAAATACATGTGAAATATCAAAGCCCTATCACCTACCAATCAAAATATATAGCCAATATTACTTTTCTTGAAAAGTAGGTCAAATATCTAGATCAAGGTCAAAAGGTCAAATTTAATGGTCTGTATAGAAAGGTCTTGTCAGAAGGAATACACATGTGAAATATCGAAGCCCTATCACTTACCAATCAAAAGATATAGTGAATCTTATCTTTTTTTCAAAAGTAGGTCAAATATCTAGGTCAAGGTCACAAGGTCAAAAATTATGGTATGTGTAGAAAGGTCTTGCCACAAGGATTGCACATGTGAAATATCAAAGCCCTATCACCTACCAATCAAAAGATATATCCATTCTTAATTTTTTTGAAAAGTAGGTCAAATATGTAGGTCAAGGTCACTAGGTCAAAAATTATGGTATGTGTAAGAAGGTCTTGTCACAAGGAATACACATGTGAAATATCAAAGCCCTATCACTTACCAATCAAAAGTTATGGGCTGTGACACCCAAAGTGTGACAGACAGACAGACAGACGGACGGACAGACGGACAGACGGACAACGGACAAAGTGATCCCTAAGTGTCGCTATGCTTCGCAGGCGACACAAAAACCCGATGAGGTTTGTAATATTAACCTGAGCCTTCGGGTTCTGTCGATATTACCAATATCGTCGGGATATTATAATGACACAATGACCTCGACCAAGTTCATATTTGTATAATATTTGGCGATCATGATGGGAAATCTACTGGTAAGGTAAATATAACAGTGTGGTCATAAAAAATAACCCACCCCCCCCAAATGAGAAACATCTAAAGCCTACCTAAACAATATGCCGCTGGACACACGATTGTAGGTTTCAGGCGATAAACTCTATAGTTCCCACAATTTTTGACAGATGTTATGAAGGGAAACTCGCAGTCCGAATATAATCCCTTCGTACAAGTCTCCATATCGACAGTTTGTCCTTCTGCTGGAATACTTCCTTAAAGAGAAAATTGTTACTTTTTTGTTGAAATGCTTCTTCCATAATGTTTGAAAGTATACGAACGAAGCAGTACCAATCGTAGTTAAGGAATCAAACAAAGGAGGGGATCTCCAACAACACCAGGTTGTAGCACCCACAGCAAAACCCCAAAACACCCAATGCAAAAACACAAAGCAGACAAGCACAGGAGGAGACGTAAAAGGGACAAGGAACGTCAACGCACAACACAGAAACATCAAACACAAAGGACTACACATAAACCAACGAGACCAATGGGCAACCGGTGCCGACTTAGGACGGCCATCTGCCACGGAAATAGCAGAAGGTATGGTTATCCTGGATTACGTGCGCACAACCCTCCCACATATCCGATTACCCAGAGGTCTCGAAGAACGCACAATTGTGGTGTAAAACAATCTCCTCACTGTCAGATGACCACACACAAACAAGACCGCAAAACGCAGGGGCCCAAGCAACACAGATGAATATGTAAATGGATATAAAAAGAGGGCGTACGTAATACAATCCGTGCTCTGTCGCCGAGAGCTCATGTATGTTCTCACCCGAGGAGTCCGACTGACATTCAGAGAGGACAGGTGGTCGGGGCCCTGTCTTCTCTAAAGAGGTTTGGACAGGGCCCGTCATGGAGTCCCGTCGTCACAGTCAGTCAGAGTGCAAGTTTTAAGAATGCGCTTGTACAAGACTGTAGATTGGTCAAGTACCAAGCCTAGTGTCCGTCTGGTGACATTAGGATCATACCCACGGTATAAAAGGCGTTTGATGATTCTGACGCATTTTCGATAGTGATGTTGTCTATCTTTGATCCTTCTTATCTTGTTAATAATGTCACCATAAAATGCAGGTTGTGAAATACCCAAAGTAATATACTCTGTTGCCTGTATTGGTCCGAATTTCAGAAGAAGTTGACAATAATTTTTGTAAAATTTCCAGAAAGTGTTTACTAGTTTGTGAAAGCGAAAACCTTGTCCTAAAAGTTTCTTGGTAATTTGTAAATTTCTACTATGAAAATCCAAAACATCAAAGATCCAAGGTAATATGGCAAAATCGCGAACCACCGAATGGAGGCAGGACCTGGTGAAATAAACCCTACAACAATTCAATGTCAATGTTCACCTTTCATATTCTCCAGATCATGGCCGTCCAGTTTAAAGTAGTTCCAAAAGCCCAAGAGTGTTTTCATTTGAATAGATTATCTAATTGTTGTTATAAATGTTTGTAATCATAACACTATTCAAAATTATATACATGTACATAAATTTCATGTATTTGGATGGAAGATTTTTGGAAAAAAAGTGTCGGAATTCCAGGGGAAGCCAACTACGCTCGTAGCTACTCGAGGATAGTTAAAAATATCATTAACATGTATATCATTTATATACTGTTCAAACTACCAAGTCTCTATTTAATTTTCAGTTACCATTTAACCATATTGGGTATATTGTTCCACAAGAGAACATTGAAGGTGGTTCTGTAGGTATGTCGGTAAATCCTGCTCTGTACCAGTTCTCCTCTAGGTCTTGGTCACACAGAGGAGCTGACGTTATTTTGGTGCCTTGTGATCTCCTTACGTAATCACTTAGAGGACTGTAGTTGATAATACTGCAGGGATCAGCTGTTTATAAAGAAAAGGAAACTTTCTAATCCGTATAATTAAATGCTTTAAGCTTCGGAAGTTTAGGTTATAATGCTTATTATGAATACAACATAACAATTCAATATTGCCACGTACTATCAACAAGGATTGGTTCTATTGACCAATCGAAGTTCACATTCCATGCATGGCAGATGTATTCTCCCCCTTGTATGGGTGAAGTAATGCTTATGTTAAGTAGACTGTTCATGATTGGTCCTGTTGGCGTTGACCAGTAATATTCACACTCAGGATTACAGTCTGCAGAACAGTTGATTGGTCCGAGGTGATCTCCTATCTTAAGCTCGTAGACATTCTGGCTTGGTTCATAGATATGAAAAGACGGATTGTCTGAAAATATATGATATGATAGCATATTTTCGGAAAATAAATATGAAATCTAAAAAACCGCTGCGGTGAAATAGCAAAACCTGTTGTTCTTTGCTCCCCGTGTATTGAAAGGAAGGATATATATATACATGTATATACCATACACAAAAAGAAAGGTGATTCATGTAATTTGAATAGAGTGATTATTTTGGGAAATTAACTATGTTTGAATTTTTATTATAATGTACATGCGATATTATTATAGATTAATATCAGACTCAATATTAAGTGTTTTGATGTCGCTTTCGTGTTTGGCCTTCCTTGTTTCCTTGTGTCTTTGCACTTGGATTTGGTTGTGTCTATGTTTCGCTGCTACAAAGTCCTGCTGAAGACAAATACTTTTTTGCGCAGCATATAACTTTCATGGGTTTCGTTGGTTTATGTGTTGTCTTTTACGTTCGATGTTTGATGTCTCGTCTCGTTTGCCGTTCCTTGTCTCTTGCTGTGTGTGTTTTCTCTGTGTATTCACTTTGGGTGCTTGGTGTGTTGCTGTTGGTGCTGCAACCGAGTCTTGTTTGAGATCCCCTCCTTTCTTCTGAATATACCACGCGACTGCCATTGAACTGAATTGATTTAGATAATTAATATTGTATAAATATTTACAATTTGGATGAAATACCAGTTCTTGATGATTTATGAAGAAAGAATTTTCAACCATCCGATCATTTTTCCTTTAGTTTGAATTTCGTATTTCAAATGTTTACTCATGAAATTCGACGTTTTCCCTTTTGTCGTCATCTAGCAATCGTTAAAAGGCCGGATTTTTGCGATTACATTAATAAGGAGTATCACTGTGGCGTATCATGTGATAAATAAATGATATGTTCCACGGGAATCCCCATTGATTAAACCAAGTAAATACTATCTAAATCTACTTTATGTGAATTTATTTTAAGTCTATCATATGGTCATTATAATTAGATATATGATAATAATTTATTCTGGTCAAGAATAGACGTATATTTGGAGAACACTTAAACAGAAAATTTTGTACAGCTGTATCTGTCAGTGCACCATAGCATAACATGTGGTGAGCATTGAAAAAAATCTGTTTAAGAGTTCTCCCAATACACGTCTATTCTTGACCTGAATAGATAACCGTCATATCATTGATGATAATGGCCATATGATAGGCCTAAAGTAAAATCATATAAAAAGATTTAAACAGTATTTACTTGGTTTAATCAAAGAGGATTCCCGTGGAACATATCATTTGCGTATCACGTGATACGCCACAGTGGAGTGTATAGTATACATAATATGTATTCATATATAGTTTCTTCCATACATACCAAACATGATAATTCCCACAGGTTCAAACGTGTGGTTTCCGTATTCGTTGAATGCATAACAAACATACACGCCGTGATCGTCCGCTGACACTTTTTCAATCTGGAGGACATTTGCATTTGAGAAGAATTTCTTGTTTTTATACCAAATGTAGGTACATGTTGGGTCACACTCTGCGGAACATTGAACGACGGGTAACTTTCTGTTACTGGTATTTCTAAAGTCATATATAAATATGTTCCTTGGGATAAGATATGAATTTTTCGGACCATCTGAAATGAAGAATATAACAAAACACTGAAATGTATTAAATAACCATTTTCTTGAAAAAAGGAATTAGAGGACAGAATTTCAACATGACTCTTTGAATTTCATCTCATACCAAAGGACTTAAAACTCAATACACTCGCAACCAAACTAAGTTATCATCGCGTTCAGAGGAGTGTTCTTAAAGCTATATATTTTTTTTTTCGAAACTCTTAAATGTAAACGTCTTCATATTGAATAGCATCATTTAAGGACAGATAAATTGGCAACATGGACCAGACATGCACGTTTCGGGTACTTAACCCTCGTCAGTGATCCTCAAATCTAAACAATGTAATATGCCAAAAAAGTATGAAAGTTACTATGTCGAAAAGGCGTACCGAAAGACGTAGTAGAATGGGTGGGTAAGCTATAATATATTACAAGCAAATTTTTTTTTTTTTCGAAACTCTTAAAGCTATATTATATTACAAGCAAATTTACCCTTCCGATTACGGGAAAATAATGCGAAATTTCGTGACGTCACAATGCTTTTACCTCGGACAAACAAGCTTCGAACCTCGGTCAAACATCGAAATTGCATTGTGACGTCATGTAATTTCTCAAATTTTTCCCGCGTTCGGAAGGGTGAGTTGTACTTACATTTCACATCTATTCTGAAAGAGTTTGAATTTACACTTCCATAGTTGTTGTATATTCTACATCTCCAATTTCCATCCATACTGGATAGTACATTTGAAAAGTAAATAATTTTGTCATAGATATACTGCCTTCCATACCAAAAAACAATACAAGGTTCATTGCAATCTGCTGTACATATAAATGGTCCAAGGGAATCTCCCTCAACAACAGTATACACCGATTCTGTAGCATTGTGAGCAATGTTTCTTGGTGGATCTGTAAGGATAATACATAAAAACGACAAAGATTTTTTTTTTCAAAATTCAATGCATAATAATGGTGACTACTGCAAATATTTGTACAGTAATGCGTTGCTCGTTCGTATGAAATATCTTCAAAATTAAACAGCTAATTTCCATTTATCAAAAACTATAACAGGAAATATCATTTGAATAGTTCATAACTATAATGTCACGTTTCATAGTTTAATACATTGTAACAGCAACATTCACATGCAGGAGTGACACTTTGTTTGGTCATGTACAACTAGTCAGTTTACATCTTGATGGAAGTTATAATTAAGATACAGTTTTATCAATCGCATGATTGTAATCCTGACATCAACTTTGGTCCTAGACATCGATTCTTTGCATCTTAATCATATTCATCAAGAAAGGAAAACGTAACATGGCTAAACGTAATCTTGCTTTTCAATTAAACTATGTTCTTGATCTTTTCTTTGACTCGGATAATACACCTTTTGATTTTTGAGATACTTCCTTTCAGGAAGTATCTTACTGTTATGGTTACTGCTTCAAAGTATGCAAATTGAGATACTGCCGCTTTGCACCTCAACATAAAGAGCTGGGTCTAGTTCAGGAATTTGCTGTCTACCATATACAAAATGCAAGAACAAGAATATTATCCATCTTGAAAACAGTTTCAAATTCATATAGAATAAATGCACCACACAATACCAACTATAATTCTTGTTTTCACAGCACAATGGTGGCGTAGTAATATACTACTTTGTTTATGACAATGTTAGGGAAGATAACTCAAAAATTGCATTGAAGTTATAGAGTTGTCTTTCTTATATCAACACTGATGTTAGATCAACAGTTTATAGAGATATTATAAGCTTCACATATACATCTGCGTTAAAAAATAGTCATCATCACCTTACGATAAAATTATTCAACATTTTAATATCTGCTGACAATACATTTTGCGTAGATCTAGAACTATCTCTCAGGACCTTCAGTCCTTTGATTAAAACTATTCTGGGAAATATAACTGCATTGAAAAGCTTGGTGAAAGGGCCGATAATTTAAGGCACAGATTTTCAGGCAAAATCATTAGAATTTCCATTGGAACGGTTGCGAACCTCGGAATGAATATATGTCGCTCAGCACTAAGCTAGATAAAATGTTACACTGTACTAGACAAAATAAAAATTGACTTACATCCAACATTGAAAACTATGCCTCGAGAACTATGCGGCCATTCGCAGTCATTCCAAGCTACACAGTACACCTGCCCTCCCAGAGCATAGTGAAATGATGTGTTTATATTATGTAGTCGAAGAGTTTGGCCGTCTGACCATCCTCCTGGGTAATACCAGCGGTACCGCTTGCATTCTGGGTAGCAATCAGCATAACACATGGCAGTAAACGATGATCCTTCCCTGATAGTTATATTTTTGAAAGAGTTGTGACTCGTGCCTGAAATTAGGAAGAATAACCAAGATATGGGTTTATCTTACGAGGCTTGATTTCAGTAAGATGAATGGTCTATGTAGAGTGTACTTCTTGTGATACCGTAGAATTCATTTACAATGTAACTATGCTACTGAATAGGAGATTTGAAGCCCCACAGTTTTTGCAATGTAGACACATAAAATTCAAAAATTGAGGGTGCTACTTAAAATTTGGATGTGTCTTGAAATAACTTTGGCATGAAATACCACTGATAATGAAAATTAAATTTGATATCATTTTTCAAATAACCCTCGAGTATCAGAAAGACAAAGTTGAGAATATGTTTAACATCACAGAACATCTAGTTTCCTTTTGATGTATATTTCTGTTGCACTTGGTATTTAACTGAATGATATCTCACCTCTACTATAATTCAATGCTCTTAGGTCTACCGCATCCATAACAAATGATTTGCATCGTTTGTCTGAAATACAATGAATATATTTTACATTAGGAGTGTCATAGTATGAAGTTGTTTGATTTATCATACCAAGTCCTTCGAGAATGTTGTGAAAAGTAAGACCAAAAAAGAAAAGTACATCGAGACAATCATCGAATTTGACAAGTTTTCATGGAACTGTTGCCACGGGTGTTTCATGCAAACAGAAGAAGATGACTCTCTTCCGGCACTTAATCTCACTTTGGAAAATTGTTTATTATGGAATTTGAAACTGTTCCAATGGAATTCTTATGATGATTTACCTTCTGATAACGGATGAGTACTTCTTCGATAATTAGTTCAGTAACATTTATATTGTCTTAGCTTCCCTTGTCACATTTAACTCTAAGAGAATTATACATGAATACTAACAAACATTACAAATACAAAATCGCAATAAATAAACTGACAAATATGTTTGATAGAGGCATTGTTCTACTATCCACAACTAGCTGAACACCTAAAATCGTTTCAATCTGTAAGCTTTGAAATCACTTCTGTATACAAGAAGCATCGATGACAAGGTGTTTGTATTTAATGGTATTGTTTCTATATTACAATGTTAAAGGATTTTCATGCGCATAGTACAATTCCAAAATTAAAAGACCCAATTTCTATTAAGAACAAATTATTAAGAACAAACTCTTCGGGTGATCACATGCATTAGCTCGATACAGCCGGAAGATGACGGACTGTATTTCGTACGCCTTCTGTTTTTATATCCATTTACATATCTTTCAATAAATGAAAAGAGGAGGACGTGATCAGAATATCGAATTTACCAATCTATAACACTGATGAAGTATTTTGAAAATCATCTATAACAAACTATGGGGATACCAGTGAGAAACAGCTGTGCCTTTAGCTCACCTTAGCGAAGCTCAAGTGACCTATTGTCATAGCGCGCCGTCCGTCGTCCGGCGTAAACTTTTAACATCTTCGACATCTTCTCTGCAACCGCTGCACGGAATTTCACGAAACCTTACAGGGAGCAAGAACTTAAGGTCCTCTACCAAGTTTGTGTTTTTCGTGCCGATCGGTCAACACATATGGCCGCCAAGGTCTCTGATTGGCTGACACATTTTCAACATCACCTCTGCAACCGCAGCACAAAAATTCATGAAATCTTACAGGGAGCATGTACTGAAGGTCCTCTACCAAATTTGTGATTATCTTGCCGATCGGTCAACAAAATGGCCGCCGAGGGCTCTGATTGGCTGACGAATTTTCGACATCTTCCCTGCAACCGCTGCACGGAATTTCATAAAACATTTACAGGAAGCAAGTACTCAAGGTCTTCTAACAAGTTTGTGTTTTTCGTGCCCATTGGTCAACAAATATGGCTCTGATTGGCTGTACACATTTTCGACATCTTCTCTGCTACCGCTGCACAGAATTTCATTAAACCTTACATGAAGCAAGTACTCAAGGTGTTTTTCGTGCCAATCGTTCAACAAATATGGCCACCAAGTACTCTGATTGGATGACACATTTTGGAATCCTCCTCTGTAATTGCTGCACAGAATTTCATGAAACTTTACAGGAAGCAAGTACTCAGGTTTTCATGCCGACTGGTAAAAAAATATGGCCGCCCAGGGCTCTGAATGGCTGACACATTTTCGACATCTTCTCTAAAACTGCTGCACAGAATTTAACGAAACCTTGCTGGGAGCAAGTACTCAAGGTCCTCTACCAAATTGTCCACTATCATTCTTTTGTGTGCAACTCAGGTGAGCGATGTGGCCCGCTTGGACCTCTTGTTTCTAGCTGTTCTTATTTAATACTCCTCTGAAGCTCTGAGTTTGTTGAGTCTTTTTTTTTCCCAAAGGAATAATCACCTCGCACTGAAATTTAATTTTGCATAGGGAAACATTCAAGACAAATTATTTTTTTGTTAATTGCCTTCAAAAGAATTCCATAATTGACCAGCATAACTATTTTGCCAAAAGGGAAAAGTTTGGCACAAACAATGGAAAAACACATTAATATTTCTTTGTCCTCAATATTGAAGTATATTTTAAGTGAGAACAATACAAAAAACCGATTTGATACGGAGATGTTGACCTTTTCCACACAACCGTAGTGACTGTCGTTAATAGCAAGCAGAAGATGCCTACTTTCCCGGACATTTGGTATTATCTCAATTTTGGATTTAATTTCAAATTTGCTTCGTCTCGTTCTTTATGAAATTTAGAGGATAAACGTACTGTGTTTTGTGGTTCCGACAGGTATATGTTGGATATACTGTTGGAAACGCATTTATACCGTCGGGGCTTGTCCAACAGTATATCCAAAAACACAGTACGTTTATCCCCATTCTAATTAATGTGACATATTTTAACTCTTTATACCCCTCAGAGGGTCTCACGCATCGCTTTAGAGGTGACGTTGCTACGGAGGACTAACAACGACCAACAGAAATTATTGCGCTGCAAAATATGAAATACAACTGCTTCGCTTTTATTACAATGGCGAAAAATCGAAGTGTTATCAATAATAAACTTACTTGCTCTGTTGTTTACATGTAGAAAACGTCATTTACAAGCTCATACCATAGCTTTACGTCACAGTATGACGTCACAAGAGCGAAGAACAAAGGGTAGCATGACGTCCATACGCAAAAAGGGCGCTAAAGCTTGTAACGTGCACATTTACGTAGGAATACATTTTGAAGTTTGTCTAGTGAGTCGGTTTGCGGCATGTATATCGTCGTTATACATGCTTGTAGAAATCCTGTGAACCAATCAGAATACGTGAAACAACCAGAATGAATTAGAGTGTGTATTATAATTCATAATTTGATTTTGTATTTGAATTCTATTTACTAATTTTTCCGATTTACAAATATTTGTGAGAAAGGAAGACATCTCCAACAGGATTTGGTTGCAGCTCCCACAGCAAAACATCAAATCATCTAGAGTGAAAACACAGAAGACATATAGACTCATCATTGACCATGACTTTGAAATTGTACCTTTGCCTAATACCCATATTTAAACGTCACTTCATATTGGTAAAAAGGTAACAGGCGGGACCTTTTATTCATTTTACTTGTTCCTATGCTTATTAAAATAAAACATCAAAGAAGTACCCATCAGTTATTCAGTCTCAAAGTCGAGTAGACAAGACTAAACAATTAGAATGAGTTAAAAAAGATCCTGACGATAATCCCAACAGCACTCACAATAGAGCACCAAATTGAGCATCGACGGACCCCTAGAGGTGGGACCAGGTGCCCGGGAGGAGTAAGCATCCCCTGTTGGCTAGCCGCACCCGCCGTAGATGTTCACGCACGAAAATGAAAAGAATATATAAAATGCATGCACTGTCTGAGGCCACGTCTATATAGAAAGTGTTATGTCGACAATGTCAGGGGAAAATATTCAAAACACTTACTGTCAAACCCCTTGCGGAGAACTTTTTTACGAGCTCCACACGGCAAAGGGCATAAGTGTGACACAAATGAGTTAAAGAAGATCCTGACGATAATCCCAACAGCACTCACAATAGAGCACCAAATTGAGAATTTCCATTACACGTTTGTGAACCTCCGAATGAATAACATTCCGAAGTGAGACGATGTGCCCGGGGAGAGTCAGCGTCTCCTGATTGCATCCAATGCCCGTCACAACAGCTCTATGAAAACTTGTCAAATTCGGTGATTGTCTCGATGTACATATTGGTGTACATATCAGGTAAATATTTCTTGTTTGGCGACAATGACAGCAATTCAATCGCAATCCAGTATGTCACTGATCATGAGAAATCAAAATTCTTATTTGTCATGCATTTCATCAGAGCTGGTCAGAAGTAACTACCAAGTATTCTAATTGCTTTCAACGGAATATGACAATCTCATCAGTAAAACGTATATTTGTGATTAAGGGGATATACATCATTCAATGAAATAAATTCTGGTTTGATATTTCTAAATTCCTGCCAGTCCTGTCATAAATACTTGAAAATATAAAGATATTAATATGTATTTCAGAATTCATTACCTATCTTATACATACTTACCTAAATTATCTGATGCTTTTAGAATCAATGATATAGTTTTGCAAAATTCATCCAACCCATGTTCATGGAGACATGTGTAATCTCCAACATCCTCCGATGTCACTGTAGATTTATGAATAGAACTGTTGTATACCATGCCTGTAGGTGTCCTCCATATCACAGCACTTCCATTAGATGAACTACAGTTAATTGGACCAAAACTTTCACCTTCTTGAACTGGGAGTTCTTCTAAGGTCGGGAAAATAGTCAACGGGTTATCTTTTTCTGTGAAAAAAAGAAAAATATTTAATATTGCAATAAGGGTGATGTTAAACATAACTTATATACCTTTTCATATCCATTTACATATTCATCTGTGCTGCTTTGGCCCCTGTGTTTCGCTATCATGTATGTGTCGTCATCTAAAAGTGAAGGGGTAGTTGTACACTTCAATTATGCGTTAGTTTTGGTAACCAGAAAAGTGGGAGGGTTGTGCGCACGTAATTTGGAAAACCACACCAGGTTGCAGCATCCGAAGCAAAACCCCAAAACACCAAATTAAAAAGACACAAAGCAGACAAGCACAGAAAGAGACGTATAAGGGACAAGGAACGTCAACGCACAACACAGAAACATCAAACACAAAGGACTACACATAAACCAACGAGAACAATGGGCAACCGGTGCCGACTTAGGACGGCCATCTGCCAAGGAAATAGCAGAAGGTGTGGTTATCCTGGATTACGTGCGCACAACCCTCCCACTTATCCGATTACCCAGAGGTCTCGAAGAACGTACAATTGTGGTGTAAAACAATCTCCTCTTTGTAAGATGACCACACACAAACAAGACCGTAAAACGCAGGGTCCCAAGCACACAGATGAATATGTAAATGGATATAAAAAAAAGAGGGCGTACGTAATACGATCCGTGCTCGGCCGCCGCGAGCTCATGTATGTTATCACCCGAGGAGTCCGACTGACATTCAAAGAGGACAGGTGGTCGGGGCCCAGGTCAAGGTTTCCGCTTTCATAAACTAGTTAAGACTTTCTGGAAATTTTACAAAATTTACAGTCAACTTCTTTTAAAATTCGGACCTATACATGCAACAGAGTACATTACTATGGGTATTACACAACCTGTCTTTTATGGTGATATGATAAACAAAATGAAAAGGATCAAAGGTAGGCAGCATAACCATCGAAAATGCGTCAGAATCATCAAACGCCTTTTATACCATGGATATGATCCTAATGTCACCAGACGGACACTAGGCTTGGTACTTGACCAATCTACAGTCTTGTACAAGCGCATCCTTGAGACTTGTACTCTGACTGACTGTGACGACGGGACTCCATGATGGGCCCTGTCCAAACCTCTTTAGAGAAGACACGGCCCCGACCACCTTTCCTCTCTGAATGTCAGTCGGACTGTATTACGCATGCCCTCTTTTTATATCCATTTACATATTCATCTGTGTCTCTGGGGCCTCTACGTTTCGCGGTCTTGTTTATGTGATGTCATCTTACGATGAGGAGGTTGTTTTACACCACAATTGTATGTTCTTCGAGACCTCTGGGTAATTGGAGAAGTGAGAGGGTTGTGCGCACGTAATCCAGGATAACAACACCATTTGCTACTTACGTGACAAATGGCCGTCCAAAGTCGGCAACGATTGCCCATTGGTCTCGTCGGTTTATGTGTAGTCTTTTGTGTTTGATGTTTACATGTCGTGTGTCTCTTTTCCGAATCTTGCTGTACTTGTCTTTTGTGTTTTTGCATCGGGTGTTTTGGTGTTTTGCTGTTGATGCTGCAGCGGGGTCTTGTTGGAGATCTCCTCCCTTCTTTGGTAATTTGTAAATTTCTACTATGAAAATCCAAAACATCAGTACATGCTCTAGCATACCGGATGAGCTGTGAAATATGGATACCATAGGACGGTAATCTAGGAACATCACCGTCAAGCCAGGGGAAATTTACTCTGTTATCCAAAACACATATACATGTAAACATATTAGAGATCAAAGTCGAAAACACATGCCTTTTATTTGTTCTTAAATGATGCTATTGAATTTGAAGACGTTTACATGTATGAGACAACAGAACAATGTTCAGCGAATAATAGTACTTCCTCAACAAAATACTGGAGACGAGAACAAATCGACAAAACGACGCAAAATCAATTTGGATCATGGCTTTCTTCGATAAGATTCATCAGCAACAAATTATAAGTAATGCGTTTACAAGTAAGAACGGTAATCGCAAATACAAATTTATTGTTCTTAACTATGACAAAACCTACTTTGTCAAAGAAAAGTCCGATTCTGAAAATAAGTTCACTGAAACAGATATTATTCAGATGTTAAACTGTCTGATCGACAACATTTTTGTGGTGTTTGGAGGAATTCCAATGGGGACCAATTGTGCCCCACTCCTTGCCGACATTTTTCCTTTACTCGTACGAAGCTGATTCATTCAATCTTTGGTCCCTGAAAGGAAAAGATACTTAGCTTCTGACTTCAACTTCACTTACAGATACATAGACGATTTGTTGTCCATCAATAATCCAAAATTCGCGGATTACCTGAGCAGTATCTATCCTTCGGAACTTGAAGTCAAAGAAACTACAGAGACAAATAATTCAGCATCCTATTTAGACATAATGTTGTCCTACCACATTGATGGTCACATGAATACCTCACTCTATGACAAACGTGACGACTTCAATTTCAGCATTACAACCTTTCCTTTTCTGAGTAGCAACATCCCTTCATCGCCTGCTTATGGCGTGTTCATATCTCAGTTGATACGCTATGCCAGAGCAAGTTCGAAATATATGGGTTTTGTTCTGAGAGGTAGGCGTCTTTCGGATAAACTTCTCTGACAGGGATATGTTTGCGATCGGCTAACATCGTCACTGAGGAAGTTCTACGGTCGATATGGGGAACTCTTCATACATTATGGTGTCCCACTCTCCAGAATGGTGGATGATATTCTGTCAAATGATGCTATTCAATTTGAAGACGTTTACATAGACCATTTGAACCATCCAACCAAAAATTGTACTCTATGTCTTCCGAAACGGAAGTAACCGGATGTGACAGTTCTACCGATTTGAAGCGGTTGGTGTTGCATGCAAGCAGGAGATGCTTACTCTTCCTGGGCACCTGGTCTCTCTCCCATATCGGAAGTTCGCTTCTTTTCATACGGTGGAGGTTTTTGTTTGTTTGCTTTGGTTCCTGTTTTATCCAGATTTTGTATGCCTTCGGTTTCTGATTTCTGAATTATCGATTTTGTGCTGTATACAGGGATATGGTCATTATCCATATTTGTCATTCTTTCAAATGTCGTGAAAATTATGTCAAAGACGATAATTTTAAAAGCGTAAAATAAGATCCTGACGGTAAGGTACACAATTACCATCAGATAAAACTTGTAGCGAATAAGCAAAATAAATCATTGACTGCATTGGTTGTTGGTAAAGTAATATGTACATTAAGGGCAACGTACACTCACATTTTAATTAATTGAAAATTCTGGGTTTACATAACTTTCATTTTCTATCATATACTTGACCTATTACCCTTTCATCCTTCTATATTGAGAACATGTTGTAATATTATTATTATCAACTTTATATCCAGATACATGAAGGGAGGGAATCTCCATCAAGACCCTGTTGCAGCATCAACAGTTTCGGTATGCAATATAGTGTTGGGAGATCCAATTTAGAAATAGAGATATTGAATGAAGACAGCTCACTGTTATGCTTGCTTAAAATGTAAGATGCACTTTCATTGCTTTTGATATATGTATTAGTAGACGAAAGTTCCGAAACCAAAGTTGATATGTAGTAACGCTTTCAAATGATAATGGTGTTATTGGCTGCTTTATCAGCTGGTGCAAAGACATATTTTTCATGTAAGTTACTAAGTTTGGATTTGAAATATCTTTCTGATTTGGAAGGTGGATTTCGAAAAAGATGAGGGTTTTTATGGAAGTTATCTATTCGAATATCCGTTATATCTAAAATGAGGTTTTACCGGTCATACAGAGCATGCGGTTCGACTCCTTCTGATTTTCACTATCTTTTCGTATAATTATCTAAGGCTTCCGTACGCACCTCACGGCATTTGACAAAATCTATCTTGGATTGGATTCTATACTTAGGTCCCTTTTTTAGAAGACAACGGAGCTGTCTGTCTTGGATAATTGAAAAGGTCACCTGTAAAAATATGGTCAGCTGGTTTGTAGAATATTTAGAAGTTGTACATTCTCAAGAAGCAGGACACGATTCAAGTATGTCAGGATCCGATGTAACTTTATTATAGTTTAAAACAAAGTTTCGAATAGGTTTCTTGTACTTGTAACAAACAAGAGGTGGTTCTAAATTTTCAAAATATTGAGGAATGGTACTTTGTACGCGATGATCCCGAAAAATATTAGAGATGTTTAGAAGATCAAAACATTTGATTATAAACGGGATTTTTATGAATCGTCTTTTAAGGGAGGTGTTTTTCACAATAGGATAAAGTTTATACTGTGCGAATGAGACGATGATATTTAGTCTGAATCAGTCAGTGTTTCTTAATCTTAAAGTCTGAATCAGTCAGAGTTTCTTAATCAGTCAGTGTTTTGCTATTTCGGAAACTAGCCATTTTACCGATAAATATCATCGAAATTAAAGGAGTTTATCATCTTAGCACCATCCCTCCAATGTTATTTTGATCATAGGTTTATTTGGATATGCTACTGAATCGACCCTACAGGAAATTTAGAGCCGCGCGCTCTCTGTAATGTAAATGTAAAAATCTAACTTCCAAAAAATAAAAGAGGGCGCTAGTGAAATTATTTTTGGTGGCTCCGCTGAAAGCATCACTGATGAGAATTTAATATTCGAAACAGGTGTCTGGTGCATGAAAATTGGTTTGAAATTTTCTTCAAGAAAGTATAGAGTTGGCACACCTCCGTATTATTAATATAAACATTTATTTCTTGTTGCAGTGTGGAGCTGTTAAAATTGTTTCCCGTGACTTGATGTTTGTTAAGTGTATTGATTACTTGTTTCCAACTCTGTCGCCTGAAAGAAGCTTTGTTTTGGCCCTTTATCAATTTGACATCATATCTATATTTTTGCTGTTTCGAAAATTTGCCATTTCATCGAAAAATATCATCGAAATTAAAGGAGTTAACATCTTAGCACCATTCCCCCATTGCTATTTTGAACGTAGATTTGATTTGAATATGCTACTGATTTGATCCTATAGGAAATTGGAGCCGCGCACTCTCTTTAAAGTAAATGCAAAGATTTAAATTCCAAAAGTAAAACTAGATTGATTGGCACTTTGGCAGAAAGCATCACTGATGAGAATTTAATATTCGAAACACGTGTCTGGTGCATGTATAATTGGTTTGAAATTTTCTTCAAGAAGGTACAGAGTTGGAACACTTCCGTATTATCAATATAAACACTTATTTCTTATTGCAGTGTGGCCAGTTAAAACCGCATTTTAATGCCTGGAACATGTACTATATATATATTTACCTGTAATGTTCACGCTGATAATTTCTGATGTCAGGTTGAAGACGCCATTGTAAGCCTGACAATAATACTCTCCACTGGCATTACTGTTGAGGTTTCCAATGAGAAGGGTGTTACCGGTAGATATCGGGATGTTGTTTTTATACCATATGTAAGTACAATTTGGACTGCAGTACCCAATATAACGTATTGGTCCGATAACACGTTCATGACATTTGTCCACATCGATATGGTACTCCGTCTTGTAAGGTAACAGCTGATGTGGCTCTGTAAGTAACATTTGATGATAACATTATATCCGTTCTTAACATCAGCGTAGAGATGATTTCGGACCAGTACTGTAATAGTTGCAGAGTCGGACGTCATATAAATACATGTTATATGCAAGAAGGAGATGCTTACTCTTCCTGGGCACCAGGTCTCACTCCCATATCGGGAGTTCGCTTCTTTTCATATGGTGGAGGTTTCTGTTTGTTTGCTTTAGTTCCTGTCTTATCCTGATTTTGTATGCCTTCGGTTTATGATTTTCTGAATTATCGATTTTGTGCTGTATACAGGGATATGGTCATTAACCATATTTGTCACATATACCATATACAAATACGCCTTTGTCTGTGTTGTGTCAATATATGCTTAAACAAGAGGCACAAGAGGGCCCAGATCGCTCATCTGTGTATGATAGTGTGCAATTTGATGGAGCCCCTTGAGTACTTGCTACTTGTAAAACACGTTGCAAAATATTGTGAAACTGTTTTGAACAGTAATGATGTAAGTTTACATTTATCTTTATAGAAATTTTCTGTTTAATCATGTTGTGAAATATAAACATTTTCTTTCTGATATTACAATCACCCAAGTACAATCTTTTCCAAAACAAAATCAGCAAAGTAAAACTAACATTAAAAAACGCAGACTACAAGCAGAATATACATGGATCACGAAACATCAAACTGCCCATCACTAGGACTTAAGGTTAGGGTTGCGACTACAGGGAGATAACTCTATTTTTATATCACGTAATATTTGAAACCGACATGGACGATAAATGGTATTAGCTCAGTTTGTTGCATTATTTCAGAAAAAAATAATACTCCTTGAAATTTTCATTGCTGAATGGATATTTTGAGGGAAAATGCATATTTTTCAACGAAAAATCGCTGAAAATCCGAAAAAAATTGTCATTTTAGCATGAGTTCTGCTTCTATAGATTCAAACATCAGAATATATCCTATTCGTTATTCTCTTTACAAATGAGAGAATTAGAAATTCGAACTTCGAGTAAATCTCTATGTTTATGGATCAAAATGTTGATTTTTTTAACAAATTATTGTTCTATTTATAGAAACAGTCATTTTACTCAAAAACGAATTCGGGTACATATTAGTTTGACTGCTTTAGGATAAAGCAGTATCTTAGCTCTATACATAGAAAAAAATTTGTGTACCTGGCGACCTTCTAGCTATTAATAAAAATAACGAGTTGTTGCCATGGTAACCAACAAAATCGTATTAATACGAAAGTACACTCCTGAGAACTGTTTATTTTATCAAAATTTTTAAAAATAGGCTTTAATTCATACACAAGCTATAAGAATCCAGAAAAATAAGGGTATATATGACTTTTTCAATTTTCATGCATTGCAGAGGTATGTAAAGTTATGATGCGAGTATTCTCCAAAATGACGAAAATGTTAAAATAGGCCAAAAACTGACGTTTATAGCCAAAAAACAAGACGGGCAAATTTTGATTTTTTGGTCTGAATAGTTCGAGGAGATGTTCCTCTACATGTTGACATATCCATCTTTCGTCTACATCATTTCTATCAAAAGTCGCCACCCTGACCTTAATGATCATATATATAGACAGGGAAATATTCCTTCATCCTCCACAAACATCAATATGATTTCTATCGGGTCTACAATTAAAAGGAAACACAGATCACACGGAAAACGGCGCAACATAAAATTAAGAAGGCAATCTAGAATCCATCGTACGCTAGACTAATACGTAATAACGGAAGGCATGAACTACTACACGCTCTGTCATCGATTCCGGCCGTTAAAACAAATCTGTCTTGGATGAACTTCTACTGGCGTATTGCAAAAATACGGACTGATATAGGCTTAACATCATCGTTAGATTTTGTTTCAATAAACTTTATCCAGCTATCAAAAGTATTCAACCGAAAAGAAGATTCATCAAAATTGAGTTTATAAACAAAGACCTCATGCAGTTAACATTGAACAGAGCAAACAGGAATGATATAGCTACACCATTTTTGAATCTTGATATCAAAATCAATAACGGAGAAATTCAGACAAAGATATATGACAAAAGATAAGACTTTGGCTTCAACATATTTAATTTTCCTTGGCTTGATGGCGATGTTCCACGAATGCCATCGTACGGCAATTACACCTCTCATCTCATCAGATACTCTAGAGATTGCTCCCATGTTTCGGGCTTCCATGGCAAAAATATACAAATGACAAAATACCTTAGCAGTCTAGGATTTAGATACAGTATCACAAACTTGTAAAATCTTTTTGGAGCTTCGTTCAAAATGTTGACGACTCCAACATCAGAGTATGTATCATTGGGAATTTCATTGCCTTCATTTTACGGTGACCTAATAAACAAAGTCAGATGGATCAAATGCAGATCAAACTTCAACAACAAATGTAAGAAAATAGTCGATCGCCTGCATTACCGAGGATATGATCCCAATGTCATCACAAAAACACTGGGCATGGTACTGGACCAATCTACAGTTTTGTACCATTGTCTTTCCCAACGTTTCACACTGGACAACCTTAACGACGAGACTCCATGTTGGGCCTTGTTCAAATCTCGTCAGAGAAATCTTGGTCTTAATTCTCTGTCCTATCTCGGGTGATTGATCATGAGCTCGCTTCAGCCAGCAGAGCAAAGACTGTTATAAGCATGCCGTAGAATTTTTTAGATCCATTTACTTAGAATCTGTGTTACAAGAGGCCGCTGCGTTTAACTATCTTGTTTGTGATATCGCCTTACAATGAGAAGTTTTATGTCTATACAATCGTGTGTCTATGGAGACCTCTGTGTATCCGGATAAGTGGGACGGCTGTACGCACGTAATCCAGATAACCACACCAATTGCTAATAGCAAATGGCCGTCTAAAGTCGGGGCCGGGTGCACATTGGTCCCCTTCCTAAAACAAATACACGACAATAATCACTAGAACATCATACAAAACAATCGAAACAGGCGTACAGAAACATCAAACATTAATGACAACGCATAAAAGGAAGGAGACTAATAAAATGTGGGCCGTGTCCTCGACAATGATGAAACTTTCCTCATTTGTGCATTTTGAATCGATGAACAACATATCAAAGTTTGGACAATGTCGAGGACACGGCCCATAGTTAATTTCAGTGATGAATTGAAATACAAAGAAAACCTCAGATTTCTGAAACCGTCCAAGGTTCTCGGCGTTGTATTACACAGTCAACTTCCGATTCTGAAAAATCTTTGGCTATGAAATATTTCAATAAATCTTGCTTATATGTTTTTTTTATGAAAATTGCAGAGCCAAAATGGGCCCTTACCGTACCTGGTCCTTTTTCTGAAATTTTGTGTAGTAGTTGCACCGGCACCGGTTGTCCATTGGTATCGTTGGTCTATGTGTCTATGGTGAAAATTATTATGTACCGAAAAACTAAGCAGGATGGGTCGGATGCATGCTACAGGACCCACGTTTTAGAAAGTTTAAGCAATTTCAATAACAGAAACTTTCGAATGCGTTGAAGAGACAGACGATCAACCGAAGTTGACCGAACTGGGCTACATGTGCCCTCGGGGACTCCTGGTCCACCAGCAGTGACACTCACGAAGTGGTATAAATGTTAACCTGCGATGTTTTTCGGTCCATTTTTGGACATTATAACTTTCACACTCTTTTGTCATACACTTTCATATAGAGAGGGAAGTCATGCTGGAATTCTCATCCATATATTTCAAAACAATAAGTCTGATGAATATTAAAAAAAAGAATACATAAACTTACCCCAAAAATAAACGCTGAAGTAAACTCGTGTGCTTGCAATACTATTTCTTGTGTACCAATGCCATAAGCCCTCACTTCCCGAGGTTATCGATGAATAGAAAACATTGTTGGGCGATACAACTCTGCTGTAGCGTTTGAATTCACTTACGTATAATATATATGTATAAGTACAAGGCGGGTTACAGTCAGCACTGACTGAAAAATATTCTTCAGATGAACTCTCATAATTGATAATGTTTCCATGTGGAATAGTTGTTATATTCCTTGGTCCATCTACAAATTAAATAGCTTCAATTGGTAATTAAGCAAGAATTCTATCTATAATTTTGAATTTCATATGCATGTAACTCGATTTGCTGACATTTACATTTCTCAAGAATATATCATTCTCCTGGAAAACAAATTATTAGTCATGTGAACTAAATATAAAAACAAAAGTGTTAAGATAAACATCGATGAGGTGTTTATCAGTAATTCAGTCTCAAAGTCCAGGAGGCAAGGCGAAGTCATTAAAATGGGAACAGATGCGAACCCCGGAATAAACAATACTCCGAAGTGAGACCAGGTGCCCCGGGATAGTCAACGTCCCCTGTAGCATACAACGCCACATGCATATATAACAAGATAATATGTAGTGAAATTTAGTTCAAAATGTAAATTAATACTAATAAAGAGGAATTATATCAATAGTCTGTTGTGATTAATGTTTTGATGTTTTCATACCGTCTTTGGTTTGAAATATTTGTATATAGGGAAGTCCGGAAATTACACTAAAGTGACAAACAGTCGGTTAGTTTTCAAATAAGTATTTGAAGAGGTTTTAGTTCAATGGTTCTCTCTGGATTATACCAACAATATACAGTTAAAGTATACCATTGAGGGATTTAGCACGATTCTGGTTCCCCGAGACCAGACCTATTTCCCGAGGCGAAGCCGAGGGAAATAGGTCTGGTCGAGGGGAACCAGAATCGCGCTACATGTAACTCCCTCAATGGCATACATTAACTGTTTTATTATACCGAACAAACATTATACTGAAACAAACATATCTCTTAGGTTCACATGGTTCCAACGGAAATTCTAATGATTTTGCCTTGCCTTCTCGACGGAATGACTGAGTAACGGAAAATATTAATTTTTGATGATAAGATAAACAGAAACATCATTTAACATACTCATACATGTTTAATATTTGATTGTTTTATTTCATTGCGGATTTACTTATGTGCTAAGCGGATAGGAGGCGGATTACTCTGCTTGCGTATCAATAGCGTCATCCGATCAACCTTAAACGGCGCTGATTGGCTGATACTGACACAACCCCAAAGAAGCTCCGTCCCATTTTGAAACTAACTAGGGAAATAGTCTTCTCAACTAACGCACGCCCTTTGCAGGGAAATAGTCTTATCAGGCCATTTTCAGGGATTTAGTTCAATTTAATGAGTCTCTTTTAATATAGGAAAAAATCAGTAGAGGTATAATAATAATAATTATGTCCAAATTTCTTCGCACTAGATTTAACATCCTTTTTTGTCCTACATACAAAGATTGAATAGATATGTAATATCATTCGATGTTTTTTAACTTCTCAAATTAAAGAACATCGAGAGCAATTGTTTATATTCATCGTTATTTTAAATACACCACCGTGAATAATAAGGACCTTGAAACGATATCTGGATTTTGCGGCTGTTTAGTTGGAATATCAACATTATGAACATGTCTACGCTGTAGAATTGAAAGGTCGTAAGTGCAATTTGCAAATTTTTCAGGAGAGAGATAAAACTGTTTTACATTGCTATCTTGCAATCCAAGAGAAAAAAAAACCATAAAATCTTTGCATTTGGGTAAATAAACAAAAGGCAACATTTTTTCCATAAAAAATTCGGTATAAATACAAAAACTTACTACATATATCACATGCGACCTTTCATACTCATGAAACTTGGGTTTTTTGGTAATACTATATTATTTCCTTTATAAGACTTTGGGATATGAAAGGTCGTAACTTACACTTACGACCTTTTAGAGGTAAAATTAAGGCAAATTATGGGTCGTATCTGACACATACGATAATTGTTCAAGTATTCTGCCCAATTACTTGTACTGCATTCGTATCCGAGTGTTGATCTCTGAGTATGCGTTCAAAGCTGGAATACATGCTTCTTAGTGAACTTGATTCGTACTCTTGTCCGTTCTTCTGTATCACTGATACGAAAAAATGAGATAGATAGACATTAAGTTCATTCGGTAGGATTTCATGTAGGGGCCTAGCTTCATTGTTCATAGACAAAAATTCTTGCAGCAATTTAAGTTATGACGCATTATTTCGACAAAAATCTAGGACAACGATTGGGTAAGACCGGTCACATGGTGACCGTACATGATACTATGTACGGTCAGTAAAATTTCATGTACGACTTCCTGTTTTAGAATAAAAAGTTAGAAAACCAAGATGGCGGATACAGAGTTGTTGCTATGACGATTCATATTGATAAAAGAAAACACTGCATTATTTTTTATCGTGACTGCGCTTGGTCTGGTCCACGGTAGCTCTGGTGTTCTTGGGGTGCTCTCTACAGCGGAGGGAAATCGATATTTTTCAAAGTGACCCAGTTAGAAAGAGCAGATAACTCTATGCGAGTAAACAAAGGACAAGATGGCAAACGTTTTGCCGAGAGCAATGCGGAAGAAATTTCAGCAAAAAGACGTATGCTGAATGCAGAAACAACGCTAAAATTCATCAAATCGGCAGCTAAAATATTCAAAGAGTATCTTGCACAGAAGGGACAAGATGAAAACTTCGAGAATTTTGACGACATGTCACTGGACGAGTGTCTTGGACATTTTTATCTGGATCTGCGCAAAGGAGATGGGAGTTACTATAAGGCAAATTCACTAGAATCAATTCGCCATGGTATCAACAGACATTTGAAGAGTCCCCCTTTCAACTGAAAGTCCGATATAATCAAGGATTCGGCTTTCACTGACAGCAATACCAATTTCAAGGCAACTATGGCAGAATTGAAACGTATGGGAAAGGGCGACGTTACACATTTTCCTATTATATCCGATTCAGATTTACAGAAGTTGTATTTTAGTATTCACATGTCGACGTTAACCCCGCAAGGACTGTTTAACAAGGTGCATTTTGACGCAAGATTGTATTTCTGCCGCAGACGCAATAAAAACATGTACTCCATGACCCAGGACACATTTTACATTGTGAACGATGAAAATACTGGCCGGAAATATGTGGAAAAGGTTGTTGACGAGATGACAAAGAACCGCCGCTTCGGCAAGGAGGCTTCTTCTGGTTTAATGCCAGAAACACCTGGTAAGTATAATTTATTCTGTATTCAGCATGTTCAGAAACTTTCGAAATTGTTTCATGAATGTACAGAATGTATAACCAGGCATTAAAATACAAAAGAAAGGAGGGGATCTCCAACAACACCTAGTTGCAGCATCAACAGCAACCTCCCAAAACACCCACTGTAAAACACAAAAATGACACGCACAGAAAGAGACGCAGTAGTACAAAGAACGTCAAATCACAGAAAAACATAAAACACAAATGACTACACATAAACCAACGAGACCAATGGGCAAACGGTGCCGACTTAGGACGTAACGTATGGAAATACGTCGATACGAGTCATTTAGTACAACAACATTTCAAACGCCAGTACAAAATGTTCAAACAGAGTGTAATGGTTACATTAACGATAACAATCGTAATTTGTATTTCCAGATTCGCCCTTCTGTCATGTCGCATCATTTGAAAGTTACATTTCGAAGCTGCACCCAGGGAATGCGAGGTTAAAACATTTTTAAACTTGTATGTAAAATTTTTGGTACCTGTTCATGCTGTATCTTAATTAGGTAGTCATAAAAAGGTAAAATATGCTTTTAAATTAATGTACGTATTAAAGATTGTATTATGAAATAAAATTTACGGTTTAGTATGTTTTGTTTCATGCTTTTTCCCTTTCTGTATATTTTCAGAATTTGGCAGAGACCAAAGGACACATTTAACGCTGAGGACCAGATCTGGTACTGTAATGTGCCCGTAGGGGAGAAGAAATTAAGTTCCTTTATGAGTGGTCTAAGCAAAAGCGTTGGATTGTCAAAATCGTACACAAATCACTCAATCCGTGCCACAGGGGCAACTATCTTGTCCAAAGGCATGTATGGGCTTGCACATGTCATGGCTGTAACAGGACATAAATCCGTACAAAGTCTTAGCGTTTATCAGAGAGTCAGTAGTGATGAGAAAATCCAGATGGCAGATATGCTATTCAAAAACATTGTGCCAGTCCCAAAAAATGTGCTTCCAGCATTGCCGTCCACTGAGCAACTTGGTAGCAGTATGCCCCCTGCTGGATCTGAAAATGTGATGGCTCCAGCTTTGCCGTCCACGGAACGACCTACCATTATGCGTCCGATTCCCTTCTGACACAGGAGTTATCGGGAGTAAACATGGAGGAAATATTCTGTGATTTTGAAAATGTGTCTGTACAAGTGCCTCAAGTTCAAAGTAGTAGCATTAACATGATGAGAAATTCAACACATTCCACGCAGCCAATTTTTCACAATTGTACTGTGAACATAAACAACCTCACACTCTCCCATTTGTAAACGGTTCAACACATAAAACAAAAAACCATATTGCAAATATCTTCATTGTTAAATTTGTTGTTGTGTTTAGTCATTTTATTGATACACAGTTGTTGAAAATTATATTTATTGTTGAAATAATTTTTTTTTTGCTTTACATATTTTCTGTCAGTAATATCCATATATGGTACAGTACTGCAACCCACTTGTTTGACAATTCTATCCTATCCACTTTATCCTATCCTATCCCAGCCTATCCTATCATATCCTATCCACCTCATTCTAATTCATTTCTATCCAATCCTATCCTACATCCTATCCTATCCTATCCTACATCCTATCCTATCCTACATCATATCCTACATCCTATCCTATGCTATCCACCTTTATCTACTTCTCATCATCTTTAGCGATATTATGATTAAAACTAAATGACTTGATACAAAGTCATGCATTAGTAGTAAATTATCTGTAATTATTGCTGGTTTTTTTTTTTTTTTTTTTTTTTTGGATTTTATAAAAATGAAAATTATTTAGATGATTGAATACCATTTTTGCATTTGCTGTGAAAGAAACAAAAATATAACATTAAAACCTCCAAGTCTGTTTTTTATTGAAATAAAATTTACATTACCCATTAAGTCAAGTGAAATTTTTCAATGGAATTTTTCGAATTTAATCAAATAAGTATGTTTGTCTCCTAATAACTTAAAGATTAAAAAAGAAAGATTAGATTGAAGAACGAGGTGGATAGGATGTAGGATAGGATAGGATGTTGGATAGGATGTAGGATATGATAGGATGTTGGGTAGGATGTTGGATAGGATGTAGGATAGAATAGAATACTACATTGTTTAGATTTGAGGATCACTGACGAGGGTTAAGTACCCGAAACGTGCATGTCTGGTCCACGTTGCCAATTTATCTGTTCTTAAATGATGCTATTCAATTTGAAGACGTTTACATTTATACCACTTGGTGAGTGTCACTGCTGGTGGACCAGGAGTCCCCGAGGGCACATGTAGCCAAGTTCGATCGATTTCGGTTGATCGTTTCTTCAACGCATTCTAAATTTCTGTTATCAAAATTTCTAAAAATTTCTAAAAAGTGGGTCCTGTAGCATCATATCCCACCAATCCTGCTACGTCTTTCGATACGCTTTTTCGACATAGTAACTTTCATACTTTTTTGGAATACTACATTGTTTAGATTTGAGGATCACTGACGAGGGTTAAGTACCCGAAACGTGCATGTCTGGTCCACGTTGCCAATTTATCTGTTCTTAAATGATGCTATTCAATTTGAAGACGTTTACATTCTATCTACTTTCTATCCTACATCCTATCCTATCCATTTTTTGTCAAACAAGTGGGTTGCAGGACTGTACCTCCTATTGTAAATGAAGAAAAGGGTCCTTGACGAAATAAAACACTTGTTTGTTCAGTTCCTGACTGTACACGGAAAAATGTCGGGTTGGTACAATCTATGGAAGGATCTGCTTCGCCTCGCCTTCCATAGATTGTACCAACCCGACAACCTGATAGTTTAAGGCATTTTGAAGCAGATCCAAACCTAAATTGCCTTGCTGTAACAGAATGAGAATTGCAAATGCATCAACACAGTTATTTTCATTTGATGGATTGTTATTAGGGCCTAAAGGGGTGAGACCACGAAGCCCGATGTTGGCCCTAATTTTGAACATTGTACTTCATAGAATTTTTAACTATGATTTGACATTTTGAAACATTCTCTACTCAATCACGAATCTATCTTTTGTCTACATTGCGTTTATCGATAGCTTTTGGCCCTTCGAAAACACCAAAATTGGTCATATTCCGCGAAATTGATGCAAAAACTACATATTTCTATAAAATCAGCAATGGCCGCATGCATTAACTAGGATGAAAAAATATATGTGAAAGATTATCATTATATCTTTTGTCATAAACATTTTATCTCAGTTAACGCATGCGGCCCCATTGAATTCTTCCACAAAAGACGAAATTTCAAGCAATTTTCGCCATATTTTGTCAATAACGTCAAAATGACGTCACTTCATGACGTCATTATAGTTAAATGGCACTATGTTTGGTGATATTTTTCTTTTCATTAAAAGCGGTGAACATTTGTGTATTTTCATGAGAGATATCAAGTATTCCCCATGAAAATTATTTTTAGAGAAAAATCGAGGGCCGATTTAGGGATCTCGTGGCCCTACCCCTTTGTGTTTAATGTAGCCTGCAACACTTCGAGATCACTAACCACTTGATCGGACGGATCATCCCGAAGATATTTAACTAGCCTGGCCAGTATGTGAAATTCACCATTGCAAGCCTGAATTACATAAATTCCATATGATCCCATCGGTTTTGTTATGTCCTTTGTAATATGCCCCGATATTGACGACATCACCTATCTTGGAATTGGAATCCGCCATGTTTGTAAACAATGCAGACAATTACATAACGCGGAGTAATACACGCATGTAAATTACGCATATATTCGCATTTCCCAAACTTTACGGAACCGATGAAAAACGGCATAAACCTTCTCATGTGCCAGAATCATTAGGAAAGATTGTCCTTTATCTGTACTTAAATGATGCTATTTGAATTTGAATACGTTTAACATTTGTACCACTTTGTGAGTGTCACTGCTGCTGGACCAGAAATCCCCGAGGGCACATGTAGCCAAGATCAATCAACGCATTCGAAAATTTCCTTCATCAAAATGTCTTGAAATTTCTAAAACGTTGGTCCTGTAGCATCATATCACACCCATCCTACTACGTCTTTCGGTACATTTTTTGACATAATAACTGTTACAATCTTTGGCCATATTATATTGTTAAGAATAAAGCCTGTTTTTGTGAAACACGAATGCCCCCGGTGGCATCTTTGTTAGTATAAACACCATTTTCTGTTGAGTACGTGAAAGGACAAAGTCAAGGTGACGAAGTCAAAACTTTTTGCTATCAATGAAATGGTCTTGTCACAAGGAATACACATGTGAAATATGAAAGCCCTATCACTTACCATTCAAAAGTTATGCCCAATGTTAAAGTTTTTGAAAAGTAGGTCAAAGGTCAAGGTCACGAGGTCAAAAATTTTGGTATCAATGAAAAGGTCTTGTCACAAGGAATACACATGTGAAATATGAAATCCCTATCACTTACCATTCAAAAGTTATGCCCAATGTTAAAGTTTTTAGTTCGGACAAACAGACAGACAGACAAACAGACGGACAGGCCAAAAACTATATGCCCCCGAATCTGTGATTCCGGGGGCATAATGAGGATCACTGACAAGGGTTAAGTACCCGAAACGTGCATGTCTGGTCCATGCTGCAAATTTATAAGAATTGGTAGGGCTTTTGATGGTGAGTTTTGAAATACGATCTCGGTTTTTGTGTTTTTGTGTCTTTTCATTCACTGATGGCACAGTTATAAAAGGCTTAAAAAGCAATACTTACAAGTAACGTTGAGATTAATATTGCTGGACGCATGGAAAGAATGACAATCATTCCAAGCGATGCAAAATACATTGTTCCCGGTCGTATAGTCGTATGACTCATCCACAGATGGTATATAAAGGTCCTTGCCATCAAAAGTTCCCTCTGGATAATACCAACGATAGTGAGTACAAGGTGGTGTGCATTCCACGAAACATGTCAACGTCAACGGAGATTCTAATCTAACGTGTAAGTAGTCTGTTGAGTTGGAAACATCTATGATAGAAAAAATATGAAAGATTGTTTTCATCAGCATATAACAATACTAGTTTTATATCTTTTAATTACGGCAAATTTAAATATACTACATTGTTCTTTCTTTTACAATTCAGATACAAAAACTTACATGAACTAAAGTTTCTACTTCTGTAAGTCTCTAAATCAGGATGATCACTGCATTCTCCTATTTTGAAAAATGAAATTATTAAAGATGCATGGACTTGATCGATTTCTTTTATTTCAAAGCTCTACCTTAATCGATTTTATTTATTTATTTTTTTTTCTTTGCTTATTAAGAGTCCAAGCAACATCACAGTCAATGTCACAACATCAACTCTAGGTATCAAAATTAAAGTGTTTGTAACGAGAAATTAAATCCCATTCACCAAATATATGAAAAATATGTACAAATATCAATGAAATATGTGGCAATAAAATGGACAAAATAAATATAGAACAAGACTTTCTCACTAAAAAAACCAGACAAACAGACGGTGACCCATAGAAACACGACAGACAACTTTATAGATTTAAAAAAATCTCCAGAGTCCAGTTAAAGTGAGGAATGCACTGAAAGTGGCGTTTTTAAAACGCGTCGTGCTTATTTCACATGAACCAATTTAAATATCTTTGCGATTGGGGCTGAAAACGAAAGAGATATTCATAAAAATGGGTAAAAGTTGATGTAATGTTTGAGTTGCAGCTAATGCAAAGACATAATGGAAACATAAAATTCTATCAGAAAAAAAAAAGAAATCGACTGCAGCATCCAAACCTAAACACCAAAACTCCCCATGCGAAGAGGTAGAGTAGACAGCACAGTAACAGACGCAAAAAGGACCAGGAACATCAAATGCGATATGGAAATATTCAACACAAAAGGCTTCACATAAACCATCGAGACCAATGGGCCATACGTGTCGACAAAGACGACAATTTGACACGTAGGTAATGGTGCAGTTATTCGGATTAAGCGCAACCCTCCCACTTTTGCGGTTGTCCACAGGTCTCGAAGAATGCGCAATTGTTGTGTAAAATGACCTCTTCCTGTCCTTCTGTTCCACTGCTCTCTATCAAGTCTAAGTCAGAAAATGTCAGACAAATGAATGAGTACATAGATATAAAAAAGAGGGCTAACGAAATACAGTCCGTGCTCTGCTGGCTATAACGAGCTCATGCATGTTATTACCGGAGGAGAGGACAGGTGGTCGGGGCTTTGTCATCTCTAAAGGGATTTGAACAGGGCACGTTATGGAGTTCCGTCACAGTCAGAGCGCAAGTCTTAAGAATGCGCTGGTAACAGGCTGTAGATTGGTCAAGTACAAAAGCCTAGTGTTCGTCTGATGACATAAGGACCATATCCACGGTAAAAGGGTCTTTAATTATTCTGACGTATTTTCGATTGTTATGCTGTCTACCTTTGATCTCTCTTATTTTGTTTATGTCACCATAAAAGGCAGGTTGTGAAATACAGAAAGTAATGTACTCCTTGTTGCTTGTATAGGTCCGATCTTTAAAAGAAGCTGACAGTATTTTTTGTAAAATTTCCAGAAAGATTGAATAAGTTTATGAGCGCTGAAATCTTGACCTAAACGTCTCTTGGTTATTTGTTAATTTCTACTCTGAAAATCCAAAACATTAGTACATGCTCTAGCATACCGGATCACTGATCAGGATTTATTATCCGAATCATGTATATCTGTTGCACCCCATATAGATATCTCTGTTAAAAAGATTGGTCTTCGGAAGCAAATTTGAACATTTTCACGAGCCAAAATAATTCAAAGATGATAAAGTTTTGTTTGGAATCACCTCCTTTTAATTTTCAGATAGCTTTTTCCTCAGATATGAATGGCTCAAAATATTAAGAAGGGTCTATCCAAGAACGTAATCAAATAAGAAAATATATCCAAACCAACTGTAGAATCTGATCATACTTACCTACTACATCGGTGTCGTCAATCTTAATCACTTGAATTTTTATACTTTCAGTATCAAGAAAAGGCGAATCAGCAACACAGGAATATTCACCAAAATCACCCTCTGTCAGATTACGAATCTCTAAATCTGTTTGATTCAAATTTCCTCTCGGTGTTTTCCAATATGTAGTGTCATTGTATATTATATCATCTGACAATATACAAGATATTGGTCCAAGGTGTTCTCCCATTTCCATTTCGTATATCCTTTGTGATGGAAATATTTGCAAGTTCCCTGGTCTCTCTGAAAATCCATTCGAACATCTTTCAAAAAGAATGTTTAACATCTTTATATTCTAAACGTTGTATTTTGAATCAGCATAAGTACCTAACTGACATATAGCGAGGTAAATAAAAACTTACCCGAGACATTGATATTCAATGCTGTTGAGTCTATCATCTCAGTTCCATTGTATACTTTGCATTCATAGTATCCGCTATCACTTTGACCTGCGTTCTCTATGTAAAGTGTATTACCAAAGGAAAAGATGCTGTAATCCTTGTACCAAATATACGAACACGGAGGATCACATCTTCCTAGGAATCTAATTGGTCCAATATTGTTCGTATGTAAAGTGTTGACAGTGATATTTTGCAGATCCGGTGCTAATGTATGATTTCGATCAGCTAGAATATAAACAATACAGAATAAAGGGTTTTTTTTACCATTTATTTAAACGTTCACAAGTAAACATCTCCAAATGTACGATGTAGTTTTCCCTCAATTTTTGGTGTTGATACCTCGATCAACCAAAAAAAAAATACAATGATTCCGTAACTCACTTATGTATATATTCATTGTGAAGTAGTAGTAATAATATCCAAAGTTATACATTCTCCAGTACCACTGTCCACTGTTGTATCGCCATGCTGGTATATCATGACAATTTCCACATCTTAAACGTCTATAGGGATCATAAAGGCGAGTATTACAGTCAGTACTGCAGTCTCCAGTCTCACTCAACAAACGTAGTTTTAATACTTCGCCTTCGTCAGCGTCAATCATTTTGGTTTTCGGAAGAACATCTACAATTTATGAAGAAACATATATACAAAATATTTACCCGAATAACAATAAACAACAATAATTTTCTTTTTCAGTCGTGCTTTTATCAAATGTTCTTTATTGCATGACATGAATTGGAAGATATTTAACATTAATAAAGATTGCCTTTGGTTTAGTGTATCAATATAACAAATATTTCGTTTCATCTCCTTTACATCTCTGGACAAACAATATCATCAAAGCTATTAGCAACTTATTCGTTTTTTTTAATTACATTAATTACTTCATAATAATTTCTAATGTCTTCTTTACAATTGAGTATTTTCAAAGAATCTGATTCATTAAAAAAAATCGGCTATCATGAAAAGACTAAAATAAAATCACAATCAAACTTGCATAAGACATAAATTCTTATTTCTGTGGAGCTAAATGGTCCATAGTTGTCGTTAAACGCCAGGCAGAACAATGGTCCGTAGAGTTGATAATCCATCTCCCTTGTCACATTCACATTGAGAACACTGCCGTTGACTTGGAAGTTTTGGTGATACCACTGATACTGACATGGTGGATCACAGTTAGCGGAGCATGTTATCCGAAGTTCGTCATCCTCTACTCTGGTGTAGTAAGTGGTGGTAGGGTTTAAGCTTACACTGACGGTAGACGGTGTGACATTATCATCGTCAGTCTCCACAGTTACTACATTGTTAGAGAAAATAGAACTCTAAAATAAATGTAAATTTAGCTTTCCCTGCCTGCGTACAGTTTTGGTCGCAATTTTAAAATATCAAAGCCGTAAATTGTCATTTTATTGAGGAACGATGATTTATTAGCAAATTCATTTGGTTCTTAAAAAATGTATATGACAACAACAACATTAACAAAACAATTGAATTGAATACAGATTTCTTTTCAACACTTCGTTTTTTATCTCAGTCTATTTAACTCATGTAGTTTACGTGAAAATGCACATATTATATATTGATATATATATATATGATACTGTTCTTGCCTCCATTACTGCCATAGATGAGTAAAGCTAAAATGATGACTGGAATATCCATCATCTATAACCATACCCTAGAAAAAAACAATAATACATTAGTGAATAAAAATCAAATATTAAAGCCGAAACCAGATTCCAAAAATCACAATCGAAAGGTCTAGGAATGGGGGGATACAAAACAGAACTAACAGCTAAAATAAGCTTAAAAATAAAAAAAAATGATAACTGAAAGTCTATCAATTACCAAAAAAAGAAGCAAAACAGCCAAACCATAATGCAAATCAGCAATAATTAATTCCCAATGGAGATAGTTTTTCGCGAAGTTATCCTGCTTGATAGTCAACATCCGTCACTGTAGCTGCTCACAGGGAAAAAGTCATAACATATACTACATGTATTCGTCTTATTGTAGACAGCATCAGTGATTGAAAGTCAAACGCAAAACATAGAATCAGAATCCAAAACTCACACATTAACGGACAAATTCTGTGAAAAAAAATATCATATGGGTTAAAGAGGATACTGACGATAACAAACGAAGATAAGAAGTTCTCCAACATTGCAAACAACGAAACAACGAAACGTTTCCTCATGAACATGTGTACAAACAGACGGAGACAATAGCAAAGCGTCCTAAACTTATGAGGGACACGACTATCTTAAAGAGTCTAGAGTAAGAAAGGAATAATTTTTGGATGGCAAAAATCAAATATAGCGCTGAATTGATTAAAGAAATAAATAAAGAAGAGGTCACCGTACTATGGTCATTGGATTTGAACTATTATAATAATAAGAAATTGCCAAAACATACTCAGAATTAATTAATCTGCTTTTAAATGATGCTAATGAATTTGAAGACGTTTAACATTTGTACCACTTGGTGAGTGTCACTGCTGGTGGACCAGGAGTCCCAGAGGGCACATGTAGCAAAGTTGGATCAATTTCGGTTGGTCGTTTCTTTAAACGCATTCGAAAATTTATGTTTACACAATTTCCCCAAATTTCTTAAACCTGGGTCCTGTAGCATCATGTCCCAGCCATCTTGCTACGTCTTTTGGTATATTTTTGACGTAATTTTCACCCATTTAGGCCATATTTCATTGTTTGGATTGAGGAACACTGACGAGGGTTAAATACCCGAAACGTGCATGTCTGATCCACGCTGTTAATTAATCTGCTTTTAAATGATGCTAATCAATTTGAAGACGTTTAACATTGAAAGGATTCATCATGTATCAGGAAATAGCACTCAATAATCAGGAACAAACTCAATGGAATTCCTGAAACGGATGGTAGTTTTAATGTACCGAGAGAGTGATTATCTCCATGATGATTTTTTTTTTCAACAAAAATAAATTTTCCCTAGCTTGACGTTGATGTCCCTAGATTACCGTAATACGGTATCTACATTTCGCAGCACATCTGGTATGCTAGAGCATGTACTGATGTTTTGGATTTTCATAGTAGAAATTTACAAATTACCAAGAAACTTTAGGTCAAGGTTTTCGCTTTCAAAAACGAGTAAAGACTTTCTGGGAAATTTACAAGAATTGTCAACTTCTTTTGAAATTCGGATCCATACAAGCAACAGAGTATATAAATTTGGGTATTTCACAACCTGCATCTTATGGTGACATAATTAAAAATGTAATGATCGCTGTGCGATATAAGTCCCCTACCGGCGGCATAAATTCATGTCCTGCATCACTGTTCATCAGTTCATTATCTGCAACAACAGGCATGAAAAAGTCCGGAAAACTGAAAATTTCAGGAAATTTGCCAAGTCCAAGGGCCATAACTCTTGTAAAAAAAGGCCAATGGAAACCAAACTCAATCTTGGTCTGTATCACACTAAGATGTATTCATATACCATACATCAGTGCATAATTTGCAATGGAACCGAAGAAAAGTCCGGAAAACTGACATTTTTATAAAATTTGCTAAGTTCAAGGACCATAACTCTTGTAAAAATAGGTCAATCTAAAGCAAACACAAACTTGATCTGTACCACATTGAGATATACCCACATACCAACAATGAAAAGAAGGGAGGAGATCTCCAACAAGACTCCGTTGCAGCATCAACAGTAAAACACCAAAACACCCGATGCAAAAACACAAAAGACGAGTACAGCACGAGACGGAAAAGAGACACACGACATGTAAACATCAAACACAAAAGACTACACATAAACCGACGAGACCAATGGGTAACCGGTGCCGACTTTGGACGGCCATTTGTCACGCAAGTAGCAAATGGTGTGGTTATCCTGGATTACGTGCGCACAACCCTCTCACTTCTCCAATTACCCAGAGGTCTCGAAGAACGTACAATTGTGGTGTAAAACAACCTCCTCATTGTAAGATGACATCACACAAACAAGACCGCGAAACGCAGAGGCCCCAGAGACACAGATGAATATGTAAATAGATATAAAAAGAGGGCATGCTTAATACGGTCCGTGCTCTGCCGGCTGTAGCGAGCTCATGTATGTAATCACCCGATGAGTCCGACTGACATTCAGAGAGGACAGGTGGTCGGGCCCTGTCTTCTTTAAAGAGGTTTGGACAGGGCCCGTCATGGAGTCCCGTCGTCACAGCCAGTCAGAGTGCAAGTCTCAAGGATGCGCTTGTACAAGACCGTAGATTGGTCAAGTACCAACCTAGTGTCCGTCTGGTGACATTAGGATCATATCCACGGTATAAAAGGCGTTTGATGATTCTGACGCATTTTCGATGCCTACCTTTGATCCTTTTTATTTTGTTTATCATATCACCATTAAAACAGGTTGTGTAATACCAATAGTAATGTACTCTGTTGCATGTATAGATCCGAATTTTAAAAGAAGTTGACTGTAATTTTTGTAAAATTTCCAGAAAGTCTGAACTAGTTTATGAAAGCGGAAACCTTGACCTAAAAGTTTTTTGGTAATTTGTAAATTTCCACTGTGAAAATCCAAAATATCAGTACATGCTCTAGCGTACCGGATGAGCTGTGATATGTAAATGCCGTATGACGGTAATCTTGGAACATCACCGTCAAGCCAGGGGAAATTTACTATGTTGAATCCAAAATGAGTTCCATTTATGCAACAACAGCAAAAAATAAAAAATTCCGAAAAACTGAAATTTTCATAAAATTTGCCAAGTCCAAGGGCCATAACTCGTGTAAAAGTAGGTCAATCTAAAGCAAACTCAAACTTGATCTGTACCACATTGAGATATATCCACATACCAACAATGAGTTCCATTAATGCAACAACAGCGAAAAAAAAGTCCGGAAAACTGAAATTTTCATAAAATTTGTTAAGTCCAAGGGCCATAACTCTTGTAAAATTGAGTCAATCAAAAGCAAACTCAAACTTGATCTGTATCACATTGAGATATAGCCACATACCAAAAATGAGTTCAATATATGCATCAACAGCAAAAAAAGTCCGGAAAACTGAAAATGGGACAGACGGACAGACAGACAGACAGACGGACGAACAGACAGACAGACGGACGGACAGACAGACAGACTGAGAGGAAACTAAGAGTCCCCTACGGCGTTGCCGGTAGAGGACTAACAAAATAAGAATGATCAACGGTAGACAGAATTACCATCGAAATTGTGTTTGAATCATTAAACGCCTTTTATACCGTTAATATGATCCTTCTATCACGAAACGGACACTTGGCTTGGACACCAGTACCCGAAACGTGTATGTCTGATCCATGCTACATATTTATCTGTTCTTAAATGATGCTATTGAATTTGAAGACGTTCAACATTTGTACCATTTGGTGAGTGTCACTGCTGATGGACCAGAAGTCACTGAGGACACATGTAGCCAACTTCGGTTGATCGTTTTTTTAAACCCATTCGAAAATCTATAATCAAAATTCCTTTGAATTTCTAAAGCGTTGGTCCTGTAGCATCATATCCCCAATCCTGCTACGTCTTTCGGTACATTTTTATAATTAATAATTTTCACACTCTTTTGGATACATATCATTGTTTTGATTGAGGATCACTGACGGTCTGGTCCATGCTGCCAATAGATCTGTTCTTAAATTATGCTTTTGAATTTGAAGACGTTAAACATCCTTGTACCAATGCATTCTTAAGAATTACACTCTGACTGACTGTGATGACAGGACTCCATCACGGGCCTTGTCCAAACCTATTTAGAGAAGACAGGGCCCGATCACTTGTCATCTCTTAATGTCAGCCGAGGAGGGTGATCACATGCATGAGCTCGCTTTACATATCCATCTGTGTATTTCTTGGGCCCCTTCGTTATGCTGTCTGTTTGTATGTTCATCTAAGAGGATGTAATTATACCTTCGAGACTTGGTAATCGGAAAAGTGGGAGGGTTGTGCTAACGTAATCCGGATAACCAAGCCATCTGCTTCTTGCGTGACAGATGAGCGTCATAAGTCGGCACCGGCTTCCCATTGGTCTCGGTGGTTTATGTGTGGTCTTTTGTGTTTCATGTTTCTATGGTCTGAGTTGTCCCTTTTGTGTCTCTTTCTTTTTGTGTCTGATCTGTGTTTTTGCATTGGCTGCATTGTGGTTTGTTGGTGCCGCAACCGAGTGTTGTTGGAGACCCCTTCCTTTCTTCTAATGATATGCAAATGATTTGCGAATATATCATGTTTGAATAAGCCTTCAATGTGGATACGATACGATATTCTACCTACATAAAATGTAACATTCAAGTAAAGTTAAAAATGATTTTATTTTTCATGCTTTTTCTACATTTGTTGATGATTTTCCATTAAACTCATTGATGCAAAAAGTGGCACCTATTGTTTCTTGATATAGTGGTCAGAAACAATAAGTTTATGCAAAAATATTTTGTGTCTTCAACATTTTCAGGTTACTCTCAAAATTGCCATATGGCAATCTGATTAATCTGCTGAAAGAAGGGAGAAGGACAACACTGCTTATATTACTAAAAAAGCCTACAAATAAGAATACAGTCAAGAACTCTTTACTTATTCTTTAAACAAAACACGTTACACTAATTTCTTATTTTCTTCTCATACGTGAAATTTAATGAATGATTTCCTATAATATTATTTATTAAACGATACTGAAATATTGAATATCGGTACCGACAAACCTTTAAGTGATAACAAAAAGATACATATCAAAGAAAAGATATGAAATATCAAACTGAGCATTAAGACAAAAACGCACTAACAAATATTTCAACATATGAAATACCTAGTATCCCAACTTTATTTTAATCTGACTAATTATAGCAATTGGATAATGTGCATGATATTTCATATTAAGCAGGGTTTTGGAACAATGGAATTGCATTTATCAATTGTAGTTTTATCGAGTTTATTCAGGGTGGCGCTTTTTACAATTATTTTTGGTCATTCAGTGGCCAATCAGCGAAATTCGGGTAACACTAAAACAGAAACTGGAATGGGCTATGGGCTTCCCTTTTTGTCCTACATGTACGTATTGCATGTATGATACTATACTTGCATTAGATATGCAACATGATTCATATTAGTACAGCGCATTTTGACAGTGCCACCTGTAATGCATTCTAGAATTGTTTCGGTACTTGCACTGGACATCGTAGTTCATAAGATAAGATGTGTAGTTTCTCTGCAGCTGTGTCATTCTCTCTGTCTATTCGTTCATTTTTTTTTTCTTTTCGCATGAGCAAGTTCAGTTTTGTATTTTTTTCCAAAATTCGTAAGCCTTGCTATTGTTGGTTTTTTTTTAATCTGGTGTCGGCTTTTTTGTTTGATTTTCATTCACTCATAATTGTATAATACAGATTTTTATAAATATGAAATTCTAAATGAACACCTAAAATATTAAGATAAAAAGAAAATTATTTCACGAGAAAAACTACGTATTAATGATATCTCAAAACTAGAATAATTGCCTACCTTCCTGTTATCTTTGCTTTGATAATTACAATGAGAAATTCTGCTTATCAGAAACTTGTTAAAGCAAAAATTTGTAGTATGCAAATACCTTGTCACCAAGGAAGTACTAATGTTCATCGGTCAAAAACCAGTCACATGTACTTGTCATTCTATTTGTTTTTGCAGAATATTTGAATAATTTGTAGTCACGAGAAAGTGATGTTTGTTCAATGAAACCTCATATCTAAATAACTCAATACTGAGCGAATCAAATGAGTGAAGAACTTCCTAAGACCTGTATATAATACTTATATTCCTATCATTTGTGTCAATAAAACTTTGATGTCAAACAGAAAAAAAATGTTCTGATTAAACAATAAAAATGGAAAAAGCAAATCTATGTGAAAAATCTTGTTGATTAAGATTAAAATTCATGCACACTGAAAAGTTTTTGGCTTATTTGTATGTCCTCAAAATAGTTTAAGTTAAACAAAGCTTAACCTTGGAAACAACATTTTTAAATTTGGACCTCTATGTTAAAATTGTTAACAGGGATATTTTGACAAGTGTATATTGCAAAAGCGATGGATTTGACCAGGGTAGGAATGGGACAATATTACGAAGGAAAAAAGAGGGGTCATTAAATCAGCAGTATTTTGTATTGCAAGCACATAACCAGCCGAGAAACAGAGATTTGTTTATACAATATACATGAAGTCACATCGCGATTGTATATACTCCTCATAATCTCATTAGAAACACCAGAGCTCGCTGAAATGTTACGGACTTTCGCAGTAAAATTAAATGAATCACTGTAACAGTAAAATTTGAGGTCAATAATTCCGATATCATCATTACCTTGTAAAATTCTTCAGACAATTTAACAATTTCTTTTGCATATTTTTTTTCAAATTTCGGGAAAATTCGACCACCAGAGTATGCATCATACAGAATTTCTTTGACTTCATTTTTGTTATTTGAAAAAAATAGAAGGATAGAATGAGTAATATTTACATTACTAGTAGATTCCCCATGTTAAACGCCCATTAGGCAACTAGAGTTATATTCCAATAACTTGTGTTGCTATCGTGACTTCACATTATTCACGTTAAAGATTTGCATCTAGGGACAATTTACCAACATTCAAATACATTTGACGCTAGAGCAGGCAAAATGTGCGAAATGCATGATCCTGATCCCCCTTGGAAGATTGACTACGAGCTTACGTCAGTCTGCAAAGTGGAGACTTGTTTGTATATCAATCAAGGCAGAGCGGGAACTGGTTTTTTTTTTTTTTTTTTCAAATCCATAAAAGATATCGATCTTCCGTCCTATTTCTAAAAATACCGTTATCCTACAATTCGACTTCAAACAAAAACAGAGCGTCTTGAGTGACATCGATTTATTTCGGGTATCTGGTAGACTATGTACATGTAATACTCTTCTCTCTCTCTCTCTCTCTCTCTCTCTCTCTCTGGGACATTGTTTCCCGCTTATCAGTAACAAAGCAGTACTCATGATTCAGCAGATTGTGATGGACATTTATCCATGTACCAGAAACAAATATATAAAAGAATTTTCATAGAAAGCCCTATTTTAACCTTGTCTAAACAGCGCATGTTAAAATAAGCGAGTTACGCTACCGTGTCCGGTTTCGTACGTTGACTTGTCCCAAAAAAGCGTGGTCCACGAAGAAGGGATATCACACGGCCACAGCAATGACTGAAATCGCAGCTAAGAGTTATTACTTAACGCCAGAGAAAATGGGGTTTATGCCACTCGAAAGTCACAGTATTCGTATATTGCACATTCAACACAAATTTTATCTATACACTGCTATTTCTTTAATTTTCATCCAAGAACTTTAAAATGTGTTTCAAAATGTTTATCAACGATTTGGCGTGAGATTTCTATTTCTGTTCTTAGCTCAAAGTATAATAATATACTACCAGTGGAGTTATCTCTCTTAGCTCACCAAAATATCAAATAAATCGTTCGAAATACACAACACGTCATGAAAGGGGAATATTAAAAATCTTTTTACATATTATTATTGTTATTATATATGAGTCTTTGCTGCTACAGCTTATGCTAGATTTACACTTACTGATCCATATCGTGGAGAATTGTAAAAGCATAACCATTCACACCAATTTACATGTACATGAAGAATTACTGGCGCACAGCCATCCCACTTTTCCGGAATCCCATATGTCTCGAAGACTATACAATAGTTGTGACCACACAAACAATTCAGCAACACACACTTAAATATGTAAATGGATATTAAAACAAAGGTCTAGCAAAAGCAGTCCGTACTCTTTCAGTTATGTGGTTACCCGAGAAGTCCGACCAACATTCAGAAATGACATTGGGTTGGGGCATTGTGTTCTCTAAAGAGGTTTGGACTGGGCCCGTCATGGAGTCCCGTCAGTTCAGTCAGAGTTGGGTTAATTCTTTAGAATGTGTTGGTACAAGGCTGTTGTCGGAGCGCAATTCTTAAGAATTTGCTGGTGCGAGGCTGTAGATTGGCCAAATACCATGCCGAATGTCCATCTGGTGACAGCAGGATCTATCCACGGCACAAAAGACGGTTGATGATTGATGATTCTGTCCACGGCACAAAAGACGGTTGATGATTCTGACGCATTTTCGATTGAAATTCTGTCCACCCTTAAACCTCCTTATTTTGTTAATTATGCCACCATAATAGGCAGGCTCTGAAATTCCAAAAAGTAATATACTCTACTGCATGTACAGGTCCGAATTTCAGAGTAATTTTAGTTTATGAAGCCGGAAATCTTGACCTAAATTTTTTTGATAGTGTTTTTAAAATTTCTACTGTGAAAATTCGAAACATTAGTGCATGCCCTAGCGTACCGGATGAATTGAGACATGTAATACTGTATGACGGTAGCCTTGGAACATTCCCGTCAAGCAAAGGAAAATGTATTAAATGCATTAAAATAGCATTTTTCATCATACACACTCATACGAAGCTCTCCGTTAACAATTTTGATGTTTAGGTCTTAATATGGTGTTTCATTATGTGTAACGTTTGCTTTATTAAGTGTCAATACATGTAGGTAATATCATTCTTATATTTTCAAAACAAGGTGTGGTCAGTAGTCACAATATCATCCAGGTATCTAAAAGAATCATTCGTACATCTGAATCAAAGGGCAACAAACTACAAATCATACACACCCACTACGTCTTTCGGTATATACATGTATTTGGACATAAAAACTTTCCCACCCTTTGGCCATATTGCAATGTTTAGATTGAGGATCAAGTACCCAAAACGTGCACGTCTGGTCCATGCTGCAATTTTATCTTATCTTAAATGATGCTACTGAATTTGAAGTTTAACAATTTTCCAAATGAAATGATAAGAATTCTTGACTTGCCAATATGTTGGAGAAACAGGCCAGGCCTTAAAATCTCGTTTTAGAAGTCATTCGTATCAGATAAGAAACTCACGTCACAAAAAGCAAAGAAATGTCCTTTATAATCACTTCGCTAAGTACAACCATTCCATTTCGGATATAACTATTACACCGGTTCAGTCTTTTGCTAAATTTAAAAATCTTCGTAAAACCGTAATTAAAAAACGCCGACTACAAACTGAACTTGCTTGGATCACGAAACTCCAAACTGCGTACCCCCTTGGTTTAAACGATCAAATTTATGGATAAGGAAACATTTCCTCGACGTCAACTAATATTAATGTATTTTCAATCCGCCCAAACACTAGACGGAAGCATAGGTCTCACGGAAGACGACAAAGCCGAAAACTCAGAATAAGATCTAGATTACACCGTACCCTCAACGATCTTCTGATCATTTCACGCAACGGCGGCAGACATGAACTGCTTCATGCTCTCTCATCAATTCTAGCAGTTCAATTGAAATCTATCTTGGATGAAGCTGAAAAACTGATTAATTTAGACTAAATATTATTGTTGCATTCGCACAGAATAAACTTTATCCAGTTGTTAAACCCCCCCCCCCCCCTATTAAACGATTCATAAAAATTCCATTTATTAACAAAGGTTTCGATCTTCTTAACATCTCTAATATTTTTCGGGATCATCGTGTACAAAGAACTATTCCTCAATATTTTGAGAATTTAGAACCTCCTCTTATTTGTTACAAGTATAAGAAACCTATTAGAAATTTCGTATTTAACTACAATAAAGTAACATCAGATCCTTAAATACTCGAATCAAGCCCTGCTTCTTGAGAATGTGCAACGTCTGAATACCTATATAAATCAGCTGGTCATATTGTTACAGGTGATTTTTCAATAATCCAGGACAGACAGCTCCGTTGTCTTCTCAAAAAAGGACCTAAGTTTAGAATCCCATCCAAGATAGATTTTATCAAATGTCGCGAAGTACTAAAGGAAGCCTTAGATAACTATACCAAACGATGGTGTAATTCGGAAAGAGTCGAATCGCATTCTCTGAATGACTGGAAAAACCTCATTTTGAACATTACTGACATTCGAATAGACAACTTCCACAAAAATCCTCATCTTTTTGAAAATCCAAGTTCTAGATCTGGAAGATATTTCAAATCCAAATTACGTAATTTACATGAAAATTTTTTCTTCGCTCCTGCAGATAAAGCAGCCAACAACACCATAATCATATGAAAACGTTACTACATATCAACTTTAGTTTCGGAACTTTCGTCTACAAATACTTATATCAAAAGCAATGAAAGTGTCCCCAATATTTTGAGCAAACATAACAGTGAAATGTCTTCATTTAACATCCCTGTTTCTAAATTGGACCTTCCTACAATATACTGCATGCCAAAACTGCACAAATCCCCTAACAAATTTAGATACATTGCTAATTCTAGCAACTGCTCAACTTCATGTTTGTCTAGAAATCTGACGTCAGTCCTCATGGCGGTTAAGGAACATGTTGCAAAATATTGTGAAACTGTTCTGAACAGGAATGATGTAAATTTATTTTGGTCTATTAAAAATTCAGGGGATGTGATTGACAAAATGAAATCTAGAAATTTTCAAGCAAATACGATTTCTTCATACGACTTTTTAAATATGTACACCACGCTTCCTCACGACAAGATTAATGATCAATTGTCCAAACTTATTAAATGGTGCTATAATCGAGAGGGGAAAATTTATATTTATACATCTGAATCAAAGGGTTTCTTTTCCGCTACAGAATACAAATCATACAAATCATGGACATGTAGCGACCTGTGTAGTGCCTAGTCCTTCCTCTTGGACAACATTTATGTCTCTACAAGCAGGTTGTAGGGATTCCTATGGGTACAAATTGTGCGCCTCTTGTTGCAGATTTATTTTTATACACATATGAAAAAGAACTTATTCAAAATCTTCAAAAACAAAGAAAAGAAGATGATGTGAAGTGTTTCATTGGTACTTCTAGGTACCTGGATGATATTCTTACTATCGATAATCCTGTTTTTGAAAAGTATAAAGATGTTATTTATCCACAAGAATTGACTCTAAACAAGGCAAACGTTACAGACACAGAATCACCATTTTTGGACCTAAATATCAAAGTTGTCAATGGAGAAATTCATGCTAGTGTGTATGACAAACGAGATGATTTTGGATTCAACAAAGTAAATTTCCCCTGGCTTGACGGTGATGTCCCTAAATTACCGTCATACGGTATCCACATTTCACAGCTCATCCGGTATGCTAGAGCATGTACTGATGTTTTGGATTTTCATAGTAGAAATTTACAAATTACAAAGAAACTTTTAGGTCAAGGTTTTCGCTTTCACAAACTAGTAAAGACTTTCTTGAAATTTTACAAAAAAATATGATCAACTTCTTGAAATTCGGACCCATGAAAGCAACAGAGTATATTACTTTAGGTATTTCACAACCCGCATTTCATGGTGACATAGTTAACAAAATAAAAAGGATCAAAGGTAGACGACATAACTATCGAAAATGCGTCAGAGTCATCAAACGCCTTTTATACCGTGGATATGATCCTAATGTCACCAGACGGACACTAAGCTTGGTACTTGACCAATCTACAGTCTTGTACGAGCGCATTCTTAAGACTTGTACTCTGACTGACTGTGACGACGGGACTCCATGACGGGCCTGTCCAAACCTCTTTAGAGAAGACAGGGCCCCGACCACCTGTCCTCTCTGAATGTCAGTCGAACTCCTCGGGTGATAACATATACGAGCTCGCTACAGCCGGCAGAGCACGGACTGTATTACGCACGTCCTCTTTTTATATCCATTTACATATTCATCTGTGTTGCTTGGACCCCTGTGTTTTACGGTCTTGTTTGTGTGTGGTCATCTAACAGTGAGGAGGTTGTTTTACACCAAAATTGTGCGTTCTTCGAGACCTCTGGGAAATCGGAATAGTGGTAGGGTTGTGCGCACGTAATCCAGGATAACCACACTGTCTGCTATTAACGTGGCAGATGGCCGTCCTAAGTCGGCACCGGTTGCCCATTGGTCTCGTTGGTTTATTGTAGTCCTTTGTGTTTGATGTTTCTATGGTGTGAGTTGATGTTCCTTGTCCCTTTTGTGTCTCTTTATGTGGGTGTCTGTTATGTGTTTTTTGCATTGGGTGTTTTCGGGGTTTTGCTGTTGGTGCTGCAACCTAATGTTGTTGGAGATACCCTCCTTTCTTGCATATATATACATTTATACGAATCAGAATCATGTTCGAATGTGCATATAAAACGGACTGGTTAAATAAGGGTAGTGAGAATCTACGCGAAAAGTGTAACTGTTACAGCACATACGAGTTTTCACTTAAATCAAATACGAGAGAACATTTACTTCGTTATTGATAATTTCAACCACAATGTTGGGTTGTCTGCTGGTGGACTATGGGAAATGCTTCGCCTACTTTCAAAGTGTTTCGGCACTTGTCTTGAAATATACTTGAAAATTCTCCGTTACCAAAGCTGATCACCTATTCGAATTATAAGGCATAGTTCTGTCCTTGGCTGGTTCTTTGGCATAAACTTTTGGTTATCTTTAAACTCCTGCTCTTCATAACATAGATATCCTCTATTCTGGCCTCGAGCATCACTGATGAGATATAACTTGTTAAAATGAGCATATGGTGCACTGAAAATAATACGAGGGAACACTTATTACAATATGGATAGTGCTGATGGTTTCAAAGCAAACAGTCTTATTCTATTCGTCTGTTCAAAATATGTTGAATCTATTTATCTATTCGTATATCAGTATCTAAACTTTTTTCTTAAATATTTACTTACTTATTCATCTGTCTTTCTAATTATTCATTTATTAGTCCTCTTTTTATTTTGTTCGGGAAGTTCTTAATGACAAATTGACTTACGTAACTTCTGCTTTTAGAATTGTATTTACCCTTATTAGCTGATGCATGAAAAATGAAATGAAATATTCACCCGATGGCATTGACCGTCTGGCAAAGTCATGACGATTTCGGTTCAGCCGGAATCCATCCTGAACCGTCCGGCGACTCAAAATTTAGTATTTACATTTGACTGAACTAAATGAAAGAAGAAGCGGTACGTCCGGCAAAGGGTTGGCGTCGGCGAGCGCTTACTCCGTGTTATGATCTCTTATTGGACCTTAATGATTCCTTTAACATTAAATACTCATTATTACGCATCAGTGACGGTAAATCTTTAATTAATAATGTCGTGGTTAGTTATACAGATACCCAACAAATGCGCAGACGACTTTAAATATTTTGGAAGCCTTTAGAATTGGGGTTTATAATTTTTGATTTCCGATACTGTGGGCAAGAAAAGTGGCAACTATACATGGCTATGAGATTAATAAGTCAACTTAGCAGCCGACTGGCTGTGTGTCCCGGGGGAAGAATTTTGGTGGTGCCAATGCCACCGTGCTCTAATGGGATTGACCAACAAGACTGAATGAGCCTACAGATCGTTGACATCCATGGTCATACTTGTATACGTCATAACCAATGGGCGGAAAATCTTTTAAGGGAGTTTCTATTATTTATCTTGAATTGTTTATTTGGTTTTTGTGAAATTTAAAAAATTCAAAAATTAAGCAGTTGATGGATTCAATGCAAAACTCATCTGTACACCTTCGAGTCATACATATTCTGATCACCCGATCACGGACTTCGGTAGTTTTGAAAGATTTTGGTAACATATTCAATATTTCTGAAAGTCTATTTAATAGATGTGCACTAATTCATTTTTTATAGATACTTGATTATTTTCAGATACAAATGAAGACTGAGAGTAAAAGATTAAAAACTGCTATGGGATAAATGCTCCATTCAATATATTTTCATCAATTTATTTTATATATTATTTCAATCAATAATCCGATCTTATAAGCGACGAATTTTTGCATTGTGAGATGAACACTATGATATCTTAAGGCAAAGAGTCATTTTGTTTAATTAATTAAACAGTCTTCTGGTCATTTCCGGTTTCTATTTTTGAAAAGCCGACATTTTGTGACTTTTCGTCAATTTTCTCACGAAATTCAAAACTTTTAACATAGTTCCTTGACACAGTCATTAGTTTAAAGTAACTTTCTTCGTACCAGAAATATATGTATATTATAAGAACCAGACTTATTTACATTCACATACATTTCTGTGTTACTCACTGTTCTTTTTAACTTTGTCTGGATGTTATGTACCATGTATTGACTTTCCCGTCTGTGTATTGGTAATCAGCTGTTGACTTTACCAAATCTGCCCCAACTTCGTGCTAAGACTTTAGTATAACATGGCTTATTGAGAAAGAGAAACTGAACAAATATTTAAAAACGGTCATTCGGCTTTTTGAACTCCACCGACCTTCATTGTTAAAATTTCTGTTTTAGACATCAAAGTCAAAATGTTTTATTGGAAATTAAGCTGAACAAATATTATCATTGTAAAAATGAAATCAAGGCAAGTAGTTTGCATGGGTAAGATATATACTTGGTCAATGAAGGCAGTTATTCTTACTTGGTTTACGTCAACGATTTCATTAGCACAGTATCACAAAGTAAAGACCCCATGCAGGAGTTCAATTCAAGGTAACGAGAAGCCATATCGTGTAGAATTTGCCCCTGTCATATTTTCGGTTCCCGGTGCCATTGTAGTAATTAAATCCCTTTTGTCCAATTTTTTTTTTTTTTTTTTTTCTTTTTTTTTTTTTTTTTTTTGGTGCTGTGAAGTACATATACTATCTCTTTTTTAAACTCTCCTGGTTTTGTATTTGCCGATTTGTTTGTAAGCCCTGATACATGTACATCACATGGTGAGAAAAGCAAATACACAAAAAGTTGTGGTACATTTATATCATTTGCATGTTGAATGAGATAATTTTGTAATATTACAGTGTTTCTTTCGCTTTCTCGCTCCCTCGCTCTTCCTATTTTTTCCTTTCAATACTTTACGTGACTATAATAAATGTTTTATAACATGAGCAGAAGCTACGAAATCAAATCGGACAAGAAAACAATCATAGATTGAACAAAGGCGACAAAACTTTTCATTTTGTGTCGTTTTGTGTCAATATTGAATATTTTACACTACAATGTTAGAGGGATTCTAATTAGGACTTTTGAAGTCAAGCAGATAATGAGCAAACATTAATGACGTTTTCACCTGCCTTCAGCATACCTGTATTGATGTCAGTGTAACGCCGACTATTGAACATAAAGTATCGAATTTTGACTATTGACCTTAGATTTTATGTAAAAATAAGAACAAATTTGCTATAGAACAAAAGTTGGCTGTTCTCTTCACAGAAAAGGCTCATTATAAGATACTTCATGATCGGTGTTTAGAATAAATATTTATTATTTGATAATTGACGAAGCTTAAAAGGCACATGTCAAATCTAGTTTTTAAAGCTGTGTACAATTCCATGTGAGGCATTACATTGTAAAAATTAACACGCCATGTTTTTCTTGCTTCCTTAATGAAATCCAACATTCATATCTTGATTATGTAAGTAGATTATATTCTTATATTTTCTTCCTTTTTATTTTTTCTTTTTCACTTTCGTCGTTTTTTTTGGGGGGGGGATCTTTTCTATGAATATTTACACTTACCTTAAATTGTGTCTTTTCTCCGCCCGTCTTTTTTTTTTCAAAGTTCATTTAATTTCAGTTTTCTGTCGCTAGGCTCTGTCAGAAAGTAATTGTGAAACAGTAAGTTTAAAATAATGTTCAGATTAGTACAGGAAAAGATGTTGCAGTTTAAGAATATTCATCTTTGCTATTTGAAGTTCTGAATGTAACAAGTATATACAAAACAATCTAATCTTCAGTAAATACACTATATTTTGATTCGAAACATGAATATTTTCTGCAATGATTTCTTATTTTCGATCACAATTAGATTTATGTTTTTAACTGAATAAACCAATTTTGATAATGACTTGAATTTCGGGAAAACATACATATAAGGCGGTTTTTTTTTATTATTATAATAATTATTATTCATTTATTTCAAATGCATACACATGAGTTTTTATTTTTGTTATTCTTTTATAGTAATGTTCATTACGGAACAGCAAGTTTGGAATTAATGTATATTAATCATAAAATCCTATGAGATTAAGAAATGCCTCGAAATTCGAAACTTTGAGTCATTGTGTATGGAAATAGTGTATAACTCACCATAAATCATATTCAGTAGAAATGTAATTGATTGAATATGCAAATTGAATATACAAAAAGTGAGGAGAGAGAAAGAAGCCTGTCATAAAAAAAGAATCATTGAAAAATGCCAGTATGTAGGTCAGCAAATGCTCATTGATTGGATTGTCAGCAAACAATATCCCCTTTTCTACTGCTTTTTGAAACAAAATAACGATGTCTTGTAAGTTTTACAGTTCAAAAGTTTAATCATGGATGAGTGCCTTCTGTCCTCTATGTTGATGAATTCGGACTAAATCCGCTTAAAATTCGGTTCTGCTGGTAATAACGATCCCGTTTTTGACAGACATATAAAATTTTGTCAATATAAATTGATGCCTTTCTTGCAATTTGCCATCCCCTGCAATTTTGTCATAATAGATAGGTTTAACACCCGAAAAATTAACATTAAAAGGTCGTACATTGAACCGATATAAACAAAACAGCAAATCCCAGCCTATGGGCATAGTAACGTTACATTAACATGTAGATAGATTTGTGTGTTATCTTACCCAGCCCACCATATTGTTGTAACATATTTGTCCCGACACGGACATCTCACGCCCTCTGGTGACCACAGCGCTCCGTAAAGTTCATTACACAATCACAGACTCAAGCCAAGTCTCCTGTGGGAAGTGGTAATCCGGAGCTGTAGGCTATAATCAGGGATATGGACACTATAATTTACACTCCATCATTATGGACACTTTAATTTACACTCCATCATTACTGAAAATCAGTATTTTCTCACCGACACTCTCCGTATTGTCTGTGTACATTGTATATATTGTATATACATGTATTGCAAAACAAAATGACCGAAACTGCCAAAATACTGTAGGACTTCAAGATGGCATCATATCGTCTGTCTGTAGTTCTGTCTGTATATTATTCAATTATTTTCAGTACCAAAAACCATGATCTCATAAAATTTACCATATATGGTCAATGCCAAACCATCTCTAGTCATGTTCAAATGTAAGTTTTTCTACTTTCTTAGTTTGAATATACAGTGAATTACATGTAGTACTTGTTCATACAGGTTTTTACCTCTTGGAAATAAAAATACATGTACAATGGACATGTCAGGGAGTAAAAATACTAGGAATTTTCTTAGGTTTTGACAACCTAGTTCTTCTTATAAACTACAAATTGCAATGTTTTATTTCTGTATTTATAATCAGTATGTGGAAATGGTTATTAGAAGACATAATACAATCTAAAGAGAAAACTTTTTAACATTTAATTCAATGAAGAAAGTTACGAAAATTCCTGAAACTTTTCGTAAGAATGTTTGTGAAACTGGGCCCAGTGGGTTTTTTTTTTTTTAAGTTGTAGTCGACCATGGATTGTTCTTTTAAAATCATACACTATTGGGACTCTCTGTTAAACTACACTGCTCAAAAAATTAAGGGAGCAATGTTTCTACTTTCATATAACATGTATCACACATGTTTGCAGCTACTTATTTTATATAATGAACATAAATACATTCAGACATATTTAATAGTCGTTTCTTAATTACCAATGTCTGTATTGAACAGATCAACCATATACACATGATAAAACTTGATGATGTAGCCTTGCTTATCCCAATTTTTTACAAGGAACATTTCAGTTACTGATCTTATCAAATTTTAATCCACGGAAAAGTCTTTTCACAAGGAATACAGATATGGAATATGAAAGCCCTATCACTTACCATTCAAAAGTTATGGACAATAACAGTTAACGTTTTGGTAAAACAAAGGAGGGGATCTGGAGGACAACAACACCAGGTTGCAGCACCCACAGCAAAACTCCAAAACACCCAATGCAAAAAACACAGAGCAGACATGCACAGAAAGAGACGCAAAAGGGACAAGGAACACCAACTCACGACACAGAAACATCAAGCGCAAAAGACCACACATAAACCAACGAGACCAATGGGCAACCGGTGACGACTGTAACTTAATTCAAAATTGCATTTTTCGAGAGCTTGAATTTTGGATACAATGTACATTTCTTGAACACAATTATTTTGAAGACAAGAAATTAATATTATCATTGAAAAATGTATATCAATGGTTGCATTTGTAAAAGGTTAAGTACATGCATTACTACAGTATGAGAGAGGTGCCATCAAAACCCTGACATGATATATAGATGTACGCTACTAGTATATAGATTTGCTTTCAACTCTTATTTTTCTCTCCCTCACAAGTTGTTGGCGTAACTTGATGATATTTGACAATATAGCCGGGTAATGATCATTTCGATTTTTAATTTCCCAGTATTCACCTTTTGATGGCGTGGTTTCGAATTCTGATATTTGTCCTTTCTCAAACGCTCAACAGATCATGATCTTATTAATTCAACAACGAAGCAACAATTTATCATTAATTAGAAAAATATATTTTACGAGTCGGTCCTCCGCGAGACAGGACCCTTGAAAATCAATACATCTCTCATTTCAAAAAGAGAACGTTTAAAATTTCGTTTGAATGAATTTGATCTGGAGGCATCGAATTGACAAACTCGACCCGTGATTGGTTAATACCATTTTGACAGCGAAGTTCCCCCTTGTCGCTTACAAGTATGATAAAGAATGGTTTATGTCCTTAAAACATCATTATCAGTATTGTACCGTGTATTATATAAGATTTGTAAAGCGGCCCTTTGAAGTTTCAATTGAAATCCATTTCACTGAATACATCTACAGAAATGAACAAGCCTGCCGCGGTTTCATCCAGTAAGTTATTAATTTATCTGATATACATGTATTCAACTTTGAAAGAAAACCATCTTTAGAAACTTTAGAAATTTTTTATTCGTTCTTGACATTATTTCATGAATTTTTTTTCAATTAATACAGCATATTTTTATGCATTTTTGATGATATATTTTTTTTTTTTTTGCATTAGTCTCTTTTCCTTTTATCAAAAATGACCTCAAGAGTCTTACCAATAATTGCACCCCCTAGAGAAAGTGCTTTATCATATTCATATGACTTGATATTAATTTCAAGAGACTTTAATTTAATATATGTGTCACGTTTTAGAAAATTAAAAAAGGAAGACTTTTCGTTAAGAAGATGTTTCTAATGAATCTTGTTTTCAAAGGTTTTTGAAAAAGTATCAAAACAATCATTTGAAATTTCTTTTTTTGATATGAAACAAAGATGTTATAAAAAATTAGATTCTTTCATTTCTCCATGTTAAGCAATAATCGAGAATATTTTTAATTTATTATTTTCTGTTTGAATTAATTTCATCGGGAAATTATTTTTTTAGACTTAATGAAACTTTGAATAAACAAATTTCATAAAAATGATTAGAAATTTTTTTTTATTACATTGAGTAATGTTTTTGTCATTCGACAAGACAATTTTGTTTATGCTACCATGTGAATAAAGGTTTGCTTTCTTACTCTTAATTTCATTGCTTTGTGAAAATAGCTGCATAGAAACATAACAAACATAACTCTTTTCTTTTCTTTTTTTTTATTTCATTTTAAAATGAAGAGCATATCAAATGTCCGTAAACATTATCATTTGTGATTACATGTATCAACATTGTGTCATAAAATTGTAGAATAGGATAAATCTGTGGCTTACGTTTTTATTCGAAAATTCGAACATCAGTTGGAAAGCACGATTGGAATTCATTCAGTAAAATATTGAGAAAATTAAACAATTTTAGTAGATGGAGTTCTGTTCTAAAAAGAACAGAGTTATCTCCACCTCCTAGAGGCACGTAGAGAATCAACTTTTATTTTATTGGTTGATCGAAGTATCAAAGCAAAAATAAACGAAGAAAAAACTCCGAAAACTGCATCTTCCCGTCTCAGTTGACACGTGGATCACGTTTACTATAACCTGCAAACCAATGAAAATAACGTAAACTTACCTACTGAAATTAAAGATGTACAATTTCTTTTTGCACAGATCTGCTATATTTAACCTCCTTAGAAGTGTGAACAAACCAGATTTTGAATTTATTTATTATTATTTTTATTCTCTATCTTTTTCTTTTCTTTCAATCTATTAATCTTTTTCATTATTAAAGTATTTTACAAGAGAAAAACATCTCTAGATGTTTCCATTAAATCGATAAAATTCCACATAATTTATGTTATTTTGCAAATGCTATAAATTTGCGCACGGCGAAATTCGAATTATTGTTAGCTATAGTACATGTACACTGGTGGTAGTATCGATGAATAAAATTATAGTAAAAGTAGTTCTTCATCTCATTTAACTGCCGTTATTGAAACGATAACTAAAAATTCATAATTTATTTCACTATTAACATCAAATCCAGAGAACAGAACGTTTACAGTGCTCGCCCAGCATCGGAAACTCTGTTATATTTTACAAGTCATTCCATTAATTCCTATCTCTGTGGGGAACCAGCTTTAGTTTCAAGTGATTAAAAAACAAAAAAAGAAGTCCTTCTAAAACCTCGTAATTTTTCTTCAGTTTTTAATAAAGTGTCTAAAAAGGTAGAAAAGCAATACTGGATGTTAATAAAAATCTACCAGACGGGGGTTCCACATGCGCGCGCGTTACAACAGTGTAAACACCTGTTGATAGATCTATGCATATTCGTTAGTAGTTTCAATCCCAAATCAAATTGAATCAAGTAGAAGTATTATCATAAAGTAAAATTAAAGAGTCTACTCAGTGACGAAGCATAGGTATCTGGGTCTAAATAAAGATAATTGTCACCGATGTATAGATAGATTTTCAACGTTTCGTTCTTATATTGAAATTTATTCGGTTCTTCTTCTGATAAATTGCATAATTCTGTGAGTTAAATGCAAAAGAGATTTTATTAAGTTTTGGTCAAATAGAGAAATTAGAAAGTGGAGAGGCAAAACTGTGCAATAAAGCACACTTTTGTACATCAGTGTAAATAGACAGTTACCCCCCGAATATTTTGATTTAATTTCGAATGCCTTAATTTATTGGATAATGTACCTTGGTTTTGATCGGGATCTGAAGCTGATTTATTTTCCTCTCAATTTATAAGAAACTTACATAGACTGGATTGTAAAACAATTATTCAGTTCAATAGCATATTCACCTTCAAAGCAAAAATAAATAAATAAAAGAAACGATTCAAATAACTGTATGTGTCATAATACTGTCATTAAGACTGAAGGAAAGCACATATATTGTAACCTCACTGTTTGAAATTCTAAGAACAGAGAACTTGAGATTATTAGAAAAAAAGGAATATTAGATTATGAAAAAAAATCTTAATAACGGTTCTTCGAACTGAATTATACATATTAGAATCGATTCCTTTCACTTCACTTTTTTATTTCAAAAACCTACCTTTATTACCTGAAAGTTTAATTTCAAGACTTCATCAAAGAAACTACGAATCACATTATGTAAAACGGAATTTACACATCAAAATACAAAACCTGTTTCGTTTATTTTTAAGAAAAAAATATTGATAGTTTGGAATTTCTCAAAATGAATACAATTAATTTCAGATTAACGATTTTATATTATCAGACTTTAAGATGCTTCTTCTTTGAGGGGTAAGGTGGGAGGTATAAAATGTATTCAAAGCTTTGAAACTTTTTATAATGATATTCTGATGGTATATAAAAGCGTGAGGTACTTTATCTAGACTATAGTATAGGAATAGCTCTCGTCATAATTCTTTCACCAGTCATATATATTGCATTTAAAGAATAAAATCCTTAATTCAAACACTGACTTCCTCAGCCAGCGCGATACAAAAAACTCCTTAAGGGGTAGATTTCACGTTGTATATTACTAATTTTAGATTCAATTTGGGTATTAGACATTATTTATTCGGCTAACCTTTTAACGTTACCGTGTTTAATTGTAACTTTTGCTTTTAATTCCATTTATTGACTAAATATCTTATGAAAATAAAATATAAAACTTTTAAGTCATTTCTAACAGTTACAACAATATTTGCTGCGGCATTGAAAGCCTGACCCCGTATTTGAGGTTACTAGTCCGGTCCGTCTTTGGTTCCCAGCCTTGGATTCTAGACAATTTATTTACATAACCGATAACTTTCTAAAACCTAGTGCCATTAATATGGGATTTGTGGCACTTTTTTCTTTGAATGTCAAAAGATGAAAAACTTTCAAATCAAAATAAACTCGTGACAATGTGTATTAGGGCTTGGGACAAAGAAATACCCCAAGTTCAAGTTGGTCAGACACAATTATATAATTGAATAACATTGAATTTATTAAAAGCCAAAATGTCGCATGTAAACCTGACTTTTGAACTGGTCAAGACATAAATATAATACATATATAGGTAAGGAAGGTATGTAAACATCAATACAATGTAAAACCAGACTGATGGGGTGAATTTGGAAAGCTAATGAGGATTAGGTCGCCCTGTGACAAGAACTCGAGTGCTTTTACAAAAGATTAAAATAGCCATTTCAAAATAAAATGATCAAAGACTGCTCCATTCCTGCCTTACTTTGACATGCTACACGTTTTTCAAATATCAAATAATTGACCTACATCTTCAAAATAGATGTTTTACAATGGAATTTTTATGAGTTCACAACATTTTCTTTTTCGATTTCAGACATGATTTGAAATTAAAAAGTGCACCAAAATAGAACAGTATTTGATGCCCCCTAGTTTTGGTAACAAACAAAATTAATCACGACGAAATAGATGTTTTTATAATATATATACTTGGGCGAGTTGAGAGCGAACCCTGTGAAACATCGAAATAACATGTTACGATGACTAAAGGTGAATAAAACAATACATGTACTTCGATTTCAACTGCAACTGAAAATCCTATTCCTTGTCACATCTTAATAATGTCCTAACATTTATTAATAAAATAATACTCATCTACCTGCAACTAAGAGATGTTTTAGAAAAACCTACTTGAAATATAAAACTTATCTTGAGTTTTCTTTTTTTTTTTTTCTTCTTCTTCTTCTTCTTTTTCTCCTTTATTCTATCTATTGCGCCCGAGTTTATTTTTTAAGCAAAATATAAACTTCTTTTTCTTAAACTGTCTTCAGCAATATTAAGTGTGAATTTCCACCATGATTAAAGCCCTTAGTATATCTTTTAACGAATACAGAATCACCATTAAAAATACTTTCTAGGTCGTATCCTAACAGACGTGCCGTGTAGAGTGTGTCAAGACCATTCCTCCGGTAAACATTATGGTATTTTCGCCTGTGATGGGTAAGCTTTTATTAATTTCCTATATTATCATCGTATAAATCTTCCAATTTATCAAAATTTGTGAAATGCTTTTAAAAGTATGATTTTTTTTAATCTACTTTATATTTGTCATGTCTGAACATTATATTTCAGATGTGCCGGTTTCTTTAAGGTAAGTTGAGCCTCTTGTATACGTATTCATGTACTCAGAATCATCATGGCATGCACACTATTCAAGTTGTCTTAGCCTCTGATTTAGTTGTAACAAATGAATATAAGTCTCCTTTCTTTGATATGTTGTCATTCTTATTTCATGTTGTCTTTTCTTGTCTCATTTGTTTCTGCTTTCCTCACGTTGGTATCTATTAGTGTGATTGTTTTACGCGATGTCCTATTATTTGTTTCAGTCTTATTCGTGTCTTTATAATTAGCAGTTTTGTATAGATGTACTCAGAATCATATGCACTCAACTCAAGTTGTCTTTGGTGTAAAAAAAAACAATTTGAAAATCATTTAATTCATTCAATAAAATCAAAATTACACAACGAGATTAATAAATACTGTTCGAAATGGAAACATCCTTAATTTATTGATTATCAAGTTCTTTTATGTATAAGATAAAGACCGAGTTGAGGTCTGTATGAAGGTTAGATGCCCAAGGAGAGAACAGGGTGGTGTTTAAAGACCGAGGCCGAAGGCCGAGGTCTTTAAACACCACCCTGTTCTCTCCGAGGGCATCTAACATTCATACAGACCTCAACGAGGTCTTTATCCGACTTACAAACCGCATTAGTTTATTTAGTACTCCCCTGCTTTTCAAAATGAAATTGACCATGCAAATTATCGGGTGGAAATATGCAACGGTAACGATTATTAGGCCATAGAAGTAAAATAATTTGTTATACATCCCGATAATTTTCAGAAAGATACCCTGTAGTCGGTCAAAGAAGAAAATAATAGTGTAACAATGAATTCTATTTCCATTTAAGTTTTTAAATATGTGATTACATTATTGCAAATAGAGATAAGGAAAGATTTTCTAATCAAGTGAGTATAATATTTCTTTATTTTGTTCATCAAGTTCCTCAATATACATATATTTAAAAAAGCATTTAGAATGATTGGAATTCAAAAATCGCAATAGGGATCTATATTGATTTGAAATGGCATTTTGCGGTTTTCGGGATAGAAGAATCTATTCTTTTTCTGTTAATATTTCTTATAAAAGGATGTCTTTAGCGGACTTAAAACACAATATTTTCTATACTATGGCCGAATACTCATTATAATCAAAACAATTCACACCCGCGACTGAAATAATTTTCTATTCTCCGCCCCTCATTGTTTTTTATTGACCTCCACACTTCATTGAACGTACATTTAGAATCGTCCGCGGTCTTTATGAAATAAAATGACCGATGAATAACAAAAGGATCACATTTGAAGGTTTGTAACAAATGATATACATCGTTATTGGATAAGTGGGGGTTATGCGCACGTCATCCGGATAAACACACCACATACGTTTTACATAGCAGATATCCGTCCAAAGTCAGCTCCGAATGAATAGATATGCTGTCATTCTCACTTCATGTTGTCTTTTCTTGGCTCATTTGTTTCTGCTTTCCTCCCGTTGGTTTCTATTGGTGTGAATCTGTTATTTGTTATTGTCTTATTCGTGTCTTTATGATTAGCAGTTTTCACTAACACGTTGTTTTGTTGAAGGTCTTTTCGTTTCTCAATATTAAAGAATTTTAGATTAAATGTTAAAATATTGAAAATCTATTTGTAGAGATCAATAAGGAGGAACAGACAATACGTGTGTAAATCTCGTACCCAGAACAAATGTCCAGTGGACAAGACACACCGTAATCAATGTAGAGCTTGTAGACTGACCAAGTGTCTAAAAGCTGGTATGAACAAGGATGGTAAGTATCTACCATGTTCATTCTATGTTCAGTGAGATAGTAAGTACCTACCATATTCATGTTATGTTTAATGAGATGGTAAGTATCTACCATGTTCATGTTGTGTTCAATGAGATGGTAAGTATCTACCATGTTCATGTTGTGTTCAATGAGATGGTAAGTATCTACCATGTTCATGTTATGTTCAATGAGATGGTAAGTACACACCATGTTCATGTTATGTTCTAGGATGCCAATTTGCAGATTATGAAACCTTTTTGAAGAAATTTCATTTGACATCAAAAAGGTTAGAGGTTGTATTTTTTAATCTCTCTTTAATGTGCAATTCATTGAACCTTAAACAAATAATTCTGAAGCATTTTGATAAGAATATTAATTAATTAAAGAACATATTTGAAATCTTCATGACACAAGTTGATGGGCATAATCACTCCTTTTTCTTAGCCGTCCAGCACGAGCGAGGTCCTAGGAGTTCCACATTACGTCGTCAGGTAGCCATGTACCTTAGGGATTCGACGGACTACCCCGCCCTTTACCCGTCCCCTGTCGTGCCATTCCCCGTGCCATATTTACCGCCATACTATGCCACCAAACCACCGGCCATATGTGACACCGACATGGCTCTGTCATCTACAGTGTCGTCTTCATCTGGAATCATACTTCATCCAACGCCAAGAGTAAGACATACCGAACTCTTTTTGGTTTTGTGTTTTTTAAATTTCAAAACGTCATCAAGATGCAAGACAGCAAGATAAAAAATGCGTTTGCTGCTCGAGTCACGAAAGCTTTTTAATCAGATTTTTTATCTTTTAGTTACCAACGCTTTGTACAGGTCGAAAATCTTTCATGCTTAGTTACTTGAGCATCTTCGTAAACATAGTTAATATATATATATATGATTAAAATTCCTCAATTGATCTATATACAGTACCCCTCAGAGTTGCCTCTCCTGCCGTCCCCCCTTGCCACACCAGAAGCAGTATGTGAAATAGCAGCTAGGATTCTCTTTATGAGCATCAGATGGGCCAAGAACGTGCCGGCTTTTGTAGGACTGTCCAGTAGGGACCAAGTACTGTTGTTAGCGGAGAGCTGGAGGGATCTCTTTGTCCTCAGTACAGCACAGTTCCATCTTCCTGTAGATCCACGCCTTATCTTCTCAGCAACAGGTCAGTTTTTTTTAAAAGCTCTTGACTGCTAGGAGGCATTTTTCTTCATGATACGAAATTTGATTTTTCAAAAATTCTGAAATTAAGAAGCATCATCCTCATAGCATAGCTCTGTTTAAGGTTAATCTGAGGTTATGTTTAGGATCTTTTAATTAGAACATATTTGGATTTCCCCTCTTTTTGGCCTGAAGCATTTCTCATGATACATTGATTGTTGAAATGCGCATATGGTGCACTCAATTATTACGATAGAATATATATTTCAATATAGATATTTATATATAATGTTACATGTAATAGGTCTATCATTCCTGGTCGCCTTTTCATTTTGAAGATTAAGAGATCTAGAGATCGATTTTGTATTTTTAAAGACTTAATGCTTTCTTAATTTGATTATTTCTTCCTAGGTTTCAAGTCAGAAGAATGTTCATCAACCGAAAGAAATTCAACCTTAATTACAGAAATCCAATCTCTACAAGAAACGGTAGAAAAATTCAGAATTCTTAACGTCGATCATACAGAATATGCCTGTCTGAAAGCAATAGTCTTATTCAAAACAGGTACATGTAGGAGACAGTTTACTTATTTCAACATTTCAGACTCTAAGAATGATTTTTTTTGTCAAAAAGCATTTTTGCATTAATTTCCTATAATATAAGTTTCAGTCCACTTTCAGTTAAAAAAGTAATATCATTTTTATTCTATCCCCGTCACAGGTACCAATTCAACATCGAGTGAGATGAAGTTACTTAGTGACCTACACTCTGTATCCGTCCTACAGGACCAAGCACAGCTTACACTTAACAAGTACATAGAAACTTCCTACCCAACCCAACCATTCAGATTTGGCAAGCTTCTTCTTCTTCTCCCGACCCTACAGACCATATCATCTAAAACTATAGAAGAAGTTTTCTTCAGGAAAACCATCGGCCATATGTCCATGGAAAAACTGATCATAGATATGTATAAATCCGGTGATTGCTTGATTTGAATTGTATTATACAGAGGACTTTTTCAAGTCGTTATTCCCTTACATTTTCAGATTCAAAATAGATAGCCACGTGATGAAAAGAATCTCCAACAAGTCCCCATTGCTACACCAATACACCCCATACCTTGTATAGTAATCTGGATGTTTGTGAACATTTCTATTTATTCAATATATTTGTCTCTTTGTTAAAAGTGGTTTTTTTCATTTTTGTGTAGATTTAAAAGATTTCACATTTCGATTATATAAATAATTATTCGGATTTTTTATTTCATTCACAAGAATCACTTAAATTTTGGATGTAGTAATTTCTTTAAATATTGCAAATGTAACAACAAGCACATTACATCTACCCGGTGATTTACCTCTCATTAATCTGGAGGAATTACTGTATTGTTTGAAATAAACATTTTCAGACGTATTTCTAGGCATACATTTCCTGTGAGAATTCATAAAATGCATTCAGTATCATTACAGCACCTTCTCTCTTGCCTTAGAGGGATTATGGCCAAGAAGAATTTTTTAAACAAAACAGAACCCGAGATATATGACGCTTTAAAAAGAGTTGCAAAAAATTCGATAGAGAGTCAAATTCAAAGTCCTAACGACAAGAATATTTTAACAGGAATAATTATCCCGGATCAGCGATTGACCGCAAATATTTGATCAACAAACAAAGTAGTTACATCAAATGATGCGTCGATAGCGTCATGTAACACTGAATGTGCCACCCAAAATTTGTACAGAAAGGGATAAAGTTGCACAAGGATCATATTGCTGCCGTTATTTGAGCATAGAAGAAGGTTGATCGATGTTACACAACAAAATAACTCTATACTCTCTTATATCTTTTGTCTTTTAATTGAGTAGTAGTCTTCATCTGACACGTGTAACGTGAGTAGAAATTTGAAAGTTAAAAACATGATTAAGGCAATTGATTCTCATGATAAAATCAGACAGGATGTTCTGGAAACTTGACGACTGTGTAATGCAGATCTATTTGCTCCAATTTCGAGTTTAAATACACATGTACTTATTATATTTATTCCAGCTCTTAGAATTGATTAGTCTGTGTCATAATCTTGTTTTATACGACATTACTGCTTTTAAAATATGTTGTTTTATTATATACAGTAAAAGATGTTTTAATTGAAAGTCAAATGTTTTTCTATCTTTTCAACTGGAAACACTTAAAATATATCAATACAGATATATATTAATTGAAGGCAATGTGTGAAAGGTAATTACTAATATTATATAGTACGCTACGTACGTACATGTAAGTACTTGTGGTAAAATATGAAATAGAAAGTTTTCTGATTAAAAAGATGGTTCTATTTACTTCTCTCTCTATCATCCACATACTTCTTTGAAATGTTGCACATTGGCTCATTCAGTATTGAATACGAATTCCACCAGGGATCGTGTATCAACACCCATGGAATAAGGAATACCGAGGTCCTTCTGTTCTGCGAGTTCAACCGTATTTGTCTTCCTGGCTTACATTCTCAAATTCCCCTACGCCGGAATTCCGAAAAGTTTTGTTTAATTCATCGACGAAAAAACTATCATTTAGCGATATAACTTATCTTAAAACATCGATGTTTTGCTTTGAAAATTGTTTGAATTTAAATGCAGATAAATTACAATTGTTCAACAAGGAAACCTTTAAAATGGTGAGAAAAGAAATTATAAATGTAAGAAAACTTTGTAGATAATTCATCAATTATCAATGACATCTTTTGATCATGGTATGGTACAACAATATGACGTAAAAACTCGTTCTCTGTTGTTGTTTTTTTCAATGTAGACTCTTAATTGCAAGATTTGCAGTAAGACCAGTTTAACTAGGTTGAAAATTCTTTTTAACAATTTCATCAACCCTCATGAAATTCTTCTCTGGTTGGATGAATCCTTTTCGAAATTAGACAAAACTGCAATTAATTGCTCGAAAAAGCCTCTGATAACTTTACCATTTGTTGACACGTTTTCTAAATACGAATACCTACCCCGAAGTTAAAGTCAACATTTCAAATCGCTGAATAAGTAATAGAGATTTGACTCAATGAAACCTAAGCCATCTTTGCTAACAAAAAGTGAGCGGATTTGTTTACCTTACGTTGACTATACCGTAGCACCTGTTCAAAGATTCCTTCATACGGAAGCCGTGTAAGGGTGGTCTTCAAAACCCCCACAGAATTTCAAGATAATTACATTTGACAATAGACGCTATCTATTTTGTTGGCAATTTCAGATGTAATATGTCTGAGACACCTATACAAACAGACAGCGCAGCCAAATCATTAACTTTTATAAAACCCAATATATAAAGTGACCGAAATTGAACCTCGTAGAAAAATCAGAACTCTTTGTCCAAGATGGCCAGAATCAACTTTGTGTACACATGGGATGAACGTCCATGATTTTGTTTTCTTTCGATTTCAGCCTGAAATATCACTACTTTTGAAATGGTAGATTCTGACATTTTTCTTATGCATGTAAGTGATAGATTGAAAAGTGGAGATACAGACACCTGTAACAAACACCAAGAGATTATGGTAATACCCGTACACTCTAAATATAGTAAGAATTGCTCTTAGTAATATAGAAACCTCTGTTGTATGCGTGTACCAAATAATGCGGAAGGGTTCCTACCCTATACCTTCTTGAAGAAAATTTCAATTTTGAACCAATTTTCATGCACCAGACACGTGTTTCTAATACTAAATTCTCTTCCGTGATGCTTCTAGCCAAAGTGCTTTTCATGAGCCATTTAATTCATTTCGCTAGCGCCCTCTCGTTTTATTTTTAGAATTTAAATTTGTACATTTACTTTACAGAAAGTGCCCGGCTCCAAATTTCCTGTAGGGTCGATTCAGTAGCATATAGAGAATAAGTGTCTAATTTGTGTTTTGTTACGGGTATACAACACACAGCAAGTGCATTTATCGTACATGTAATGCGCGTTAGCGCATTTCATGCGATAAATGCACTTGCTGTGTGTTGTATACCCGTAACAAAACACAAATTATGACATTTATTCTATATATATGCACTATAGTTGTCTATTTCATTCTTGTTTTCTGAAATTGCCTTTTCTAGGTAAAAAAGTGACGTCAAAATTCGGTTTGCAGGTTAGAACAGCTGTCGCGGCATGCTTCTTTAGATCTTATGCATTGTGACGTCACGAGTGTTAATACACGAATTGCAGCACGTTCCTTTCAATAGTTGCATCTCAGGGAATTACATTGGTTGTGCATATATATCCAAATAAAATCAATGTTCAAAATAGCATTTGAGGGATGGTGCTAAGACATTAACCTCCTTTAATTTCGATATTTTTCGATGAAATGGCAAGTTTCCGAAAAAGCAAAAAAATTACGTTACCATGCCAACAGTTAAGTTTCGAAATGTTTTCCTTACTGTTGAGTTTGATTTGCAAGGTACTCATTTCTAGTGTTTTTGTGTCTGATGGGTTTGAAGCTCCATATTATTCTACTATATTTCGACTTATTACTATTTCACAAATTATTTAATGATCTAGAAATGATTTCATTTGCCTTTCATCGATCACGTGTTCCACTTGAGCGGCAATATTAGCAGTAGATATCAGATGACTGACGAGATAGTTCTGCCAACTCATCTTCTATCGACAGACAGGTTCCCTTTTTGACACACTCCATGGGACGCTTTCCTTAAAGTTAACAAATTGACTTTGACAACTATTCTGATTTCGGCAAATATGATTTTGAGTTTACTCCCGTCTTCAATACCTGTACAAATACATTAGTCAGTTGACTTTGCGACTGAAAAGAATAATCAAATCTTAATTTACACCATGTATGGATAGAATTTATGAAAATCCTTGAAGAAAAAATTGAACAAGGGTCTACATTACAGAGCTGTTGGTAGAGCCTGGAGAGAAATTGTATGGTTTTAAAGCAATATCCGTGGGACCTTGGAATGCGATATTGTGCCTTTATTTGACGGTTGAGAGAAAATTCATTAACATTTATACGTCATATTAAAATGCCGACAGTGTTGTGTATTTAAACTTTTTCATATTTGTATGTAAGAATTGTTCTCTCTGTCCAGTTACTTCAACATCTAGAACATATGTGGTTTGAAAAGGAAAGACTCTAAGAGGAGAAATTAATTACCTTAATTATCCATCACATAATAAAGAGTTTAAAACTAGTATTCTCGGGAAAAAGCAAAAAAAAATTATTTTATACATCTCGTTCCTGGTAAAATTACAATTTTCATCTAAATGCTTCAATATACGACAATCGTGGGGACTTCAAAATCCAAAGCGTCGTTCTTATTTCTGCATGATTGCATTTCTTAATGCCCTCTCTGTGTCGTATTCACATCGCCATCGAAGGAGACTACTGAATGCAAGACAACTTCTGTAAATCAGGTTTCTGTCTTGAGCGACTGACTCGAAAAATGCTTTGGAAAATACACTGATGCGTCTTAATCTGATTATCAAGTTTGTAATACATCTCAATTATTAAAACATAATATTAAGACAGTGACGCCCGAGGCCGAAATAGAGGAAATTAATTATTTTAAACTCTAATAATGAAAATGTGGAGAGCGAAACCCAAGCTTGATCTGAAATGTATGTCAAAGAACCATCTATGGACAGAGCTATGTTTTGAGGGAGATACCAGTTAGTTAAACTATAATTTATCAAATATGTCGACGAAGGAATTTCAAATATATTTCAAGTCTGGTCTCGAAACACTAAAAAAACACGGGAAGGATATCCTCGGGGACAAACAGTTCATCAGCAGACATACCAACCTAGTGGTTGAAATTATCAATATTGAAATATATGCTCTATTGTTCAATTTTCAGTGATGCCAAGAAAACGAAGTGCCTATACCTGGCTCTGATATAGGTACACTTGGAATAGGTACACTTCGGTTTTCATTACTTTGCGATTTTACTAAAATTTACTGATTGTGCCATAGGGTAAATTCAGATGCTCTAAACAGAAGTCAGAATGTAAACCGCGTTTGGTTTGATGGAGTGAAATTCGAATACAAGAAGGAAAAGCTACGAACTGGTTAATCAAATGCAAATCATTATCAATTGCTTTTAAAAAGTTACAAAGTAAGAAATCTCGAGATGAAGACGTCTTAAAGAACATCATTAATGTTATCTAAAAACTCAATCTAACATCATAAAGCTCGCGTCACTTTACCTACTAAACGCTCCCTCCTTATCTTTGATATTGTACCGCTCACCACGTGGGTTCGCCTCAATGTCGCTATCTTATATAGGAAATTTGACTCGACTGCTAGTTAACAAGGAAAGCAAAGGCTCTCAAATCGACCGTTTTTGTATGAATTATATGAAGAGATGTGCCTTGTCTGGAACCCATGGTGATAATTATTTGTATTGGCCCCCAGTTTGAAGGTATCACTGTCTATCAGTCAATATGCCGGTGATGAGAGCTCCTTCTTCTCTTGCCGCCCTCTATTCATAATTATTTTAAGTGGAAAAGTTCAAATTTGTGACTAATTATATGTAAAAGTCATCAATTACAAGATTTTACATCTTGTTTATTCAATGTCGATAACTATGAAAGTTGACTCATACAGCATTGTATAAACAACAATTAGATTTTGCATTTGAAGTCAAAGGTAATAAACGATTCGATACTAATGTCAATATTTTAAGAAATATTGAGCTATTGACCATTTCGATTGCTGAACCCTATTGAGACTGTCATTTCCTTGTCCAGTAGAATTTCAACATCGTATCTAACTACATAAATAATAATATTAATTACTTGAAGGATATACATGTAATCAGTAAAACACAAAAACCGAAATCTGATTTCAAAAATCACTATCAAGGGCTGACGACTTCTTGAAAAATATACTCACGAGAAAAGAAAATAGGACAAACAGACGGATAAAACAACACAGCCCCACAGAAAAATAATCTCCACATTCCATTTCAAGTACGGAATGTTTTGAAGGTGGTGCTTTAAACGCGGTACCGTGCTAATTAGTACAGTGTTATACATATTCACATATCACATGAAACATGCTCAATGAGTGAGGTGTTCATGTGACCGTTAGTGTCGTATGACAACATTATGTCCAAATAGGATGCTGAATTATTTGTCTCTGTAGTTTCTTTGACTTCAAGCTCCGAAGGACAGATTCTGCTGAGGTAATCCGCGAATTTTGGATTTTTGATGGACACCACATCGTCTATGTATCTTTAAGGGAAGTTGAAGTCAGAAGCTAAGTATCTTTTCCCTTCAGATACGAAAGATTGAATAAATTCAGCTTCGCAAGAGTAAAGAAAATGTCGTCAAGGAGTGGGGCTCAATTGGTCCCCATTGGAATTCCGACAATTTGCTGGAAGACCTTTCCTCCGAACACCACAAAAACGTTGTCGATCAGGAAGTTTAACATCTGAATAATATCTGTTTCAGTGTACTTATTTTCATAATCAGACTTTTCTTTTACAAAGTAGGTTTTGTCATCGTTAACAACAATAAATTTGTATTTGTGATTGCCGTTCTTGCTTGTAAATACATTACTTATAATTTTTGCGAGTCTTTCTTTCAATTTAGAACGTGGATAAAATGAGTGGATTTCAGATGTTCTAAAAGTCCCTTCGAATTCTTTAAAATCCACATCTGGTTGATAAGGGAATATACTGTCGAACAATATTATTTAAGTCCAGATTTGATTTCAGATAAAACTTTGGTGAGTAAGATCGATAAAAATTTGGTAGAACATTTTGAGGAACCAGCGATGAAACGTTGTGTGCATTTTAGGTATGCAATATAAGTATGGTAAATCTAAACTGTTTGTGCTGAAGCCAATGGAAGCAAGAGCTGATTTGTGGTTATTTATTATTTCAGAAAGGGTTATTTGGGTGTAAGTGGGATTTCCAGGTGTCGAATTTAAACCCAACTCTTTAACAAGACTGTCGAAATAGTACTTTTTGCAAGTAAATGTGTAATTATTTGAAGCTTTGTCTGCTGGTGTGATGACATAATGTTCTTGGAGGTAGGTAAGTTCCGTGATAACCTCGGGGTGTCGAAATGATAGACTCGAATCTGGTGCTCACAGTTGCTTTTAATTGGTAAATTCTAGATAAAAGTAAGTTAACCCTCTGATGGATTTTATCCATTCGGAAAGGGTGTCGATCTGTACATCCTCTTTCTTTGCCCAACGTCTTGCATATTCCTCACAAGCGTCCATGATAATTTTGAAATATTGGTTCCATGTAAAGGAGTTACTTTCTTTGTATTTGGGACCCTTTTTTAACAAATCTCTCAAATCCGATGAAGAACATTTGCAAGGAAGTGGATGTAGTGAGGGATTACTTAAATCATTACACTGCAGGAATCGTTTGTAATTGTAAATTTTCGATGCAACTGTTGGTGTGTACATGTACATGTTGCTATAGGAAATACAAGGAGTTTCTTTTCTTCTGAAAAACAAAGCAAATGAAAGAATCTGGAAACCTTACTAGTTTGGTATCTCGGCTAGTGTGTTGTTAAATCCCGAGGATATCTTTCGTCTAATTTCAAAGTGTTACGGCATTTGACTTGTATACATTTGTATTTTTTATGAAAACTTCTTAAAACTAAGGGTTATATGCTCTGTACTTAGCAGGTTCTGTGGAAGATATCTGTAGGAAAAGTTAACACTTTTTGCTCTTCACGAATGAATACTATTTGGATACTTTTTTTTTTTTTTTGTTTCAAAGAATATGATAATTATATAAAATTAATCGATGTATTCAATTTGTCTTTATTTTCCATCTGTGTGTGTGGTTTTTTTTTTTTTTTTTTTTTTTTTTTTTTTTTGGTTTTTTTTTTTTATTGATTGATTAATTGATATATTCATTCATTTATTTTTAACTTTTACGAAGGTATTGAGTTGGAACACTTTCTAAATGGAAGTAACCAGATGTGACAGTTCTACCGAATTGAAGCGGCGGGTGTTGCATGCAAGCAGGAGATGCTTACATTGTACTCTTCCTGGGCACCTGGTCTCACTCAAATATCGGGAGTTCGCTTCTTTTCATATGGTGGAGGTTTGTGTTTGTTTGCTTTGGTTCCTGTTTTATTCTGATTTTGTATGCCTTCGGTTTCTGATTTTCTGAATTATCGATGTTGTGCTGTATACAGGGATATGGTCATTATCCATATTTGTCATTTTTATCGTAGATATACATTTGAGATCTTGCTTACATCTTCTAAACAACGTTCGATTCGATATCTTCCTCTTTTTGAGGTTGAATATAGATTTTGATCGATTCCGTTTTGGTCTCTAGACTTTATTGTTAATACATGTATCAATTCTCTTTCAGGACCAAAATATTTTGGGAATAGTATGTCATGGATTTTTATAATTTTCTTTATAAATGGTGTGTATAATGCACTGAATACCAAAATAACACTTTTTTGAAAATAACTTTTCATGGAAACGAGGTCTGTCTATTTATAGCACTAAAACAATGGTCAAATAAGTCATCTTGGGTTATTATGTTGCCATGGAAACCATTGTTACAGCTAATTTGTATCAATAACTTATAATTTTAAAAACCTCTATTTAAAAAAAATTGAATAATTTGTAAATTTCTTTCAATTAGCCGATTCTAATAAAGCATAATCAGTCAAAAATATGCGTAAAATGCAGTCAAAATTAAGGCCTATTTATGTCCAATAATTACCATTTTTAAGCTAAAAAGACACAAAATGTCAGGCTGATAACACAATCACTGTTGTCAGAACAAACTATATTTTATATGATAGATATAATCACTGAATGAAATAAGTAGGACCTACAATTTGAGGTCAAAAATGGTTGCCATGGCAATTTCTCATATGAAACATGAAGACTACATCATTTCAAATTGGTTTTGAGCATCGTTTAAATAACTTATATTGCTTATGCCTTATGTAGGGACAGCAGATGAAATTATTCTTTGTTTGAGCACTTTCAAAATTTGAATAGGTAATTGACTCTAAGGTCAATGTCGATTCAAAATATAGGTTCCAGCTTCACTAAAATTTGCATTTTTATTGTTATTTATTCATTGTTCCTAATTTTATGCTTGACTGTCATAAATACTTCTCTCTTAAATTAAGGCTGATAGGAGGAAAAGACATTATAATTTTCAGTTTAGAACATTTCTCCTAATAATAAGCTCCTGACAAAAATCATGATGATCTTACATTATTTTATTTATGAAATATTAGTTACAAATCAAGGATGTCATTGGTTTTGAGGTTTTAGCAACTTTGGTCAATAAATAGGGGATCTATCCAAAATCACTCTGTATGTGTTTGCTTTACACACATGATTTCTGGGTAACTGCCTTTCATATTTTTGAAAAGTCTAAGACATTTGTCAATTTCGTGAATCGCAGTCAAGATGACCTTGCCATTGGGTCCTGTGATCTTCAAAATTTTCAAGGTGATTTTTAAATAATGCTCTTTTATATGCACTCATAAAAAAATTGCTCAAAAATATCTAAGGAACAGTTAAAAAATCACCAGTAAATTAATATACATGCATGTGTAATAGTACTGAACAGAATGTCACAATGGTAACCATTTTTTCATACCCTTTTGAAGAAAATTTTGAAGTGGTCCCACTCACTTAAATTTCGAGGATTGTAGCTAAAAGATGATTGGCATTGGAAATCAGTTAACCTGCCATTTCAAAATTTTTGCCCTTAAAATTGAGCAAAATCATGTAACATTAGGAATTTCGGACTGAAATAGGGCCTCTTCAAAACAGGGTTTGACCTACATTTTGAGCATATTGACAAAAAAGAATGCGGGTGCAAGCATATTTTTTGAGTAGTATTTATACTATGAAAGATATAAAGAAAAAAGTAAAGGAAATTTCAGTCGACTACAATACCTGTTACCATGGAAACGAGACTTGTGAAAATGCCATGTAATAAGTATTCTGCTTGAGATTTCAAACAGGGTTTCAATGGCAACGAAACTTTATTTGTATAAAGGAAGTTAATTTTCGTCTCAGTACACCATATACACCTTCCATACATTTTTTCCCAAAATTGGTGACATGTCTTTTCCACATGCTATTGAAATTCTTTTAGTCCTTTCAGAGAATATGTATTAATTCTTAAAGATGTACATGTGTAGATTAATACACTAAGATGAAGAAACTACTAATTATCTACTTTTGAGAAGAAAATGAACAGCGCTCTCAAATCTTTTCATTGATAAGATTTTGTAATACTTTCACACGTACTTTTGGTAACCACACTGTGGTAGCTACTCTCTGAAAAACATATGCAGGTGAACTCATAGTATGATTCCAAGTTAATACGTAGGGGACTATTGTAAAAACTGCACGAAATGCAAATACATTAAATATCCCATACAAAGAACTTTTAACTTGATCCGATTAATTATCAGAATTATTCATATACCAGGAATTTGCAGAATTCTGATATTCCAGTGTCCTTCCATGCAGCCCTTTATTTCATGTGACAGCTGAGCTTACGTTCATCAACCCCGTGACAAGTTAATGATGACCCGGCAACAACGGGATTCCAAAAGGCGCACTACTGCGGCCTAGCCTTTTTGAAAATCCAAGACGTATATCGATCAGCGGACCCCTATTAAGAAGATCAAAATTGGAAAATTATCTTTTAAGTCGAACATTCAAGAGTTCTAACTTTGACGTGACTGGCAGTTTATATTCTTTAAAATTTAATTCGATTATCTAAAGCTGAAATACCTTAAAATTCATAATTACAAAGATATAACTGTGGTAATGTGCCTTTGATTATCGTCAATTTGTCGGTTACTTTCACTTTAAAAGAAATCAAGCGCTGGTAATGTCAGTTACCTGTCAGTTTAAATGTGATATTCTTTGTATGGGAATCAAAATGTTTGCTTTTAGTCATTGATGTTGCGTATTTAAGAAGAGTAATTGACTGGGCTGTCTTTCATTTCAAGTTCCTCGCTTTTCCGACAGAAGAAAAAGTTAAGTGAAATGGGTGGATACGAATTCTATGATTTACCTTCAAGTACATGGTGCCAATGGACCACCGTAGTTAATAAACAAATTCCAAAACAGCTAAATATGCCTGTAGCTTGAAGCCATCGGTAAACGATCGAAGTGTCTAAATGAATCTTATTTTGAAAGGATGTTGCACATTGTATTGTATTCCCCATATCCCAGATGGTTTGACAAGATAAAGATTTTGCCTTTTCAAAGGTCAAAACAGAGAACAATAAGTAATTCATTAATGGACTTATGTTACTTCACCATCTGCAAATCTACGCTGATATCTTTTCCAATTCACCATAGTAAGCCACAATCGAGTAAATGGACGCTCATTTTTCACACATTGTATTTGTTTATTATTTCTCTAATGGCAAGTTATGCAATATTTTGAAATTAATATAAAACAATAAGAAAGTTCTAACGAAAACATTTTTTGCTGAGATCTTTGCTTCGACTCCGAATGAATTTGAGGTGGGAGTGATGTTTGTTTTTGCTTTGGAAAAAATTCAGATTGCCTAGGCCTGTGCCCATAGAAAACTCAAAATGAATTTTTCATGGGCAAACTCAACAGTTGCATTATTATCTTTTTCGGTTCTTTTGTATGCCTAGAGTTGTATTGTGTCGTTAAAATGAAACCATGGGGTTGCTTTAGTATAGCCATTTTAACTTCCCTTGCTGTGCTGTACTGTTCCGTCTTTCAATGTCTTTCTTGTTTCTTGTTTTGGTGCCGTCTTTGGTGTTTGGTCATCCATATCCCTTTGTTGTCTCTTGTTGTGCTTTACCACATGTTTCCACAATTTGTTGTTTGGTCTTCCATATCCCTTTGTTGTCTCTTGTTCTGCTTTACCACATGTTTCCACAATTTGTTGTTTGGTCTTCCATATCCCTTTGTTGTCTCTTGTTGTGCTTTACCACAAGTTTCCACATTTTGGTGTTTGGTCTTCCATATCCCTTTGTTGTCTCTTGTTGTGCTTTACCACATGTTTCCACAATTTGTTGTTTGGTCATCCATATCCCTTTGTTGTCTCTTGTTCTGCTTTACCACATGTTTCCACAATTTGTTGTTTGGTCTTCCATATCCCTTTGTTGTCTCTTGTTGTGCTTTACCACAAGTTTCCACATTTTGGTGTTTGGTCTTCCATATCCCTTTGTTGTCTCTTGTTGTGCTTTACCACATGTTTCCACATTTTGGTGTTTGGTCTTCCATATCCCTTTGTTGTCTCTTGTTGTGCTTTACCACATGTTTCCACATTTTGGTGTTTGGTCTTCCATTTCCCTTTGTTGTCTCTTGTTGTGCTTTACCACATGGTTCCACATTTTGGTGTTTCGATGTTTTAGGTACTGCAACCAAGTCGAGTTGGAGATCCTCTCCTTTCTTCCGTTGTCTTGTCAGAGCTGTGGTCTGTGGTATCAAATTGGTGAGCATTTCATGTTTTTAACTTTCAGTATATTGTTCTTTGAGACATGGGTTTACATAAATAATTCTAACTGCTTTTATAGTTTATGTTATTTGATAATCAGTCTGGATTCCCAGTATGCCAAGAATGCTTTACCGGTCGCTTATCCAGATATGATATTATTTCAGCAAGCATGATGATACTGACAATTTAGAAATATCTAGTAAACTTTCTATTTCTTCTTCATCTCATATAGAGACACTGTGATAGTCTTTAATACCCTTCATTCACAGTAAAGATTTCACTATGTAAACAAATGTAAATAAAAGAAGGGGTAACCAGTGTCTACAGGATCCGTATCTTGACCATCGTTTTGCCTACTTAAACACCTGCGTCCCCAAAGAGATCATCCTCTCCATTCAAAAAGCCCACAGACTTGTGGCTAGTAGGCTTAACTCCGGCCAGCCAACTTTGTAGTCCTACATTCCTCTCATTATCTCGATGCCCCAGAACAATTGAAGACTTGAGACTCTTCTAGTACACAGGAAAAAATGCAACATACGTTAAACATACGTTTGCCTAAACATGAGTTAAACATATGTTAAACGTATGTTTAACGTATGATTTTTTAAACATATGATTAACATACGTCCGTGAACATACGACAAACGTACGTTAAACATACGTTATGAAGCATAAGTTCAAGAAAACATACGTTTAACATACGTTTGTACAAACATGTGAGCAACGTATATTCTATATATGGGGGGAGGACAAGGGAGTTCCTCTCTCCCCCCTCCCACCCCATTACCCCCCTCCTTTTCACCCTTCCCTTAAACCTACCCCTCCCTCCCTCCCTCCTCCTAGTCCCCTTCCTTCCCCCTCCTTCCTTCCCCTCTCCCCCTCCTCCTGGCCCCTGCCCCCCTCCCTTTCACCCTGTCCACCCCCTCACATGTTTTGTATTTTGTGTTGTAAATATGCTGCAGTGCTGATTGGGAAAGGGGGATGTCCTAAAATTATTCAGGGGTGGGAGATTTAAGGCACTACTAGCTGGGGAAAGGGTGGGGGTGGGGGTTCTGGGGCCGAATAGTATATAAAATAGCGATATACAAAAAAGTACTGTTATCAGCTTTTCGCTACTGTAGTTTATCTTATAATGTAAAACGAAAGTACAGATGTTTATTTTTAGATTCTATCCTCATAATTTGTTGAGTCAAAATGCATGAGTGAACTTAAATTACATATAAATACCTGTTTTCTCTCTTTCTATAAATGTTATTCTATGTCAAGATGTTATGCTTTAATCATGCCAGCCTGTTATATACCTTCTGTTCATATAAATTAACTCAGGCCTACATGACTCCAGCGTTGTTGTCGCGGTTCGTATATTCCACCTTTAGGTAGGTGCACCCACGAATCGTTGTAGATGGTGATATATGGTAAATGGGGTAAATTCTGACCATAAAGGTGTGGTTATCCCCATACATAGTACCGTCAGCAGAGCAGTAGCATATCAAGCGTAAGGCAGGTGAAGGTAAACCTTCATGTTCAAGAGGCTATGAAGCACCCCATAGGGGAACGGCCTGGCCAGAGTACTCTGGAACGGGCAGTTGGCGAATGAGTTCCCCGCAATACATGTAACATCAATACAGCCAACTGACCCAATAGAGGGTTGCCGGGTGCCCAAACAGAAAGAAAGAAATAAAAAGTATGAAGGCGGGGGGGGGGGCAAGATCCCACTCTACCATTTATTTTGATTCGCCATAGTTCTATTAGTTAAGTCTTCATTCTTTTCTAAAACGATCAAATGCCACTTCTCAAATCACCCCTGTCTTCTACCAGGGACGTATATATATACATTTATATACGTCCCTGCTTCTACGTATCGAAAATGAACGGCGCGAAGTAGCACGTGCGCGAAGCAGACGACAAAATGGCCAGAACGAAGGAACGAAGTGTAGAAGCTGCAAATCAAAGATAAAATAAGTTTTTACGGTCAACTTTACAGTACAGTTCCAGATGCAGTACCTGGATAACTTAACGTAATGTTACATCGTTTAGCTCAATATGGTAATTAACGTCTTCCTATGTGAAATACAGTACTATGTCCATGAAATGTTAGTTCGAATTTGTTCTGACTTTAGATATTGATAAATATAATCGATCATTAACAAGGTGGAGGACGTTATTATAATTCAGATGGAATATAACCATTTTTCATAATGAGGAAAATTAAACCACAGGTGTCTGACACACTTTACAGTCTGTCAAATTCCCTTAAGAGCTTGTGTTTTTATGTAGGCAGTGGCTCCAGATTAAGAGCGTTCCGTATCTTTAGAAGTTTAGTTTAGACCTATGTCTCAGTGTACGAATAAGTTTCTGATTTGGATGTGACTCGGGTGATATGTGTCCATAACAGAGAAAGAAGTTGGGTTTTTTTTGTAACTAGAGCACTGACAAAGTCAGAAAGGGCCCCCCGGCCACTTCTTTTCAAATGTAGGTCAAAGGTCACGGTCAAGGTCACATGATCAAAAAATGTTGGTTCCAACAGAAAGGTCTTGTTACAAGGAACACACATGTCAAATATCAAAGTCCCATCTCTTACGGTACAATAGTTATGGCCAATGTTTAAGTTTTTCAAATGTAGGTCAAAGGTCACGGTCAAGGTCACATGATGAAAAATGTTGGTACCAACGGAAAGGTCTTGTCACAAGGCACACTCATGTAAAATAAAAAAGCTCTACAAGCATGACAAGGAACACACATGTCAAATATCAAAGCCCCATCTCTTACGGTACAACAGTTATGGCCAATGTTAAAGTTTTTCAAATGTAGGTCATAGGTCACGGTCAAGGTCACATGATCAAAAAATGTCGGTACCAACAGAAAGGTCTTGTCACAAGGAACACACATGTCAAATATCAAAGTCCCATCTCTTACGGTACAATAGTTATGGCCAATGTTAAAGTTTTTCAAATGTAGGTCAAAGGTCACGGTCAAGGTCACATGATGAAAAATGTTGGTACCAACGGAAAGGTCTTGTCACAAGGCACACTCGTGTAAAATGAAAAAGCTCTACAAGGAACACACATGTCAAATATCAAAGCCCCATCTCTTACGGTACAACAGTTATGGCCAATGTTAAAGTTTTTCAAATGTAGGTCATAGGTCACAGTCAAGGTCACATGATCAAAAAATGTTGGTACCAACAGAAAGGTCTTGCCACAAGGAACACACATGTCAAATATCAAAGTCCCATCTCTTACGGTACAATAGTTATGGCCAATGTTAAAGTTTTTCAAATGTAGGTCAAAGGTCACGGTCAAGGTCACATGATGAAAAATGTTGGTACCAATGGAAAGGTCTTGTCACAATGCACACTCATGTAAAATAAAAAAGCTCTACCTCTTACAGTGCAGAAGTTATGGCCAATGTTAAAGTTTTTGCTGACGGACAGACGGTCAGACAGACAGACGGACAGAGTGATTACTATAGGGCACCCGCCTAGTGGCGGGGCCCTAATAATTATATCAGCCTTCAAGGTATATGAGCGCATGAGCTTATTCTGCATACTCAGTAATTAAGTATGTTCTTTGCTCTCAATCATTATAGTGATCAGTAATAGACATGTACTTGTCCGCTACCGTGAGTACTGATGTTCCATTGCTCAAGCGGAAGTTGAAGTTTTTGAAAGTTGTGAGAGGTTAACAAATATGTACATGTAGATGCAACTGCTTTTTACTTTGATTTTGGTTAAAGTTTCTGGATTAAGCAAAATCTAAGGAACTGTATGCATGAGTAGAAACTTTATATTGTACATGTCAGGTCTTGCTTCTCAGACAAGACCTCTCAATGTATGCTGTAGTATTTGACCTAGTGACCTTGACCCAGTTGGTGACAAAAACTTACTTACGGCCATACCGTCTTTAGAAGTGTTTTAAGTTGAATTACGGTCACTAAATTTTTACGTCTTTTTCGACTTTGGCCGAAAAAAAGTCTGGAAAATCTGGAGATTCTGAACCACGGTCAGACTTTTCGGTTAACGGTCACATCCTTATGCAGTGGTTTTTTGTGTCGCCTGCAAAACATAGCGACACCTAGGGATCACTTTATCTGCACGTCCGTCCGTCTGTCTGCCTGTCACAATAAGGGTGTCACAGCCCACAACTTTTGATTGGCAAGTGATAGGGCTTTGATATTTCACATGTGTATTCATTGTGACAAGACCTGTCTACACGTACCATAATTTTTGACATAGTGACCTTGACCTAGATATTTGACCTACTTTAAAAAAAATTGATTGGCTATATCTTTTGATTGGTAAGTGATATGACTTTAATTTTTCAGAAATGTATATCTTTTGACAAGACCTTTCTACACATACTATAATTTTTATGCCCCCGGAATCAAAGATTAGGGGGCATATAGTTTTTGGCCTGTACGTCTGTTTGTCTGTCTGTTTGTCCGAAAAACTTTAATATTGGACATCACTTCTGAATGGGAAGTGATAGGGCTTTCATATTTCACATGTGTATTCCGTGTGACAAGACCTTTCCATTGATATCAAAAATGTTTGACCTTGTGACCTTGATGTTTGACCTACTTTTCAAAAATTTTAAAATTGGGCATAACGTTTGAATGGTTAGTGATAGAGCTTTTATATTTGACATGTGTATTCCTTTTGACAAGACCTTTCCATGATTGACTTTGCCCTTTGACCTTTTTACCCAGTGACCCTGACTTTGACCTTTCACATTAGTGATGTAACGATTATCGCCGACAATCGATTGTCAGTCGCTGAATGGCCAGCGATGTTACTAATCGATGTTGAAAATCAAACTCGATTGTCGCCGACATCGCCGATTTCCGAATTTTCCTTATTTTTCTGTCCGTTTCGGTATTTTGGTTTTAGAAATCGCGCAATGCGAAAGTCATTGACGGATGCAAGTGCAGGTTACATGACCCTCCCGAGAACAAAATAACAATAACACCTTCAAAAACTTATATTCCTCCCTGGATTACTTAGATAATTGAATCCATATTGTGGTTCAAACACCAAATTTCCTAATTTCCTCTGTCCCGAACTCTATTCAACCCAGGCGTTTCGTGGACTACGTTCTAACTTTATTGCATCAAGTAATTTTTAGCTCGCCGGGACGAATGTCCGGAGAGCTATTGTCATACCCCCGGTGTCGGCGTTGGCGTTGGCGTTGGCGTCTGCGTCTGCGTCTGTGTGCGCGTGCACAAAAACTTTAACCTTGCTTATAACTTTTAAACCAATACAGATTTGAATGGTAAGTGATAGGGCTTTGATATTTCACATGTGCATTCCTTGTGACAAGACCTTTCCATGGATACCAAAATTTTTGACCTTGTGACCTTGACCTTGGAGATTGACCTACTTTTGAAAAACTTTAACCTTGGCCATATTTTTTGAATGGTAAGTGATAGGGCTTTGATATTTCACATGTGTATTCCTTGTGACAAGACGTTTCCATGGATACCAAAATTTTTGACCTTGTGACCTTGACCTTGGAGATGATTGACCTACTTTTGAAAAACTTTAACCTTGGCCATATTTTTTGAATGGTAAGTGATAGGGCTTTGATATTTCACATGTGTATTCCTTGTGACAAGACGTTTCCATGGATACCAAAATTTTTGACCTTGTGACCTTGACCTTGGAGATGATTGACCTACTTTTGAAAAACTTTAACCTTGGCCATATTTTTTGATTGGTAAGTGATAGGGCTTTGATATTTCACATGTGTATTCCTTGTGACAAGACGTTTCCATGGATACCAAAATTTTTGACCTTGTGACCTTGACCTTGGAGATTGACCTACTTTTGAAAAACTTTAACCTTGGCCATATTTTTTGAATGGTAAGTGATAGGGCTTTGATATTTCTCATGTGTATTCCTTGTGACAAGACGTTTCCATGGATACCAAAATTTTTGACCTAGTGACCTTGACCTTGAAATTTTACCTACTTTTCAAAAACTTTAACTTGGGCCATATTTTTTGAATGGTAAGTGATAGGGCTTTGATATTTCACATGTGCATTCCTTGTGATAAGACCTTTCATGCCGTACCATAAATTTTGACCTAGTGACCTTGACCTTGAAATTTTACCTACTTTTTGTTGTTGTTGCAATTTACATATGGTTGCCACCGGCGAGCTATGTTGTCATTCTGACAAGTCTGGTTCATATTCTATCAATCGAATTTACTTAACATTTATATCAAGCATTTATAAATATATGATGCATAGATGCATAATAAATGAAATATCATCGGGGGGGGTGGGGGGGGGTGGGGGGGGGGGTGGGGGTAATCATGGCATATTGTCATATGAAAATTGATTTGTCTCATTAGTGATGTTCATAACCTTGTAGAGGCAATGTAAAGGTGTAGAATAAACTCTTTAAGATGATATATACAAAGTAGAACACTCAGTTTTAATTATTTGGTCCTAATTTTAATTGATTATGGATTGAAAATTAAAAAGATAGGAATATTTCGCATTTTTCGATTATAATCGATTAATAATCGATTATGCCCTTCCGATTATTTCCGATTATCGATTATGATTTAGTTTCCGATTGCCCAACACTATTTCACATACATGTACTTAACAGAAAATAGTGTTTACACTAACAAAGATGCCTCCAGGGGCACTCGTGTTTCACAAACACAGGCTTTATTGTCTCCTGCTTTCGCGAAAGCACGGTGACATTAAAACCGGTTTGTCTGTCTGTCCGTCAGTCACAAAAACTTTAACCTTGATCATAACTTTTTAATGGAAACTGATAGGGCTTTGATATTTCACATGTGTATTCGTTGTGAAAAGATCTTTCCATAGATACCAAAATATTTGACCTTGTGACCTTGACCTTGCAGTTTGACATACTTTTCAAAAACTTTAACCTTGACCATAATTTTTGAACGGAAAGTGATGGGACTTTCACATGTGTATTCCTTGTGACAAGACCTTTCTGTTGGGAACAACATTCTGACCTTGTGACCTCATCCTTGGAGGTTGACCCACATTTAAAAACTTCAACCTTGACCATAAGTTTTGGATGGTAATTTAATTGATAGGACTTTAATATTTCACATGTGCATACCTACAAAACAAAAGTTTGGACCCTTTAACCTTTTCTTGGAGTTTAATCTTTCATATTTAGAATCTTGATAATATATCAGATATATTATGAAAACTTAAGAATTGGGGGAGGGGGGGGGGGGGGTCTGTAAATATTTCTTTAAAGACAAACACCCAAAAGCGGGGGACCACAATTCCTTGAATTTGATTTTTACCTAGTGACCTTGGCCTAGACATTTGACCTTCTTCAAAAATCTAAGATTGGCTATATCTTTTGATTGGTAAGTCATAGGGCTTTGATACTTCACATGTGTTTTCCTTCTGACAAGACTTTCTACACATACCATAATGTTTGACCTTGTGACCTTGAGTTGTGACCTTGACCTAGATTTTTTACCTACATTTCAAAAAATCTAAGATTGGTTTTATCTTTTGAGCGGTAACTGATAGGGCTTTATTAATTTACAAGTGTATTCCTTGTGTCAAGACCTTACTACACATACCACAATTTTGGACCTTGTGACCTTGACTTAGATATTTGACCTACTCTTTGAAAAAAAACTAGTATTGGCCATATCTTTTGATTGGTTAGTGATATTGCCTTCATATTTTACATGTGTATTCCTTGTGACAAGACCTTTCTATATCTACCATAAGTTTTGACCTCGTGACCTCGACGTGCATATTTGACCTACTTTCAATAAAAAAAAATAAGGCGCTTCGCAGGCAACACAAGCATTCCTTGGATTCCTATTTTTATTATGATAAAACCTTTCTTGATTCTTTTCATTTTAAATGTGTGATCATGTGACCTTGATTATGACCGTGACTATAAATTGGCATAATGTTGAACAGTTATGAGCCAATGGATCTGATACTTTTGATACATTATTACTTCGTTTCCACAACTGTCAACAGAATTACATTGTTACAATAGGAAGCAAATACTCAAGTCCTACACCAATTTAAATATGCCCATCATTATAAAAGACATTTTGGTATGGTGCTGTCTATCCGTCCTTCTGTTAGTCGGTTCTTTCCCTTACCTTGCAGATGCAATAATGCCAAAACGGTCAGCTTTAATTTTATTGTGGAAATTGCCTATGGCAAGACAAAGAACCCTATTGATTTTGGAGGTGAAAGGTCAAGGTCATTTTGGGCTAAAAATAAGGGGGTTTTTTGGTGAAAATATTTTTATCTTTTTCAACATCTACTTTTGGTTGAAATGTATTCCATTTGAAACTATAAATACTTCAAATAGAAATAATTATTGAATATGTTATTAAGCCCGTATTTGGTCAGAATCAGAGATATGGGGGTATATTATAGTTTTTGGCCTGTTTGTCTGTTTTGTCATGGGAAAACTCAATAAAAACTTTTGAATGAACTAGAATTTGACCCTGAGTATGACCTACATTAGAACTGTTTTACTGACAAAGATATTGACAGAGCATTCAGTTTCACAAACACCAAGGTGCCACCAGGGCCCAGCCCAAGGTTTCAAGTACTACCCTTCCACAGAGTCTGTCTGACAAAAGTTCCAACAAATGACATCATTTGATTGCTTTTAGTGTGATGTGACAATTAAACTTTTTAAATTACATTTTAGAATTTATGACTGAACTAACAATATTTGTATGAAGTTTTGGAAGGATAAGTCTTTTCACTGTATTTTGAATTTATCTTTTATAGATTATAAGGAAAGACTCCAGTCCAGATGTCCTGGTAGTTAAGATCTTGAATATGTACAGATGTTCATGGAAATAAGGAGTGCCCTTCCTCCCACTTCAATGACATATTTTGCGTAAGTATCCACATGTAAAGAACTACAATGAACACATTTTCATTGCAGGGTTCTTTTTAATTTTTTTTTGGGGGGGGGGGGGGGGGGAGGGGGGGGGGAGGTGACTGTCCCTGTCCCATTTGGGAAAATTTGCAAAAATTTTTCTGTAATTGGGAAAATCTTTATACAAATTCTCACCACAGTATAACCCTAAAGTGTCATTTATTATCCCCTCGCAACTCTGTTGGGTGCGTGTGTCCGGATTTTCTTGTGAACAGCATAGAACCGAAAGAAATAATCATAGAGACATCAAGCCTTTTACAAATGTTCCCCATGGGGAGAAGATGGACCCTATTGATTTTCAAGGTCAATGGTCCAAAGTCAAGGTCACAGTGGACTTAGGCTTAAAATCCTTGTGAACAGCAGAGAAGCCAAAGGAATAATCATGGAAAACATCAAACCTTCCACAAATATTCCCCATGGGGAGAGGATGAACCCTATTGATTTTCAAGGTCAAAGGTCAAGGTCACAGTGGACTTAGGCTTAAAATCCTTGTGAACAGCATAGTATCTTAAAATCCTTACGAACAGCATCTATTAAAATCTTAAAATCCTTGTGAACAGCATAGAATCCCAAGGAATCATCATGGGAACATCAAACCTTCCACAAATGTTTCCAATGAGGAGCGGATAAACCCTATTGATTTTTAAGTCAAAGGTCAAGGTCTCAGTGGACTCAGGCTTAAAATCCTTGTGAACAGCATAGAAGCCAAAGGAATCATCATAGAAACATCAAACCTTCCACAAATGTTCACCTTAGAGAGAGGATGAACTCTATTGTTTTTCAAGGGTCAAAGGTCAAGGTCACAGTGAACTTCAGCTTAAGATTATTTTGCTGATTGCAAAGAAGATGCAATTGCGAGGGGATCCAACGCTTGCATTGCCTTTATTACATTTGTAACACTGCTTATCCATTGATTTGCTTGAACTGAGGAATGAATAAAAAACTTAAAGATGCACTTAGAAATAGGATCTATTGTGCTAACTTCAAGGATTTGAGTCTTCTTTTCTCGGGTGATTTTTTCATAATTCCTCTTTGGGAATTTAAGAGTGATTTTTTGGGATAAAAAGAAGATACTCCGCCGCAAAACAAGGGAAAAAAACACTGCATTGGAAAAATGGAATCTCTTTTGTTTCTCCCTCCTTTGCGAAAGTGCGGGGATATTGAAACTGGTTTGACCATCCATCTGCCAGTCATAAAAACTTTAACCTTGGTCAGAACTTTTGATTGGTAAGTGATAGGGCATTCATATTTCACATGTGCATTCCTTGTGACAAGACCTTTCCGTTGATTCCATAAGTTTTGACCTTGTGACCTTGACCTTGGAGTTTGACACACTTTAAAAAAATTAAACTTGGGCATAACTTTTGAATGATAAGATTTTCCATGTTGATTACCAGAGCCTCAGGCAACTACATGTAGAATGACATTGTTTGCAACTCAGGTGAGCGATTTGGCCCCCTTGGGCCTCTTGTTAAAATAAATTTTCTAAAATAAAGTACACTTAACTCATAAACAATACAGCTTGTAATTTGCTGTATTATTGTAAACATGTTGTTGTGCTAAAAAGAGTTTCATTGTTTCATTGATTTAACTGTTACAGAAGAATGACAGACTACATACCCTGGCTGAGATTATGCTGTACAGAAATGATTGGTTTCCAAAGCCACTGTTCGGAACACAATATTTAGATAGGCAATCTAATGGTGGTGTCCCAGCGTCCAACAACAAGTGCAATTTTAACTTTTGTTGAACCAGTAGTTGATATGGACAGGTAAAATGTGAAACTTTTTTATTTATTTAAAATGTTTACATAACTTATTATCCCCTGGTGCTGTTATATACAATCGCTGCAGTGTGTCCATGCCTTTTTGAAAATTCATGAAGCTTTTTTAAATCAAGCTAATATAGAGAAAAATAAACTTTCTCTTGTGAGCTATGTTGTCTGCTGACTGTAATTTGAATTTTGACTGTATGTCAAGGTTCAAAGTTAATTTCAGACTGTATGGCATGGTTCAAAGTTAATTTCTGACTGTATGTCAAGGTTTAAGGTTAGCTGTACATTTTGTATGTCGAGGTTCAAAGTTAATTTCTGACTGTATGTCAAGGTTCAAAGTTAACTGTATGTCAAGGTTCAAAGATAATTTCTAACTGTATGTCATGGTTCAAAGTTAACTGCATGTCAAGGTTCAAAGATAATTTCTGATTGTATGGTTCAAGGTTAACTGTATGTCATGGTTCAAAGATAATTTCGGACTGTATGTCATGGTTCAAGGTTAACTGTATGTCAAGGTTCAAAGTTAAATGTATGTCAAGGTTCAAAGGGAATTTCTAACTGTAGGTCAAGGTTCAAAGTTAATTTCAGACTGTAGGGCATGGTTCAAAGTTAATTTCTGACTGTATGTCAAGGTTCAAGGTTAACTGTATGTCAAAGTTCAAAGATAATTTCTGATTGTATGTCATGGTTCAAGGTTAACTGTATGTCAAGGTTCAAAGATAATTTCTGATTGTATGGTTCAAGGTTAACTGTATGTCATGGTTCAAAGATAATTTCTGACTGTATGTCATGGTTCAAGGTTAACTGTATGTCAAGGTTCAAAGTTAAATGTATGTCAAGGTTAAAAGTTAACTGTATGTCAAGGTTCAAAGGGAATTTCTAACTGTAGGTCAAGGTTCAAAGTTAATTTCTGACTGTATGTCAAGGTTCAAAGTTAATTTCTGACTGTATGTCAAGGTTCAATGGGAATTTCTGACTGTTTGTCAAGGTTCAAAGTTAATTTCTGGCTGTTTGCCAAGGTTCATAGTTAATTTCTGACTGTATGTCAAGGTTCAAAGGGAATGTCTAACTGTTGGTCAAGGTTCAAAGGGAATTTCTGACTGTTTGTCAAGGTTCAAAGTTAATTTCTGACTGTATGTCAAGGTTCAATTGGAATTTCTGACTGTTTGTCAAGGTTCAGAGTTAATTTCTGACTGTTTGTCAAGGTTCAGAGTTAATTCTGACTGTATGTCAAGGTTCAAAGTTAACTGTATGTCAATGTTCAAAGGGAATTTCTAACTGTAGGTCAAGGTTCAAAGGGAATTTCTGACTGTTTGTCAAGGTTCAAAGTTAATTTCTGACTGTATGTCAAGGTTCAAAGTTACTAGTCAGATTTGCCGGGGAACTAGAAGCTGCATCCTTGACTAACACTACAGTGGGGATATTTGTCCTTCATCATGTTTAGGGCAGTTCTATTGTTGACAAACTCAATGAGACAAATGTTTACAGTATTTGAATTAGATTGAAATGAAATAACCAGACTGAGTTTAAGTGCCATATATTTCTTACCTATGTTTATTTTTATTATCTCTACATTTCAGATGCCATTCAACTTGCTTCAATATGGAATCTACTTAGTTCAAAATGTAATGGAAATGGACACTATAATTAAATAGACTTCAATTTTATAGACTCTAATTTTATCTTTCTTGAATGTATAATTATTGACACTTCTTCAGAATTTTAATTTACATATTTATATATTAAAGTATTTCAATTTCACTTTTAAGTTTTAAATTGTAAGATAATCAAAGTAATGAATAGTTAAAACATTATCTGTTATTGAAGATGAAATCATGAATAAACTTTTTGGTAATAAAACATGCATCTTTTTCAACTCATTCTTTTCAACTAGATAGGAATTTCATGAAATGCAAATGTTTGCAAAAGGAAAGATCACAGAATACAGAGATGATATAACAGACTCATAAGAAATGATGTTGAACTGATTAGCCTTAATATGTTGTAAAACATATGTTCAGAGCCAAGATTGCCTTATATTGTGTTTGAACAGAACTCAGATGTTCATTTCTTAAATAAACTTTGTTTCTCAAAGATATATCAGAAGATACATTAAAGAAACAAAAAAGTTGGTACAACATGCAAGGACCTTGAGTTTCGTACACAAAAAAAAAATTCCAATGGAGAAATACATATAATTGATAAAGAGCCTTGGATTCTAATTACTTGCATTCATTCGGAAAGACCATGTGTTTAAATGAACGTACCTTTTTATATGATGACCTAAACGTATAATAAACGTACGTTTTACTCTTCATGTTATGACCCAAACGTATAACTAACATATGGTTAACGTACGTTTAACGTGAATATTGAAACGTACGTGAAACGTATCGGGCCCTTTTTTACGTTGAACGTACGTTTGTGAACTCAAGGTAAACGTACGTTTAACGTATGATAATCATACGTTGCATTTTTTCCAGTGTATCATCCGCTGGCAGTAATCTACACATAGGCCCTGGTGTATGGACCAGAAGAAGATCAGGAATTGCATTAGAAACGATTAGGTATAAGATAATAGAAACTATAACGTAAGTACCGGTCTAGACTTCCCATCTGACGAGGGATTTAAATTCAGATGCTACACTGTCTATGGGTGGTCTGTTCTTTCGAAGAATAGCAGAACAAAATACAGGTGTAACAACATGCAGGTGACAGTCGTCAGTATGCAGACTCGATTGCCAAAATGATCATTCACAAGAATGTGTTAAGCTATTTTTTCAAAACCCTATACGAGAAAAATAATATGAAACCCAGATCTATATTGTTTGACAAGTGTCCAGTTACGAAGTGTTTGGAACGACTGCTTCTTATATAGACTTTACCTTAAAAGTCAAATAGAAATCGTATAAAAGCTACTTCAAGTTGAAAATAAACACTCGGCTTTTAGACACATCCTTAGTGCAAACACAAGTCTTGTCCATTCGTCAACAAGTTTTAATGGCTGTAACATTGATCTATTACAAAGCCACGGGGGATATATTTGTCCCCTACATGTAATTCTACCAGGTTTACAATGCAGGTAAAGAGAGAAAGAAAAAACCTATACATCATCATGATGTTTCATTTCATGAATATATTCAAAAGACAAGAAATCTAAATATTTGATTTGCCACTTAAGTTAATATTAGAAAGTTCTGATTTCTTAACTGCCTATTTACATTTCATTATTAAGCATCACTCACTGAAAACAAAGTCGAACACTTTACAAAAATCTTCTACAGATGTTCGAAAGTCATCATTAAACATGTCAGCGAATAAGTGCAAATACAAGGAGCCGCTGAAGAGCTGACTTCATTAGTTAATCAGAAGCCACCTTCCCGATATAGTCATGGGGTCTTTTGTAAGTTATCCCCGTCTTATACCTTTTGTACGATATAACTGTTTATTTTTCATCTTTCTTTATAAATAATCTTTTTGTGACGATTTACCTTGTCTGTGTGCGGGCTTTCTTTAATGACAAGAATTGATACGTTGTTGACTCTAGTCCAATGAGGACTCCGTAATGATACAAAAATAAAATGTTTGCTTCCAAGTTTTCTTGTATAATGACTTGGTTTAAATTTTCATCGATTTGATTTCAAATAATGATTATCTTGTTTGTCCCCTTTAACCTCTCTCTCTTTTGGCTTTTTTCAACTCTACAGGCCAAATTGCAACATCGTTAAAGAAGAAAAGTGTAAACGAAATTCAACTGCAAATAAGTTATCCTTATATGCATTAGCGTTACTTCAAGCTAAAATATGTGAAAAGAGCCGAAATAGCTTAAGTTTCATGATTTTTTTCTTTACATGTAGTTGTTATACAATCAAGAACAGCGGAGTTGTAAAATGTTTGTTGCTGAGTAAATAATGCAACAGAATGAAATATATTTCTTCTAGAGGGAATGGTATGAATAAGAACACAAACACAGACAAGGAATGGTATGAATAAGAACACAAACACAGGCAAGGAATGGTATGAATAAGAACACAAACACTCAGTTACACAAATTTTCGGCCCCTTGGCCTTCATCAAGTGTGAAGAACGACAGTGTATATGACAGCTAAGTAAAGTCCATCTTTTTGCTTTTTGGGTGTTCTTTGATTTGCAATGGACGCTTGAAAAGCAAAAGCTGGAACCGGAAATGTGTGTTACCGAGTGTTTGTGTTTTATTCATAATAAATGGGTAGTCAAAAAGAGGTATTTTCTAGCCTTGCAATGCTTCGCTTTAAAAAAAAAAAGATGTAAAATAAAGATACACTCATCTTTTCCTCCACTGGGATTTACCTGGCAAAGGATTTTGATAATCATTTCTAATACCAATACCTTCTTTTTCAAAATGCATACAATAGGAGACTTCCTAAGACAAACCATGAAATCGTGCAGGAAATACTTTACATTTGCCTTCCTTTTTTTCAAAATTTTGACAAATGAAAGCTTTGAACAATATCCTTATCGATACGACTTTGGCATGTGACCACCCAGTCTCAGCTAGGTGACGGGTAAGTATGGGTACAATGACCACCCCCTGTTATACACAATGTAAACGTCCGAGTCCCTACCTCACCAACAATACGGAACTCGTCGTCAGCACCAGTGCCATCAAATGTCGCTAATTGTTTCTGACAGGTAATTCTGACTCTCAATAAAGTCAATGTAAGTTTACCGACGTAATTATACTCGTTATGGCAGTGCAAAGTTCAGACGTGAAATACTTTACCCCATGGGTTCTATGGACCAATCACACCTTCAGAAACGACCAAGATCAAATGTTCCTGAAGATTTTGACATGGAACAGATATGAATTACAGGATATCAAAATTCGTATGAATGTCGAAAACAAAGAAGAATAAATGTTCACCAGAAAGTCCAATTTATAAAAAGAGAATCCCTTTTAGATAGAAATCAAATAGCACATGTAACCAAGCATTTATACAAATATAATACGAAAGTGTTCCAACTCTATACCTTCTTGAAGAAAATTTCGGACCAATTTTTATTCACTAGGCACGTGTTTTGGATATAAAATCCTCATCAGTGATGCTTGCTGCCAAAGAGGTTTTTAAGAGCCGCCAAAATTCATTTCATAAAGATCAATGTATTCAATGGAAGAAATGGAATCAATCAGCTGTGGATCAAAAACAAACTGGCCAATATTATTCGCAACACCTTTCTTTCAAATAATGGGAACAGGAGATACAAATACCTTGCAATAGGGCGGGAGGATACTTATTTCGTAAAGGAACACTCTGATTCAAACAAAAGGTATTATACCGAAGACGATAATCGTATCATCCAGATACTTGAGTTTTTGATTGACAACATTTTGTGGTGTTTGGAGGAACCATATTTCAGTAAATAGTTGGCATCCCCCTGGGTACCAATTGCGCCCCACTGCTTGCGGACATACGAAGCTGATTCATCCAGACCTTACTCTCAACTAAGCGAAAGCACTTCGCATCTCAGTTCAATTTAACCTTCAGATACATGGATGACGCGTTGTCTATCAATAATACGAACTTTAAGGATCATCAACATAAACATCAAAGAAGTATCTATCAGTTATTCAGTCTCAAAGTAGAGAAGGAAGGGGAAAATCATTAGAATTTCCATTGGAACGGTTGCGAACCTCGGAATAGTTATAACATTCCGAAGTGAGACCAGGTGCCCGGGAAGAGTCAGTGTCTCCTGATTGCATGCTACATCCGTCGCAACAGATCCATGAAAACTTGTAAAATTCGGTGATTGTCTTGATGTACATATTGATGTACATATCAGGTAAATATTTCTTGTTTGGTGATGATGATAGCCATTCGATCGCAATCCAGAATGTCACTGATCATTCTGGCTGGAAAGGGGGGGTCTGATATGCTTTTATTATATCACCGTAGCGACCGAAGAACTTCCTCAAAGATGATTCCAGCCGGTTTGTAATATAACCCTGAACAATTATCTTACTTGCAAGCCGTCTGATATTCATACTTGGAACATGCCCGGGCGTATTGTATCAGCTAAGAAACAAAAACGCCATATGCAGGAGAAGACAGAATATTGCTACTCATGAGAGAGAAGTAAGTTATGTGTAAGCTGAAATTATCACGTTTGTCCTACAAGAAATTCGGAAACGCGCTCTCTTTACAAAGTAGATACACGAAATTAAAAAAAATCAAAGCAAAGAGTGCATCATAAATACATTTTGCTGTGCGAGAAAAACACTTTTGCTTGAAGTACCACTGATGAGGTTTACTATCCGAAACGCGTGTCTGGTGCATTAAAATTGGTTTTAAATGTTGTTCAAGAAGGTAATGAGTTGGAGCAATTCCATGTTCTTATTCCTGAAAGAATATTTGTTGGCCCTTTCGGAAACCTGTCCTAGAATATCATCGAAATTAAAGGTTTAAAAGTAAACTTAGCACCATCCTTCCAATGCTATTTTGGGCATAGATGTTAATTTACTATGCGGATAACCGTCAAGAGTCGGTGAACATTGGTCTCCCTCACTTTATCTTATGTCTCTCTTGTTTCACAGAAAAGTCTTTGCGTTGTTTCTTATAGTCTATTTTTGGGAGTAATTCCATTGTCTCTGTGTGGTAGCGTTGTAATTTTATATTCATCTTTTGTAAAAGTTGCTACCTTTATTGGTTGATAGTCACAAGTCTTTGGTGTTCACAATATCTAGCTTCTATTTTAAAGTAAGACAAGCCATACAAAAGACATTAAATGGATTCACGCAATATGAATCTATTAGTAATTAGTTAATTTTTTTCCAAATTGGATACTATAAGCATGATACGACAGCATTTGGTTTTTGTTTACTTTAATTGTTTTGATTTGTTTTTGGTTTGGTTTCATTTTGGTTCTTTTTCTTGGGGGGAATCCTTTTGTTTTGTTTTTTTTTTGGGGGGGGGGGGTTTGGGGGGTTTTTTTTGGTTTTTTTTTTTTTTTTTTTTTTTTTTTTTTGTTGTTTTTGTTTTTGTTTTTGTTTGGTTTTTTTTTTTTTTTTTTTGCAGCGCAACATTAAAATTCACTTAATGTTAAACATTTAATGTTAAGTGACGCCACCAAGAATAAATTTCGTGTTCAAACTGTGACACTGTGACGATCATTCATACATATGTAGTCCTTCATGTCTCATTTGTGATCATTGCCATGTCGTCTCGTTGGGGATCTCCTCCTTATCTATAAAGTAATACGGAGTGTAGTCATGAACAAGTTTACGAACACTTTTTTATAACGAAATTTCTGAGATATAATATCTTGAAGAATGATTTTTATTCTCTAAGTCTGTGCAAAACTACTCAAAAAGTTTATTTTTACCAAATAATTCTTAATTATTAATAAATACTTTGCCCAACGAAAACCTAAAGGGATGTACATGCTTGGTAAAGAATTCTTTTATAATAAAGATAAATGTAGGCGGTAATGACCGTGAGAAATTCATTTATCCAAATATGCATCCTGATGTGGCTAAGTATACTTAAGATTTAACCAAATGAACCCATCATCAGAGTTACAGACAAAACACTCATAAAGCTATCAACATGTCACATTTGATGCCTTGATGAACAGAGAAAACACTGTACGAGGAATACAGATTCCTGTGGCCATCAGTACCCACCAATATGACTTGTTGACATTGTTTACTTTGAGCGCTGTATCGTCTGAATCGGCCAACTCGGACAATGAAGATGACCAAATCCCAATAGGTCCTACGCCCTCACCTCGCCATTTGATACTTGACATGTACGAAAGGAAAACATTCCGCGATATAAAAGAAACCTCTCCTTGGACAGGTGTCAAATGTCGTTCCCCCCATTCCTGAGGTAACTTTAAATAAGTCTATAACTAAATACTTTTTATTCCCCGTAATTGTTGACAGAAGAAACTAATTTCCTAGTCGTCTCATTGTACGGGAGCTATACACTACAGGTCAATTACATTTCGAAACCTCTAGATAAAAACCGATGAAATGAAGTAAGACATTTTCCTATTTCCAATTCATTGTTTGGTCAAAAAAGGAAATTCCGATTTTGAGAAATGTCCTTTTACTGAATAAACAATTTATTCATCTAGAATTTGTTTCCCCGATTAAACTTTCATTATAGTTTTGGTACACTTTGGAACGATTTGTATTCAAAGTTTGTATTAATAGCAACTTTCTATTTCTTTTAGCCAATATGTAATTACGAAGCCTTCGTAAATATATACATTTTGTATATCATAATTCTGGAAGCGCTGTCCCGAATTGCAATATTTGAAAAGCTAAAGTTATATACTTATTTAGGTAAAAAAAAAGCCACATTGAGATAAAGATTATTCTGACGAGATTAGATGTATATCTTTTATTTCTAGAAAATGCCTTTCATCCCATGAATTGACCTATTACATAACATAGAATACACAGAATGTATTTATAGACTTAAGGTAAGTTACAGGTTGTTAGAATGAAATGAAACAGTTTTAGAGATTAGTCTTTCAGGGACCTTCGGCAGAATGGAGAAAAGGAAAGCACAATCGGCTTATTTGATTACAGACTTTAATACCACTCGTCCAGGTGCGTGTGGTCACATAGAGGTAATCACGGCTGATCCAACAATAGACATTCCTCCCTTCTTCTTTCTATATTTTGTCTCCGTAAAAGAAGCACAATCTCTGACAGATAATGACGTAGGCGTAGAATCATGACTGACTGATGACTGAATATCATTAAGATATGATGGATTTATAATTCAGATACTTATAAATCTTGATAATTATAAAATATTCAGTATACATGTACATAAAAATAAAGACAAATTTAAATTGAAAAATAATTTTAGATACCTTTACAAAACTTGAAATACTCAAGAAAAGGGGAACAATTTTTTTCATTATAAAACATATTTTGTTGAATTTACGAAGCTAAATTTTTTTAACGTTTTGGTGAGATTATTATTATTTGTCTGAAAATGCATCCTTATGAAGATGCATTTTAAGACAAATAATAATCAAAAATAATGACAAATTTGATCAGAAAGTGACGTAGTTGGTTGCTTTTGCACTTTAACCAGTAAACCAACGTTTACCAGCAGATGCGAACACTCACGCGCAGATTGGCTCTATACTCACTATAACAGGTAATAAGTCCTATTCTACTTGATTGTTACAAACTTAGCGACTATGTACCAAGTAAACACAGTAAGATCTCTTCATGTATCGCGGAAATTCAATCAAATATTCTTTCACATCTTCGAGGGTCATGTTGAAATTAAAAATCGTTCCTCTGTTAGGAATTAATTTATCGTTCAATAAACTATACCGCTCCAGATATTTAGAATTTAACGAAAATATAAAAATAGCGCGAAAGTAACGATAAATCGCTACCATAAGTGGCGCTTGGACAACTCTTATAGATGATTTCAATGTGCAGTTTATTGAATTTTGAACGTTGCTTTAGGTACAAGAATGATATTGGGAAACTTCAATTTCTAAGCAAAATTATTCTTTTAAAGATGAAGTGTTTAACAAATTTTAGTTAATGAAGAACATCTGGATTTATACTCATCAACATTTTACTCTTCAGCCTATACTGGGCTTCTTCATTTTCTATGGACGTACTTGCACTTTTAAAGTTTTTAAATTCAAAAATGACCTTAATCGTAAAATTCCTATTTGCTGGATACTATCTGTATACATACAAAGTTATTAACTCCTTCTCCTCTCACTTCGAAAAGCAACCGTTTAGTCAATTGGAACTTGTTTTATCTATTGATTTATACTTCTCTTTTTGTTTCTCTATTATATGTTTAAGCATTAATATAGTTATTTTTATTATCATTTTTAATTGTAAATCATACAAGTTCTTAGTATCAACCTACAATGGAGACATCATTGATGAAAAAGACCCGGTGTCAATTTGTAATAGTAAACCTGACCCGATTCTGTCAAAAAGTTACAATGCCTGGTTACCCCACACCCACAGCAAATCCCCTTACTTAATCTCTCTAACAGCTCCTTATAATATAATTAGAACGAAGGAAAAAAGCTAAATATTAATTACCTGACTTTACGGGTTGATCTGACCCGAGAAGTGAAAAGCTAAAACTTCTTGGCCTAACCCTCTTTGTAACAGTCTTACATAACGTAATTGTGAAGTTAGGGACCCTGTTGTGATTTTTCCGGCTACGTTAACTGGACAAAGGTCCGTTACGTGAACGTTACTTTAAGCTTTACCAATAGATTACCCTATCATGATGACCTATCTTTGTCGTCCATTGATTTCTCTCACAGTGGAATAATTGTTAAATCTATCGTCCAATTGTTGTGGTAAAGTAGGGCAGCTGATTTAGTTCGGTTCGGGGTTGGTTTTCCTTTTTTGGTTTTTTTTTAACAGGTCGATCACGTTAAATTCATTACTTTTTATCTTTGTGTGACTTTGAGAATATAGAATTGATTCGATTTCCATCTATATAATTATATGTATTGATTTACCGTAAGACCAAAAATTGACTCTATCCTGGCATTATTTAAAAACAATTTTCACATCCATATGTGCATAAATTTGAAATCCAAAGTTTCAAAATTACATTTCGACGCTTTGATTTGGAACTATATAGATGGGCAGTGTAAATATAAGTATTCATCTACAATATGTTCGTCAAAAAGTTGGAATAGGCCGTGCGGTTTGGCTTAAGATAAAACGTTTTAATATTTAATTAAATTGTTTAAAGCCAATTTAATCAGGTAAAGACTATGCGATCCTATCAATCAGTGTTATAGATTCTCAATTTAGTTATTACACTGAACTTCTACAGTCTTGTGTAATTTAAAAGGATTGTGAAGGAAAATTATTGTTTAAAAAACTTCCCGCCTAATCCATACTTAGTAGACTTTCTGGTGTATTGGATAGCTTTAGGGCTTTAGGAATTAAAACGACATATTTTGGGGTATTAAGGGTTTTAATTATGTTTTGGTATTACCCTAGGGTCACCAAAAGGTTCCGCAAGATCTTCTAAATATCATAAAGTCAGACCAAATTCTGTTTTTCATTTCCAATATCAGATCAAGGTAATTATGTCTACTCTGACCGCCAACATGAGACCAGCATCTGTCTATAGATTATTTTTACTGTCCTTATTCCATTTTGTAAATAATGGCTTTGGTTTGAAATTTTTAATTCAAGTTCGTCAATGCTTATTTCATTTCTTCATTTTTTTTTTCTTTTTCACATTTATGTAAAATATCTATTATGAAATATTACAAAATAATAAAAAAATATATATATAAATAAAGATTGTTTTTTATTTATTTATTTTATTTATTCATTTATTTATTCATTCATTCATTCATATAGATGATCATTTATCTATTTCATTCTTGTCCATTTTCTTTTCATCGATTATAATTCTATCAGCAGTAACGCAATCCAGACCTGTATTATTCCATTTAACTATCTGATGTGATAATATTATTTTTCCTGTTTCGTAATTTACAAATTCAAACTAGCATATTTACAAACGGAGATATTTGTATAAAGGATTACTGTAAACATGGTTATTTTCGCGGGGGGATTTCGCGATAAAACATCAAGACTTTTCCCGAGGGGGAAATATTCGCGATAAAAATGTCTTTCCCATTGTAAGAATGCAACAGGGGAAATCTCATGAAATCCCTCTATTCGCGAAAAAACGCGAAAATTACCCCCACGCGAATATTTCCACGCTTACAGTATTGGTATTTTACGCTGCAATTTTTTAAAGGATATTTTTGTTCTTCATTTTTGTTTTTTGTTCTTTTTTTTTTTTTTTTCCTTTTTAATTTCTTTATAGAATTGCAGAAATTGACATTTATTCTCCTTTATCCTACTCAATTTGTAGTTTAAAATATACCAGAAAATAAAGAATCTCTTCTCCGTTTCTTCTCCTTTATTATTGTTTCATCCATTTTAAATCTTTTTCCAACTTGAGCCTAATGCCGTATGTAATTGTCGCATTATTATTGGGAAATGAATATCAACATGCTACGTACTTTTAACTTTTTTTCTTTTATAAGCAATGTTCATTCTACATGTTCTGTTTATGTTTCAATGATTTTTTTAAACTGAAAATCGCATTTACTTTATTAAAACATGTTCATGGTCTATACGGAAAACAGTTGCCTTGTACGTTGTTTATTCTCGTTGTCCTCGGCCGATTATTGACTCACAATGTTGAGCGTCTTCAAATTCAATAAGTATAATAGTTTCACGTGCTGTCCTTTGTCTCTCTCTCATGTTAAACGTCTTCAAATTGAATAGCATCATTTAAAAACAGATGAATTTGCAGCATGGACCAGACATGCATATTTCGGGTACTTAACCCTCGTCAGTGATCCTCCAATCTAAACAATGTATAATATGCCAAAAAAGTATGACAGTAACTATGTCGAAAAAGCGTATCGAAAGACGTAGCATGATATGTGGGATATGATGCTACAGGACCCACGTTTTAGAAATTCAAGAAATTTTGATAACAGAAATTTTAGAATGCGTTGAAGAAACGATCAATCGAAATTTATCGAACTTGGCTACATGTGCCATGTTTTCCATTGCCGTCTGGTTGTGGATTTTCTCCTTGGTCATACCTTTGGAAATGGAGACCAAATCTTTTGCATGGTTATATTACCAATAATCCGCGCGTGTATCGTATTACATAAAATATTAACTACTATTTAAATTAGAGAAATATTATTAATTGAATATTTTAGATCAGTGATTTTACATTACCCAAGAACCAATGGATCTCAACCCAAAAGCACTAAATTGTTCTGAACTTGTGAGTCCGTATCTCAATCTTGCACCTCGCCGAGCGGTAATGACGGTGTTTTAGCCCCGTTCACGATTTTGTAATTTATCATTTATAGTGTGCCTTTGCTGTATGACTTCAACAACTTACACTTTGTTTGATTCCACAATCAAACACGAGGACAGTCGGTGCATATTTGGAGGCCCTCACAATGGTGAAATGATTTTGACTTAAAATGTTTTCAATATGCTGAAATTGAGCAGATGTATTTATATTGCAACAAAACGAATGTATACCGAGTAATATTCGGCTTAGAAACCTGAGTACAAATTGACTTTCTGATCTCAGAGTTTAGTCAATAAGCCATTATTTGCACCGTTTACAAATAAATAGTTCTACATGGATATTTGGTTTAATTAAACATTATTCCTTTCAAGTTAAAACTCAGAGAAGTTCACCCGTAACATTTGGTACAAAAATGTGATAATGAAAAGTGTTGAATCAATTAATCGCAGGATGCTGGGGTTTTTATACTTTCCAATCATTTGATGCAATAATGCGTTTGTCAAAATTTAAACAAACACAGATGAAAAATTAAAATGCGCTGATTTTACTGCATCCAAATTCCGGAAATATTTGATTTTTTATTAAGTGCATTCTGTAAAACATTGGATATTTTCGGAGTCAAATATCTATTCTTGTCCACCCGTCGGGGTGCTTTGAAGTGTGAAGAGATATATAGACATCGGTACCGACACTTCCTTTCACAATGGTACTTATGAATTTCATAACACTTAAAGTTCGTTTTTGATTCGATTACATTGGTTTCTTCATTCATCCTGTTATAGATGGATGTTTCTGAGGGCGTTATGTTATAGCCTTGTTATTTGATACGGTGTCATGTTCAAGAACCTTTTTTTTCTAACTGTCATATCTGGAGTTCGGATGGCCGGGAGGAAAATCACTGCTTCAACATTCAGCAACATTACAGGTGTCGGAACAATTTTAATCAAGCGATTAACAACTATGTATGAGAGGTCTTTTCTATTGCTCAATTTATAATGTATTCCATTTACAAGAGGCTGGTAGCGAGTAATATGGACAAAATCCGTTGCCTTGATAACAATTGTCATAGTGAAATACACTGACGAATTGATCTGTGACGCCAATGGTGTCTCACTTAATAACACTATACCTCAAATCAAGCTGAAATCATTGTCCAAGTTAATAACACCGAATAACGTATATCAAATTAGATCTTTTGCTCGAATGGAATGATACAATATTGGGTCACTTATAGCAGGTATACCTGTAAGGTCTCAAACTTTCACCGTGGGAAACGTAGAAGTTCGGAGTTGTGGTCAAAAAAGGCATTTATTCGTAAAACAAGAAATCAAAAATAGTTAAAAATATCTTTATTAGATTACCTTAATAAAGAATAAATGGTATAAAAACTATATCAATTTTTACTGCACCTTACTCCAGGATTTCCAAATGCGGCTGCATTAAGCAACTGAAAATAGCAATAGCTTCACATTGACAGCCAAATGGGCAAAACAAGTGTGAAATGAATGAAGCATATGTCCAGCCGCAAATATCATTTCTTTAACCTCGTATCTCATCCTCCTGTTTTTCTTCTCTATATATTATTTTTTATAATCACAAATACAATAAGAGTGTTGTCGTGCCTTCTTTTTTTTTATTATCATTTTTTTCTGACAACAGAGTCTTGTTAAAGATTTAAAGGTTCAATTGTATTAATTTGAAAATATAAATCATCCGCAAAATGTAACCATTACTATTGTATTAAAGAACATTTTCCAAGAACTCTCGAATCGAAAATTACAAAATAAGAAAGAAATAAGTCTTACTGATAAAATTGCTGAATCTTTTAGTAATAATTTGCCTGCAATAAAAATATAAAAGCTATGAAAAGGATTAAAACGTTTGGAATTAATATAAAACAAATAAAATGCCTGAGAATTTAACTCCACAAAATCGATTTATTCACATCAAATTGACAAAAATAAATGAGTTGAAAAAATCACAGTCGTTGTTACTATTAAAGGTCTGAACAATTACAAGAAATTAGAGTCCATGGCAATTAAAATATTCATCTTCTTGTATAAACAGTAAGAAAGTCTGTTGAATCTATATTATACCATCTATAACTCTAATGTACAGTGATCAAACATCAATGAATTCAAAATGTGTAGATTGTTTAATTAAGATATTTCACAACCTGCATTTTATGGTGACATAATTAACAAATAAGAAGGATCAGAGGTAAATAGAATAATGGCCCTTTCACACCTTCACTTTTTACCGTCGAAATTGTGTAAGAATCATCAAACGCCTTTTATACATTGAATATGATCCTTCTGTCACCAGACGGACACTTGGCTTCGTATATGACCAATCTACAGCCTTATACCAGCGCATTCTTTTAAGAATTGCACTCTGACTGTCTACTGTGACGCAGGACTCCATGAGGAGCCCTGTCCAAACCTCTTAAGGGAAGACAGGGTCCCGACCACCTGTCCTCTCTGAATCTCGGGTGTTCACATGCATGAGCTCGCTACAGTCGGCAGAGCACGGACTGTATTTCGTATGCGTTATGTTTTTTTAAATCAATTTACATATCCATCTGTGTGTTTCTTGGGCCCCTGCGTCATACTGTCTGTTTGTATGGTCATCTTACTGTGAGGGGGTTATTTTACACCACAATTTTGCGTTCTTCGAGACCTCTGGGAAAAGTGGGAGGGTTATGCACACGTAATCCGTATAACCACTTGCATGGGAGATGGCCGTCCTAAGTCGGCACCGGTTGGCCATTGGTCTCGTTGGTTTGTGAGTGGTCTTCTGTGTTTCATGTTTCCATACTTTGAGTTGGTGTTCCTTTTACGTGTCTTTCTGTGGGTGTCTACTCCGTGTTTTACATTGGGTGTTTTGGAGTTTTGCTGTGGGTGCTGCAACTGAGTGTTGTTGGAGATCCCCTCTTTTCTTTTAAGATTATTTCACAAGTAATCTTAAATTTGCTTTTTACTTCAAGAATTAAGACAAAATTTTCAATAAGACAATGTCACAGCAGCCACAGCGGTAATCTCCAAGCCTCGATCTTGCTACGCGTCAGACTTATTCCTCCGCAATAGCAAATAATGTAGTGGAGAGTAGCGTAACGTAAATGGAGTTTGCCACAGCGGATCAGACATACACGAGAGCGCTGAACCTACTACGTCACTAGCATCCAGATACAACAAGAACAATAAACTTAAACGACAAACAAAACTGAAATATGACAACACATGGAAAGACTAATGTTGTACTGACTGGAAATATTTATACATGAAAAAACAAAATTCATTGTATACATGGCACCACCGAAATATACATTTAATAAACATACAAAGAAGCTATCAAAATAAATTATTTTAACAAATATTCGTCTTCGGAGTACAGTCCTCGATCGATACAAGAAAAGTATAGTATATTACCTCCCCGCTAATTTCCTGACGTCATGAAGGCCATCTCCTGATGATACAATTGTATATTGTCCTGGAATATGAATACTCCATAGGCAAGGGACGAGGGAACATTACTACTTAGGAATTGGAAATGTGTATTTTTGAAGTTAAAGTCGTCATGTTCGTCATATAATACAGAAGTATTCAAATCATTCCGGAACTTGCAGACAAGAAATCAGTCAATTTCAAAGATACACTACGTTTTTTTTTTTTTTGTTTTTTTGTTTTTTTTTTTTTTTTTTTTTTTTTGTTTGTTTTTTTTTTTTTTTTTTGCTTGCTTTCCTTTTATGTTCTGTCTGGGCACCTGGTCTCACTCTCATATCGGGAGTTCAATTCTTTTCATGTGGTGGAGGTTTGTGTTTGTTTGCTTTGGTGTTTTATCCTGATTTTGTATGCCTTTGGTTTCTGATTTTCTGAATTCTCGATTTTGTGTTGTATACAGGGATATGGTCATTATCTATATTTGTCATTCATGCTCCATTAACTTTGCTTTAGTTTTTAGGCCAATATCAAATGAATATCTGTCAATCGAAATTCTCCTTTAATTCCTTGTATCCGTTCTTCGATTACTCTCATATCAATCATGAAGTTTATCTTTATGTTATCTGCTTTAGTATACTAATTTTCAATAATTTTGAATACTTGTAAAAGAAGGGAGGGGATCTCCAACCAGACCCCATTGCAGCACCAACAGCAAAACACCAAAACACCCGATGCGAATACACAAAGACGAGCACACGAAGAGACGAAAAAGAGACATACGACATATTTAAACATCAAACACAAAAGACTACACATAAACCAACGAGATCAATTGGCAACCGGTGCGACTTTGGACGACCATTTGCCACACAAGTAGATGTGGTTATCCTGGATTACAACCCTCTCACTTATCCGATTACCAAGAGGTCTCGAAGAACGTACATTTATAGTGTAAAACAACATCCTCACTGTTAGATGAACACACACAAACCTGACCGCAAAACGCAGGGACCCAAGAAACACAGATGAATATGTAAATGGATATAAAAAGAGGGCATACGTTATACAGTCTATGCTCTTGCCGGTTGTAGCGAGCTCGTGTTTGTTATAACCCAAGGGGTCCGACTGACATTCAGAGAGGACAGGTGGTCGGGGCCCTGTCTTCTCCAAAGATATTAGGACAGGGCACGTCATGGAGTCCCGTCGTCACAGTCAGAGTAGAGTGCAAGTCTTAAGAATGCGCTGGTACAAGACTGTAGATTGGTCAAGTACCAAGCCTAGAGTCCGTCTGGTGACATTTGGATAATATCCACGGTATAAAAGGCGTTTGATGATTCTGACACATGTTTGATTGTTATGCTGTCTACCTTTGATCCTTCTAATTTTGTTTATCATATCACCATAAAAGGCAAGTTGTGTTATACCCAAAGTAATGTTCTCTGTTGCTTGTATAGAACCGAGTTTTAAATGAAGTTGACAGTATTTTTTGTAAAATTTCCAGAAAGTCTTAACTAGCTTATGGAAGCGGAAACCTTGATCTTAAAGTTTCTTGGTCATTTGTAAATTTCTACTGTGAAAATCTAAAATATTAGTACATGCTCTAGCGTACCGGATGCGTTGTGATATGTAAATGCCGTATGATAGTAGTCTTGGAACATCACCGTCAAGCCAGGGGAAATTTACTATGCTGAATCCAAAATCATCTCTTTTGTCATATACACTTGTATAAATCTTTCCGTTTACAATTTTGATATTTAGGTCCAAAAATGGTGTTTCTGTGTTTGTAACGTTCCATCTTTTAATTTTGAATGTAGGATAATGGTGTATTGTGTAGAAAAATCATATTAATGTGTGGCTAACATGCTAGTGAGCTAGATGGGCTCTGAAAATAGTGATAATCAATTAGTACCATTTGGTGAGTGTCATTGCTGGTGGACCAGGAGTCCCTGATCATGAGGGCACATAGCCAAGTCCAATCAACTTTGGTTGATCGTATCATTCGTCTTGTTGGTTTATGTGAAGTTATTTGTGTATGATGTCTCTATGATGTGATTTTGTGTTTCATGTCCCTTTTGTGTCTCTTTCAGTGTGCGTCTGGTGTTTTTGCATTGAGTATTTTGGAGTTTTGTTGTTGGTTCTGCAACCGAGTGTTGTTGGAGATCCCCTCCTTTTTTTCAAACGCATTCGACAATTTTCCGTTCACAAAATTTTACAATTTCTGAAAAGTTGGTCCTGTAGCATCATATCCCACCCATTTTGCTACGACTTTCGGTATTTTTTTATATAACTTTTATTTTTTGGCCATATGTCAGTGTTTGGGTTGAGGATCACTGACTAGTGTTAAGTACCCGAAACGTGCATGTCTGGTCCATGCTGCAAATTTATCTGTTCTTAAATGGTGCTATGAATTTGAAGACGTATCATTGACTTTTGTGGATTATTAGCACAATCAATCCATGTAAACTAACTATTTAAAAGATCACTGAAAATTCAAATTTCCCTTTTCTGAGAAGTAGTAAACATTATTCGTCCCTTCCCCATGGTGTATTTGCCTGGCAATTGATTTATAAGCTATTCCAAGGCAAGTTGAAAATACATCGACTTCGTATTGAGGGCAATGCGATGAATCGAGAAGCTTCTCAGTCAAATACATATTTGTGAACGACTAAAGTTGACACTGTAAAACGGTTTGAGCTATACAATAAAAATAGAAAATTCTATAACATATCATTGTCAACATCGTTGGAAGATATTTAGTGTTAGAATTATCTATTACACAAAATTTGACAAATCCACCGATTTAGGCTTTTTTCTTCACAGCTAACGTGACGGATGTTGCTAGCATGAAGGAGATGCTGACAATTGTCTTCCCCAGGCATTTCATTTCATCTCCATTTTGGATTCACTTTTATTCTTTTACAGAACATCTTAGTTATTATATGTATAGTTTTTTTTTATTATTTTAAAGGTTTTGTATGCCTAAATGACCTTTTGTATACAATAAGTTCAAATTCATCCAACAATGCAATAAGTTAGTTCAACATGAATAAATGGTATATAAAGGCACTCCGGGAATAAATTTCAGGTAATATTGATAAAGCATCCCTCACAGAAATGGTGCACCCATTAACTACAAAATAAATCGTTCTACCGAAAATTAATGTTTCCTTATAATGTTTAGCATATACATGACATAAATACTCTAAGACACCTGGTCCACTCCCATATCGGGAGTTCGCTTCTTTTCATGTGGTGGAGGTTTTTGTTTGTTTGCTTTGGTTCCTGATTTATCCTGATTTTGTATGCCTTCGGTTTCTGATTTTCTGAATTATCGATTTTGTGCTGTATACAGGGATATGGTCATTATCTGTATTTGTCACACAAATGCAAACCAAGTCCATTGTTTTTTATACATGTATCCTGGAGTGGATATTATTCTGATTTGTGGATTCTGGTGTTTGGCTTTGGACTTTCACTCGCTGATAGGTATTGTAAGACAAAGGAGGGAATCCTTTTTTGGACATAATAATTTTCACACTCTTTGGCCATATAACATTGTTTAGATTGAGGATCAATGACGAGGGTTCAGTGCCCGGAACGTGCATGTCTGGTCCATGCTGAAAATTTATCTGTTCTTAAATGATGCTATTGAATTTGAAGATGTTTAACATCTCCAACAACACTAAGTCTAGTTTGCAGCACCAACAAACCCCAAAACACCCAATTCAATAACACAGAGCAGACACGCACAGAAAGAGACGCAAAAGGGACAAGGAACACCAACTCATACCATAGAAACATGAAACAAAAAAGACCACACAAACCAACGAGACAAATGGGCAACCGGTGCCGATTTAGGACGGCCATCTGCCATGCAAGTAGAAATTTCTTCTTATGGTGCACTGAAATATTTTGCAATTAAACATATTTTAATATTTCATTATTGATAATTTCAGGCTCTAGCTTGATATCTCTCCTGGTATACCGTTAGTCCCCCAGGATATCGTAACCCTAGTTCCACAGTGTTTCGACGGTAGACTTGAAATATAGTTGGCAAATTAATAAATTACTATTCTAAAACTAAAGGGTATTACCCTGAGGGCATAGCTCTATCCCTGGCTAGTTGTTTAAGTTATATTTTCGGCTGTTCATAAATTCATGATTTGGGTTTCCCCTGTTTCATCACTATTAACATCACTGATGAGACACTACTTGTTGAGATGCTCATGAGATGCACTGACATTTTACAATAGTAGATGTATTTCAATATTGATGATTTTAAAGTCGTGTTTAAGAGGGGGAATATATATTAGAAATATTGTTTTCGGATAATAAGGGGAAAATATTACAATGTATCGTAATAAAGTGAATTTGTGTCCTTATCTTTTGCTGCACAGTACTTAGTGCCATGCAGTGTTTTGTTTTGTGGGTTTTTTTTCTTTATAAAATATCAATTGAATATATGTTCATTTTTTCATCATTACTGGATTTACATTTTATCTGTCAGCAGTTAAGACATAATGCAGGGATATTTCTATACCATTTATATCGTTGTCCTTGCATGGGCCCATTCAATCTTATCCGGGAATATCATGACCACAAAAGGCAAATGGACGCTTCATTACAATATGACATTCTGATCTGTTTATTTTTCATATACTTGTATATTATTATAAGGATGACACTTGGGATAACAGATTATAGTCATCCACATATATCTTAAAATAAATCCCCTTTACTGTGGGAATCAGCAAACTTGTGTTTTGTTGGGAAAAAGGTTCGTAGCAACTAACATAATCTTATTGTCTTTTTTGTATGTTCTGGAGGCACTCACTCCTTCTACAAAGAAAATCAAAATATTTCTCTGGAGATTTTCTTTTTGCTGATTGATAGCTTTTCAAATAATTCACAGTATTGAAAAATCAAACTTATAAGATAAGATTCCTGTTGTCGCAGATGTATTAAATTTTTGTAGGTTTCACCGACTAAAATTTTGTCGTTTTCTTAAGTTTCATAGGATATAACTAAATGTTTGCTGTACAAGAGGAAAATAACTTTCATATCAGACTTTTTTTAAATATTCAAATATCTTCAGTCCCAAATTGGTCTTAAGACTTCGATGTTCAAATCTTTCATTTTAGTAATTTTATTGTTTTTGATGTTTAGTAAATTACTGTAGAATTTTTTCTTTGTTGTTGTAGTTCTCTCTATTCAGTGAAACGAGCTTTGGAGTATTATGGTGTTTTTCATCATTCAGTATTTCGTATCACCATGTACCTTGTTGTATTCTTTTTTGATTATTGATTTGACTCTTTTTTTCTTTTTTTTTTTTGTTATTCTTTCAGTTTCGCTGTTATTTTCCTTTTACGTGTTTGATGTTTTTAGTACTTGATGTTTTGTAGTCTCTGTTGTTCAATATTTGAAATGTTTAAGCTTTTGGTGCGTTTTTGGTGTGTTTGTTTCTGTCTTAATTATTTGTTGTTAATTGTTTTGGTATGTTTGCTTAATGATCAATTTTTTTTTTTTTTTTTTTTTTTTTTTGGTCTTTTTTTTTTTGTAATCTTCTTAGACTAATGTTTTTAAATACTTTTAGTGTTTCTGTGTTTTGTCGTAGTCCTCATTGCTCTATGTTATTATTTTTTGGGCGTTTGTTTGCAGTTTTTATTACACATTCATATATGTTACGTAACAGTTTTGCAGATGTTGTTGTTGTTGTTGTTGTTTTTTTTATCATGTTCTTCAATGATAAAAATATCAGTGACCTTAAAGTTTATCTTGGTATTGTTTATTTTCATGCCATCTTTAAGAGAAACTAAACACAAAGAGAGATTTGTGCCAGATCTATGCCAAATCTATGCCTTCCATTTATTCTATATCCTTTCTTTGATAGACAAGTCGTGCAGATCTAGAATCTTATAATAAAACTTCTACAGGCAAACGGCATGACAGCTATCTTACAATCGCATCAGAATTTAACTAAAGTGACAGGCGTATTCCCCAATTATATTTATTAATATAAAAGACGAACCCTTGGATAATACGGTCGTCGTCAGAAATGCTTTTGTAAATAGGTCTGTGATGGTCAATAAGCGGCTTGTGTCTGACCATTGCCCTTCTGACTGGACTCTTATCAGTTCCACATCTGTGTTGGCTAGGTCTACAGGTGTCAGGCTCGGCACTAAGTACGCAAACCTCCAAAGCACAATAATGTGAATAAGCCATCATTTGTCAAAGTTTGTAAAAGAGATGCGCGACTGATAAAAAACCCGAGGCACAATTATACCAAGTTTCATCCCACTTATATAAGCTTATCATTTCGTCACAAGATGGTTAAGGAGATTACCCGGTAACGTATTCGGCCAATTAAGAAGTAGAGTAAAAGATCGACCCTGTGTCACAACTGCGAGTCTTCTGATGTCAGATTTGTTTTGGATACTATCATTAACTTAATGAGTTGAAAAACCTCATCTTTACGTGTACTAGCTCTTAAAACGGATCACAGCTCGCTTTCATTTTTATCTACTTTCAAGGTGGAATTAAAAGGAATTTTGGTCATTATGATGGTTTCCGTCACAGATGTAAGTGATGGTAACGCAGTGCGTGGTTTCTAGTGACGCTGAATTCTAAACTTGCCCTTCCATGCTTACAAAAACAAAGATTTCAGAATGATCAGCTATTGATAATTTATGCAATAATATCAAATGATCCTTTCCTAATCGCAATAAGTGAGTGGACGTCAAACACAAAATCCAAATTAGATTACAAAAATCACACTCTATGGCCACACAAACAAACCCAGGAACATTTAAAATCACACTCAATGGCCACACACGAACAAACCCAGGAATCATACAAAACAACAAATCTTACTGTACATGAGCAAAAGTAAATCCCAAATAAAGACGCAAGTTTTCTTACTTTAGAAAGATATGTTGTGTTCATATGTTTAGATTAATTAGAGAAAACTTAAGTGTATTATCACGACTCGTACTAATTTCAGCCAATGACGTCGCAGTATTACGGTCAAGTGGTGTCCGTAGGTCACTAAATTTTCAAACGTCAAAAATGACACACAAAACATTGCGAATGGTTCTCGGCGTGATAGATTCGTTATAATGAAATCATGTACCCGGGAAGAGTAAGTATCTACTGTTTGCTAACAACACCTCAGTGTCACTTAGGCCGTGCAGAAAATGTCAAACCCATGAATGTATCGAATTGTGTATTCTTCGATGACCTAAATATCTTCAACATTGTAGACATAGAGATGTTATAAGATTTTTTTTTTCATTGTATTTTCCCAAAAATGATTCACTATGACAAAGTTAGTCGCACACAAATACATGTATACAGGTATTATTCTTTTACTCAGTAAGCAACAATTTACTAACTTAAATTTAAGAAATAACATTCGCTTGAAGATATCTTAGAAATACATTCAGTCATTGTTTACAGTAATTTTTTATTTAAGTCCAATAGAATAAGACTGAACATGTAGGAAATGGTATATAACAAAAATCAATATTACAAAACAAACTACAAAATACGAAACAAAATATAACAGATGCAAATATATTTTGAAAATGAAGTTTATATTGAATAATATGGAATATACAATATAATCTGTGTCTACTTCAAGTTAGAGATGGTGAATTATTACACAAAGTATTTCAGGTTCGGGAATACAAATTCATTTATTTGAAACTGCAGAAAGGGTAAAATGTGGATTCTTTAAACTTTAATTTTTCATAAAGTTAGAATTAATTAAATTGCTATTAATCATTACATTTTGACTTTCTTCTCTCTTTTCGAAAGGATTTTTAATCTTTTTCCTGTAAAGTGAATTTCGCTATGCACGTCATATTTCCTCTTTTTAAAGAGTCTTAAATTCAATATTTACTATAAATGTTCTTTTTTTTTCGTTAAAACATTGTGATATATAAATCATTTTGCTTACTGATTATTCATCTTTAAAGAGAAAGACTTGAGAATATTAAAACATTTTTAGCCATGTTGCTATTAAATAATACATGAACATTGAGAAAACTATACTGCAATCCCTTTAGACAACAAAAACCTTCAATGAATTCGGGGTGGAGAGAAATATTGAGTCTGTCATGAAATTGACAAATCATTTCCACTATTGTCCAGTCGATCAAGCAGGATTATGTGCGATAAGCGTTAGGCCCTACCTGATCGTTTAAAGCCCAAGTGCTTGTTCTATAGTTCTGTTTGTTGTCTTTTGAATGTGTATTGTCCCATTCTGGCCAATCGGGTGGCTTTTAGGCTAGTTCATTCGAGGCAAAGAAAACGACAGCCTAGTGTATTGTATTGAGTTACCCTGATGTAAATAATAGTACATATTGCTAGGCGAGAAGGTCGTCACTTTGAGGGACTTACTGCCTTCTACAAGTACCTGAGTCCCACTGACGCTGACAGTATTCTATTTGGGACCGTCGCCCCACTACTTGTTGGAAATTAATGTAGCTTTACTTAGATTCGAAGAAAACATCAACACTTTGTGTGACTATATGTCTTTAGGTGATTGAGAAAACAACTGGACAGTGAAAGAAAAACTGAAGAAAGAAAATGAACAAAGTGTCGGGAACTTCTAGTAAGTAGTATGAATTAACTAGTTTCATGTTCTTAAAAAAACAATTAACATAAATAGATAGAATAGAAAAATAAGTACATAATTTGTCTCTCATCTCTCATTTTAGTTTTAGGCTTCTTTGAATGATAAAACATATAATCTGATATATCACAGACTAAACTAGACTGATTATTTGTACATCGCATTTTTGTTATATATGAATTTTCAATAAATTTTAAATTTATTCATAACAGTTTTCATTCATACATGTTGAAAATTTGTACATGTTTAAATATAACATATATTAAGTCAATAAAAAAATCATTGCTTTGAGAGAATCCGACATCAAAGGAGAAATAATACAAATTTTGACCCATACATATTTGAAAAAAAAACGAAGAATACTTTCAGTTATTAGATTTATCTTTTGAAATGTATTTATTTTTTCAATGCTTCCGTATATCCTATTATTTCTTTTCATATTTCTTTTTTTTAATTCATCAATTTTATGCAAATTTTGACAAACTCATTTGTTGTCATTTAGTAATAATTAAGATTTTTTCATTCACAAAATGGTTTATTCCATTCAGAAAATGATCATAAATAAATGTTTTAATTAGATGTACTATGGATAGGTAGAGACTGATGCTGGCTGCACTTTCCTCAAATTCTCGTATCTTGTTTGAACAAGCAAATTTACGTAAAACCATTAATTAAGAGGAATGCATTATTCACGATGCGGCTTAAACACAGTATACAAAGTGATGCATGCTGATTAAGACACCTACAGAGAGATTGCTGGTTTAAAATTTTGATATTTCAAAAATGCACCTGTTGCATGCAAACACTCTTGACTAGTACAAAGCGTCTTGGGCACTAATTAATGTTTAAAAGCTACTTAACCCAAAATAAGGCGCGGGCCAGACACTAACTCCGGAAAGTCAATTCGACTACAAAAGAAAATGCAGGATGTCAAAGGGAAATAGATCAGATAATAGAAAACAACAAGCTACTTTTAATTACCATAAGACAGGTGAATTCCCAGGTAGATAGAACATCTCTGATGAGATCACAAAAAGAGCAAAATGCTAAATAAGAAAGTGTTTTAGACTTACGCGCCTCCCTTAATGATGTTTGTGTATCACAAAAAGTTACAAAGCGAACGAAAGAGACTTGAGTGACGACAGCTTAGTAATCCATCCGTCTGTCATGAATTATTTATTGGTCTGTTAACGTCCATTTTCTTTGAGATGGATACAAAATATAAAAGAGGTAAGGTTTTGGAAAAGCTTCTCAAATTGGTCATAAATTGAATAATTTTCATCATTTTTCCATCATGAGTAAATATAAAACCAATGCAGCTACATGAACTCAGTTTACAAAAAATAAATTCTTGAAAATTTTCTTCTATAGAAGAAATTAATTAAACCTCTCAATATCGAAAATTGAACAAATAATTATACATGAAAGGAAAACATAAAATTGAGATACATGAAAAAAATATATTTAAAAAAAAGATTAAGATAATGTTAAAACCAAAATAAAAAAAGGTATCTATGTACTTAAATGATACCATTGGTGAAGATTAAGTACTGTTTGAGCGATGAAAAAACCGTGAAACCTTTCATTAATAGAAAAAAAATCAAAGTTTTATTGAATGTTAAAATTGTTGCATTATACATGTTATATGCCATAAAATGAAATATCTTAGTTTTGTTAAAACAAAATTTGGATGAAGTAAGCAATCAATGATGCTGTAGACTAAGAAAACAAATCAAAGCAATTTGAAATAAACTATGGAACAAACGTTTTACTACGATCGACTCTCTTACAAGTCGAAGTTATGATCTTCCTTTATTTCTTTAGATATGAAAAAGAATTTAAATGCAAAAATTAGTTCAAAGCTTTTTTCACTTTTTTTTCATTGGTCTTACTTTTTTCTGCAAGGAACTGAGAACTTGGCAGCCTAAGTCGTTAAATATCGAATGTTTAACCAAATTTCGTTATCCTTCTGAACCTACAGTTACAATTTTATAGACACGTATCCGGTATGAAAAAATAAAAAAATCAACGGAAATTTGATCTTTTAGACGAGTTGTCCTTTACATAGCATTTTGTTAAAACCTAACATTTGTGATAAAGTTAATATGAATAATCCTGACTTTGATATCTAAGTAAATAAAGAAATCACCTTAAGAAATTTGTATCGGCGGACATTCCTTAATTGTGAGTATTCAGACAACACCTGTGTTCAGAATAATACGACGGCTAATCTTTTCTTTTACCCGGGAGACAGAATTAAGGTACAATCTCTTACTTTGGCATTTTAAAATACACAAAATAATTAATGCAAGAACAGAATTATTTATCAAGAATGTTTAAATATCAAGTTTTGATATTTGACTTTTAGATTGCATAAATTTAATATATTGATGTAAAAAGACTTTATTTGCACTGCATCGGATTGGAGTTCGTGATCGTAATAATGATTCGGTCTGGGGAAAAGGTGCTAAGGCACTAGAAAAGATCCCAAGTGACAAATTAATTGTAGCATATGTTTTAATGAATACCTCGAAAGACATAGAAACGACTCGTATCCGAGCGGCCAACAAAAGCCAGCGTCGACACAGGGGGTGACAAGACGCGCAACAGAACTAAAAATGTCAGAGCTAATTAAGGAAGTTTTCACGATTGCAGATTAACTTCTTGAAGACGCGGATCATTTGTCTAATATTTGCTTAGGGTTTAAAATATGACTGCGATAGCGCAAACTGGAAAGTGCAAGTCAATATTGTCCTAAACAACAAGGTTCAAATGACTTCTCCTTCTCCATAGACCCAGCTAGCTATTATGTGTCTTTTTGTCATACAATACTACCCAATACTCGACTTTAAATAAACCATTCTTCTCTTAAGCTATAGATATCAAGCATTACAAATATGATTTTTCGCTAGTGCTATATATTCAACACGCTGTCCTTGAGAAAAAAAGTCTCGATAAATTAACAATTTCCTACTTTTTTTCCAGGTCGGATACTGACTGATATACCCTGTAAGGTGTGTCAGGATCACTCCTCCGGGAAACACTATGGAATATACGCTTGTGATGGCTGTGCCGGATTCTTCAAAGTAAGCACAATATATAGAATATTCTCTAAGTTCATTCTCTAGAAGAATGGAAACTAGAATGTGCGAAATAGTTCTTCACATGTAGTTGCATAGAGCGACAGGATGACTACTAGGCGAAATTCTCAATCAGCAAGAATTTAAAATAGTGAGGAAAAAAACAGATTTGATTTTGCAAAAAGTCCCATTCAGTAAGGCTGTTGGAAATAAAGAAGACGTGTCGAAAATAAAGCCTCCCCCTTGCACTTCATTTATTGGGCAAAAATATGAATAGATGAAAAGGTCTTCTACTTGTAGCTAAATAGCAAAAATTATACAATAAACAAGTACATGTTTTACTCGGAGCAGTGGCTGTGTGTTTCCCTAGCTTCTTATTTTTATCAAATTTCCCCATCTTTTTTCTCTTCTCTCTGTTTTCTTTGGTTGATAAATGAAACACATCAAATAGAATTAAGAATGTTCTTTCTAAAAGGCATATGATAACACTCGTTTTCTCTAAGTTATATTGTAATATATAAATAGATCATTATTAAAAGGAAAATAATACAATGAATAAAAATAATGAGTACGAAGCGACATTGTTATCTGTAGACAAGCTCAAATGATTTATCTATATCAGTAACTTCACTAACAAAGAGGCATTCCTGAAATGTTTGTCAAGAGTCATTCCCAAAGACGTTTGTCTTATTAAGGTGAACCACCCAGAGCTTCCTAGTGATACTGATCACATATCATGTCATAGAAAAATCGATTTTTGTTGTAGTCTCGTGTTGGACGATAATCCGCGTGTTTTGATGCTAGGACCACATATCCCTGCTCGTTTACTTGTGGATTTTCTCGACTTGCTAATTGAGTTTAACCAGTCAGATCAAACACTTAATTCTCCTTGATTATGATCCCCCGGTACTTAGTTAATATTTGCTTTGTCGCAAAGGGTAACAAAACATATGGAAAAATTGTGGAATGTTTAGAGATTTTATCACGATTAAGAAAAGCTTTGTCTTATCTGATTATCTGTAGCATGAATTCAAACAAAAAATCGCCGATGACTAGTCTATTTGTTTGGTTGATTCTTTTCCTCACATCGAAATCCGAAAATAAAATGTTTCCAAAACTGCCGAGAATTTTTTGGTGACCAATCTCCTCTAAAGGTCGTCAGAGAAATGAAAATGTATGGGGTTAAATCAAATAGATAATGAGAGGGAGTCGGTTTCCTTCCTGGCATGCATAAGTACAGATGCAAAAGTCTGCATGTTCAAAAGCAATACTAGATGTCTTTGATTTTTTAAAGTATAGACCTACGATGGTCGTGTTTAGGTTAAACTAAGCATGCGGAGGGAGATGTTATGAGAATTATAGGGCTATCTACCAAACTGTAATGAGTATTACGGACAAATGTGTATCAGTGACTAGATCTTCTTCTACTTAACAAAGATTTAATGATAAAGGTTTGTCTGTTGTTGTACAATTTGTTTTGATCTTAAAAGCAAAGTTTACGTGTGAATCCTTCGTTTTTCCAAACCGACTATGTTGTCATTTATCGCATTAGGTGCAACTTAAGCTTTAAGATGCGGTTTGGGTGAAGAAATCCTCACTCTCGTAATTGCATCATTATACGGGATGTTGACTGGGAGATTTCCCCCCTAAAAGGAGTTGACCAAAACAAGTTTATAATAGATTTGAACGTGGCTATAAACCACAAATCTTATTTATAAATGAAATGGTACCTAAATATACATAGGCAATCTCGGACGTGACCTTACACAGGGACACCCAAAACAAATTACGTTGAGCTAAAACTATTTTCAAGTTAGACTAATTTCTTGTGTTTTGAAAACAGAAAGTTTTTCAATACATGACAGGTAAAACATAACAATTTTACGCTTCCTTTATCAAAGTTTAAATATATTGTGAAGAGTTTTCAGAATTAATTCATACAATTCATAGCCAAAATCATTTATCATTACAGCGTTCTATACGAAGAAATAGACAATACATATGTAAATCACGAGGTCAGACAGCATGCCCAGTGGACAAAACTCACAGAAACCAATGCCGAGCATGTAGACTCAAGAAATGCCTAGAGTCGGGAATGAATAAAGATGGTAAGTTGTCTTCAATAGCAGACAGATCGGATATCAATGAACAAAACAATCGACAAACATATTTATTTCCAGATTTTTTTTTTTTTTTTTTTTTTTTATTATTATTTTTTTTTTTGGAATTTAGCTTTTGAAAAGTCACTGACAACAAAGTATATATCCTTCCTTTTAGCTGTTCAACACGAGAGAGGACCAAGGAATTCAACAATCAGAAGACAGGTTGCCATGTATCTCAAGGAAACACGTGATTATGGCGCTCTTGTGGCGCAGTCTCCATTTCGGCCACCATATTTGACGGGGTGTTATGGGATAGAACACATGGCTGATGCTTTTGCTATGAGTCCGTTGGAGCCGTCATCGCCCGTCAGTCCCACTGGAGTTCTATGTCAACCCACACCAAAGGTAAATCATAATAACATGCTTTGGAGTTTCAGTCTACAACATATCCATTTACAATGTATTTGATTTAATATTTATCAATCTTCACCAATGGTACAAAGTTACAATGACAAAAAAATAATGAGGCAATTCTGTCCGGTTTATTTCCAGTATCCTCATGAAATAATGCAGGCGTATTCCAACAACCCAGAGGCTATATGTGAAGTAGCAGCCAGACTACTTTTTATGAGTGTTAAATGGACCAAAAATGTGCCAGCTTTCCTTGGTTTGCCTTTCTCAGATCAAGTTCTGCTGCTTGAACAGGGATGGAGAGAATTATTTCTGCTTGGAGCAGCCCAGTTCCAAATGCCCATTGATCCTGCACCACTACTGACCGCAGCAGGTACAATTAATCCTTCATAACTGTTTCTTGTGAATCATCTTTGTTGAACCTTTTTGGACAGTGAAGAAACGAAGAGAAAAATAAGTATGTAAACAAAGGTTTCAGAAACATTCTTCAAAGATTTTTCAAGACAACAAGTATACATGTACACAAACTCTACTTTTGCTCATCTTTGCCATTTTTTTCGCTTTAATGTTTTAATTATGTTCTTTCGTCATAAGCGTCATTACTGTTAATTTCAACAGGTGTTACGGCGGAAGACTCTCCACCTGAACGTGTTGTTAACATCATGACTGAAATCAGAGCTATGCAAGAAATTATATCCAAATTCAAATCTCTTCAAGTTGATCCAACAGAATTTGCTTGCCTCAAAGGCATAGTATTATTCAAAACAGGTAAGATAAAATTCATAATGTAGATTCTGCTTTTGCTACATTATATTCCACTGCAATATATGTCAATTTCTTCGTCTTTCTCACATCATACTCGTTTGACCAATTATATTTTAAAATGAACCTTATTCGGCTTCATTTTCAGTCGGCATTGAAATGTTTGAAGTATTTAAATACATTTTATGTTTATTCAACATGTTAAATCTATTTCAATATTTCATTGACAATATTTATATTTCCAAATATAAAAGTGACTTGTCTTTTTTATTACAGTATTTCCAAATTCCGACCAGTCACAAGAAACCAAGGCGCTGAGAGACTTTCACACGGTGGCGGGTCTACAAGACCAAGCTCAGCTGACCCTTAGTAAATATATACAAGCCTCCTACCCCACCCAACCCTTCAGGTTTGGCAAGCTTCTATTATCTATTCCCACCCTAAAGACCGTGTCAGGATCCACCATTGCTGATCTCTTCTTCAGGAAAACCATCGGCAGTATTCCAATCGAGCGGTTACTGACTGACATGTTCAAATCTAGCGATTTTTGAATCAAATACTAGTATTGCATTTTGTAGAAGACACTTTGAAATTAATCAAATTAATATAAGTGCTCTATATGTTATTTTGTAAAGTATTTTGCAAAAAAAGGTGTATACATTGTACATGTAGATAAAATCAATATCCGTTGAATGCACCACTGTGTACGTAAACATGTACTCAATCTCTTCTGTTAAAAAGAGCGAATGTTTATCTTGTGTGAAATACGCAAAAACTCTGAAACTACATATCAAATATGGACAGAAAACTGACGAGGCGACTCAATGCAAACAGCTTCATTTCAATACATCTTTTCAGAGCGTTGTATCATTTTATAGCTCTTTAGATTAAGTCATCTACTGTTACAAAGCGGATTGATGAAAAGAGAAAATGATTCCAAAAATTTGCGGGGCGGTATAATAAGCCAGGCATGAACTTATTGACAATTTGATGAAATGAGATGCCTCTTTGTCGATTTTCCTGTTTAAATATGGATTTTAGCAAAATGTTTCCATGCGTGAAATCCGTCTCTCCACCGGATCACAACCAATTACACCCGAGTCCCTACCTCCCAGCCAATTCACGGCTTGAAAAGCGGTAGTTTACGGTCAGTATGTCTGCCAAGGAGAGGCGCATTCAGTACCACAATAGAATTAAGATTAGCCAATAAAAAGATGGTTCATTTTGTGTAATATTTAGCCTATGGCTATTCACAGCTGATAAATGAATTTAAATCATGAAACCTTAAATTAAATACAAACATTTTCTACCCTTAAAGGTGTGATTGTAAGGGCTTATTGTTGCAAGTTACGCACAAAGCTTTTTTTCTGAAGCATTGACAATTACATGACGAAAAGCTTGGCTGCACACAGTCACTCAAGTTTTCCTCCAATCTTAAAAGAACATATCTTTTTGTTTCTAGAAATAACACGCATAAATGTATGATCGAATTCGTTAATGTGCTATATATTTAGATTGGTGCATATGTATTAGTTTTCTATTTACAAAGTACTTGAATGTATGTTTGAATATGGTTTATTTTATATTTTACAAAAGATGAAGTTTATGTTTGTGTTAAAACACCTAACTATAGTACATTATGTGTTCGTAGCTTTACTTTTACCATTTAGTGCTGTACTTCGGTGGTGTGAAGAGAAATTTTCTCTAGAAATCCACACTAAAATTGTATTTCATAGGGCAAGGCAGAAAGCCTTAAACTAGCTCGAGGTTGTTCTGTATATTGTTTCATAATTCTCATTTCTAGTGAATCCATCGTATTTATGAAATCAATTCCATGATCATCTTAACGCGCACAAAACTTTTAAAGAAATTGCTCACCATCGGTAGTTCCAATTTTGAACATTTCTATATGAACTTTTCCTGTCAACCTAATTTTGAGCATGTATGTAGAATCTGTCATATATCCAACTATTATCATAATATGTTTTGAAATGTTATGACGGAAGGTTAATTTTGCCGCCTGTAGGCTCTAAACTGTATCATTAATGTTACCATTGTACGTATATTGAATGTTTTAGAATGCCCTTATTTTACACGTAACTTTACCTTTTTTTATCTGGTGCAACACTTTCTATGCAAATGATCTGTTGATGTTTCCTCTCTAGGACTTACGTGAACGTTTCTTAATGATGTTTTTCATATTTCTCCTTGTTTTGGATCGTAATTTCAAGATTCTGAATTGTTTATTTTGGCATGTGTTCTCTTGGCTTCATTCACTGAAAATGATGACAAAGATACTAGAGTAGTATCATTAATAAAAGTGTTTTGTATTTATATTGACAATGCTTAGAAAAAATCAAAATCATATCACTTCATTTTTATATGTATAACGTAGTGTATTATCGTGCAATAATGTTGTTAATCAATGTTGAAATCACATATCAAACATGCTCAAACTGTTAATTACTGAGGATAAAATGTGAATAATAAATAATAAGAAATATACATACCTTTTCTCTCATTGTTTCAATTTAACATCCCGTTCCCATTAAGTTGGTGAAGGAGAATCCTTTTTCCTCTCTTTGGAGAAACCACGCTACTCGACTATATGGACTTTGCAACAAAATATCATGCATACATTGTTCAAAACAATTCTATGCTATAGAAGCAAAAAAGTTAGTGACTTTGACAAGTGATTGGAACACAAAACCTTGATTAGAAACCAAAATCACAATAATTGGACATAAGTACATGTAACCAAAGCCAAAGATAACAACGAAAGATTTCTCCAAAGCAGCGAAAGTGAATCCCCATTGGAGACAAGGTCAGATGTCTAGGAGGAGTAAGCTTCTCTTTTACATACAAGCTGTGCAGAAAAGGTACTAAAACTAGTGAATGTATCGAATTCGGTTGATTAACTTAAATATCTTAACATTGTGGATATAGAGATGTTATACGGGTGGTTTTTGTGTTACCTGCGATCACTTTGTTCGTCTGTCTGTCACACTTGGATGTCACACCCTATATACAAGTGATTCCTAAGTGTCGCTATGTTTCGCAGGCGACACACGCATTCCTTGGAATTATTATTTTTTTAATTTTCATCGTATCTTCCTGAACTTTCAGTAGTGACAAACAAAGTCAGTCGCTCCTAAATATACGACCGAAGGAGCAGTTTCTTGTTAAGTTGCCTTACCCTCAGATCGATGTCTTTGTAGTTTGAGTTTGCTTTGAAATTATTATGAATACACCATAGGCAGAGAACGAAAGGATGTTACTACTCGGTGATGTGGTTGATGTTGTACAGTTTCAAAATCATTTTATAAAAGAAAAGGAAGAAAATGCGGTTTTACTAGGATTATTTATTGTAAAATGATTCGTTGGTTATTGGGAATTGACTAACACCTGAATACAATTACGTTTTGATGTTAAGTTGCGTTAAAAAAAAGGATAGAGAATGCTCAAAGAAATTTAGCATGCATTCAAAACAAGTGCGAGCAGTCAAATTCTTTTAACAAGATATGGACGAATTCTGAACATGATCGCAAGTTGTACAAATAAATAAAGACATTCATCATTACAAAATACCTTTACTGGAGCAATGAACATAAAAGTGTGATGTCATAAAAATGTCACTGTCATACATCTAATAAAGTTTAAAAGTCAAGAAAAATAAATTGTCGGACAGGTTCCTCAATGTCCAAAACAAATCTTAAACATATACAAGACATCACATACATATTCGAACATTTCTTTCCTTTATCTACAGATGACTTGATGATCAACAGCATCAAGCAAATAACATTTAACATGGGTCCTGTAGCATCATATCCCACCCATCCTGCTACGTCTTTCGGTATATTTTAGGACATAATAATTTTCACCCTCTTTGGCCATATTACATTGTTTAGATTGAGGATCACTGACGAGGGTTTAGTACCCGAAACGTGCATGTCTGGTCCATGCTGCAAATTCATATGTTCTTGAATGATGCTATTGAATTTGAAGACGTTTATTTTAACATGGAACCGAAGTGAACGACTCTAAATTATAACTTGAAGTCATGTCCCTTACAACTTGTGCGCAGATCTAAACACAATTTAACACCACCATTGCTGATCACATCATAATGTGTTTCTCTAGTTAATGAATATTAGTGATAAAATATTTTACCTGAGTTGAGCTGTTTGCTGATATATCCACTCAGCCATTATCAAGACTGCATTAACAACGATTTATATGCTTCCTACTCATCCAGATTATCATTTATCTTCATGACATTCTTATTGCAAAATGTTTTTGTCTTATGTCATTGATCGATGCTTTGATGTTTAAATAATTCTTTAGCAAATTTCGAGTTTATTATCTCATTGAGCAACCTATATTTTGGGTTGTGTGTGTGGTTTTCATTCCCTGAACTAGAACCTTGCTAATTGGTATGGCTAACAGTCCTGTTTTTATTTTTCAATCTGGTATGTCCAATAAATTTCTTTTCAAGTTTTCATGAAACTGCTGTGACGGGTGTTGCATGCAAACAGGAGACTCTGACTCTCCCCGGGCACCTGGTCTCACTTCGGAATAATGTTTATTCCGGGGTTCACAACTGTTACGATGGAATTTCTAATTACAAATGTATTTTGCCTTACCTTTTCCACTTTGAGACTGATTAATTGATGGTTACTTCCTCGAAGTTTATATCAATAGACAAATTAAAAACGTTTCAAGTACAGATAGGATTATCATAGCTCTACTGATTTTTTGCTATGTAACAAGATACTCATTAAATCTAGCTAAATCTCTGGAATTTTCCTGATAGGACTATCTCTCTGCAATGACGTTCGTTAGTTGAACAGACTATTTGCGGGGCTATGCTGATGACGTCACAATGAAGGTTTAATAAATCGGTAAAAGTATATACCATTGAGACCATATGTATTTTAGAGATTTTTTGTATTCAAATAATTTTTTGAAATATTATAAAATAATAAAATTTGATTATTTTGGAAATATGTTTCTGCATTCATTTTCTCTGTTGAAATTTTGGCAAAAAGCATGTCGTTTAATGCCATATATGTCTTAAATAAGAAAACCTCAAGGCGATTATACATAAGTGAATTTTAAATGCATTTTGATATTGGTCATATGTTGAAACAAAGTCTTAAATATGAGGACAATAGAAAGTCTGCTGAAGGATTAGTCTGTTAACGTTTGTTCCCCCTGTTCATATTGTGCAGGTGCGTATATATTGATAAAGTTAATCTTAAAAGAAATAAATCTTTAATATACATAAATTAAGAATTTCAGACGACCAATGTAAAATGATCTTATGTTCTGTAATACACAATAAGTGTGGTTAAGATACTTATATAGAAGTTATTTTGTATTGGCGAACAATAAGTAAAATTCTATCACATTGTCTCGCTTGAGGTCAAATAGCGGTGTGCAGAAATATAATAAAAGGTGCTCACTACTTGATCTTTTGGACGAATTATAATGCTTTCAAAGACAAATGTATAATTCCGTTTGACATTGTTGAAATCGTTTTTTGAATGTGTGCCTTATCCCTCTTAGATCTAACTTTTTTAACTTGATCTTTATTCTTTCCTATTAATTATGATACGTGCCAAGTGTCAAGATGGGGATTTAGATATGTATAACGTCGGCAATGAGGATTGTGGAGATGAACTGTTCAACAAAAGTTTAATGGTTTTTAAATAACTAACGTCATATTTCTAATCAGAACATTATGGAAACAATACCTACAAAGAGAGTTTCCAAAAATAGGCTTATTTTAGTTTGATTTATTATTTGATTTATTTTATTTTATTTATTTATTTATTTATTTATTTATTTATTTATTTATTTATTTATTTATTTATTTATTTATTTATTTATTTATTTATTTATTTATTTATTTATTTATTTATTTATTTATTTATTTTATTTATTTATTTATTTATTTATTTATTTATTTATTTATTATTTATTTATTTATTTATTTATTTATCCATTTATTATTGTGATTTTTATTACCGGCAGTCATGACTGCCGGTATACTGTAATCAATCGTGACATACTTCCACGGATAAAATAACTCTTGGCAATATGATTGGTGGACAAAAACAAAATATGCAAATATTCGTCAAGGTTATTCAAAATCTGTGCATAAGATACTTTCATCAGGTCGGCTCAAGAGTCTAGATGACTTGACAAATGAAAGTCATATCGTATCAGTGCATTTTCTTCCGAAAGATGCATCGAAAAGTCTTTGTACCGAAACGTCCTACAACAATCGCAGATCAGATATAAAAACGGAAAAGCCCGAAAATGTGCGATTGGTCAACAAAAACAAAAATCGTTTATTCCATTTTTTTTTTTCTTACAAGAATTTTACAACATTTAATGTCAGCTAACTGCCGGCAAGCTTTTTGTAAAAGCTAATACTTGTTCTTATTTATTTAGTTTTTGCATTCTACCAAATTATCTATCAAACGCCTCCCTGCTGATCTTGTTTTCATTAAATCATTTATTTACTGTGGTAGCACCCATCTGTACTTGTCGTGGAATTGAAAATAATCTTTTATTCATTAGAATATCAAGCAATACAATTTCTTAAAAACAAGAAGTAAATGAGCCATAAGAGAAAAAGGAAATTAGTTTTCATCGTTTAAAATATCGCATCAGTGTATAAAATATCAATAGATAAATCCAACTTCTGTATATCTTGGATGAAATTTAGAGTCTCCTATATTTCACATTTTTTGTAGATTACACTCAGTGTGAATTTCTTGTAGGAAATTTATTTTTTTTTTATTCTTTATTATTTCAGAGTGTACTACGAGGGTTGATTGATATGTTGTGAGCCTCGGTTTTCTGGGATGCAGAAGGTATTCTGCCGATAGATTACATGTATTTCCAAAAAGGACAAACAATGGCACATACTATGCTTCACTTTTGACACAGTTACGGGAAAATATTAAACTTAAGAGCCGCGGAAAGCTAACAAGTTAAATAAAGGTGTGTTGTTCCATCGAGGCAATGCTCCTGTTCACAAGTCTGTTACTGCCATGGCTGCCATTCATGATTGTGGCTTTAATTTGATTGAACCTCCGCCTTATTAAGCTGATCTTGCTCCATCAGACTTTCATATATTCCCAAAACTGAAGGCAATTATTTATGGCACCGACTTTCAGTCCGATACTGACGTCATACTTGCAGTGGATAGCTTTCTGACCAGTCAAGATGTTCTTTGAAAGTGGTATTGAGGCCCTTAAACACCGGTTACAATGGTATAAAGATACTGAAGGTGATTATGAAGAAAAATAATGCAAAATGTCAGATCAAAATCAAATTCTTCGATACGAGGCTCAAAACAAATCAATCAGCCCTCGTACTTTGAATGATATCTTACATCTTAACCAAAATGCTTGTTGGGGCAATACATACATATACAATGTTATACTGCCACTCCAAAACACAACCAACAACATTTCTAGGACAGTAGACCTCCACTCAGCATAACAAACCCAGCAGATGTGTGTGAAGATATCCTGCTCTTTTACCGTTTTGTCATGTCAGATGATATTTGCATATCTAAGATGGTGTCATCAGTCGTCCTCACACTTTAAAGTCAATTGGACGTAACAACTTGCCCACTTATGGTTCAATATGCGGAAATCATCCGCTTTAGGCTACGTAGACTGAGCACAGCATAGTTTGGCGTCGTAGGGGTGTTAGATTTCCCGCAATTTTAGATCTTTGCTTTTGCGACTTCGTAACAAGGGTCTGTGTCAATAGTTACTATCCTACAGAACCTGTTGTAATTGAGTTCAGGTGAAAAAGTAAGAAGTTAATGTTAATAAAATTTATTTCAAGTTGACCCTAAAAGGTTTTTTTTTCTATACTGTTGATATTTTTCTCGATAATTTGAAAATGTGGTTTCATAGTTCAAAGGAAAGATCAAGCCAGCAATTATTTTGATTGTAAAATAATTGATACATTATATATCCATTCATATAAATACATTTCGAATTTAAGCTAACGTGACCACAAACGTTTGAGCAAGACAACAAAAGCAATTTATCTTAATGCAACACATGCGCGAAATGATTTCGCAGTTCAAAATTAATGTGCATTTGTATTTTTAAAAAAGGACAGGGAAAATGACATTTTGATTTTAATACTAAAAAGACCAAACTGTTCATATCCTGATTGGCATTAGAGAACCTTTTTTTTTTCTTGTTTGTGTTCCAAGAGGTTGGTATTACGTTGGAAAAGTACTTAAAGTTTTGTTTAATGAAAACTCTGAGCATTCAACATTATATATACTTTACTTAGGTATTGTACAGAAAAGGTGAATACATTCTTAAAATATGTGACATTTTCATCTGATAGAATCCCCGGACTTTGACAACAAAGCAGGTGTCAAGACATAAAATCTTAAAAGCATCTCCCTCTGACGAGCTAAGAATTGACTTGCTCATTAAGATGATGCGACAATGAGAAATGAGACCCATCTATGATAAAGACATAAGATGGTTCACTTAAATAAGTCTTAAGACATACAATCAACTATCCACATTGTATTAGCGGATTACGTCTAAAAGTAGATTATCTTTCAGTTAAAGTTTGATTTCATCCATTGGTTAATGAATTCAATCGACGATTCATTTCTGAAATCAGCAGGTGCGCGATCTGAAGTAATTATGTTTCAAACAATTTTGTCATCGAATTTCTTCGGCGTTAACCGACACAGTAGCCAAGCGTATTTGTTAAGTAAAACTAATAAACTCTTGATCATTTGGCGGTTTCACTTCTTAATGACCACTTTTAGCTTTAGATCAATGACAGCCCGAAATTTCATGTTTGTTTTCCATGGAAATCTTTGAAAGCTGTGATTAAGAGTACATATAATTCTGACAGCCTTTGTCCTTCGTCGTTAACAGAATTGACAGATGTAATAATTTCAAACTTGAAATTTAAAAGTTTCGTATGAAGTTGAAGAAGCGGCATTGATTTTGTATTCACTCGTCATCGTTGCATATTAATTGGACATCGGCAAATATGATATTAATTTTTCTGCGTTTTCTATTCAAATAAGCAATTTCAAGCACCTGTCATGTGCTTTTTGACAGGATTACAAATTAACTCAAGGCCTATTTTTCGTTGATGTCTATGAAAATTAAAAAGGACATGCAGGTAATGGATTTACAAGATATTCCAGTTAGAAAAGGGAAACGAAGTATATAAATAAAGCAAAACCAAAAAATAAATAATTATAAATAAAAATGATAAGAATATCACATGATCACAGTGGAGCACACAAGAACAGTACATCCGAAACAGAAAAGCACTTTAAGGTGCGTCATTGGTCACGATTTTGGACTATTCTTGCGCATCTCCTGTTTTAGCACTCATTGAGCTTGACTTTTGTAGAGATTTCAATTTATTATGACCAATGTGTCATTTCTTACTCTTTTTAAGGCTTTAATTTATTAGACACATTAAAAGCGGCCAAGTTTGAAAATTTGATCTAAAATGAATAAAGTATGTGTAAGAAAATGTTTCGCGGTAATTTATGTAAAAAATGACGTGGAGGTACTTTTTTTAACTGTTCGAATTTCTTTTACGTTAGTAATTACCCATGAATTTTATTCTACGTATGGAATATTATTGATTTAAGCTTTTTTATAAGATATGGCTGGTGAATACGGAAAAGTTATAAATTGTTTAAATTCCACCCAAAGTAAGGCATGATTTCAGCTCTGACACATTTTCAAGAAAACCACAAAATGACACTATTTGTGAGCGTCTGTTCTCTTTTATTTGAACACGGACATATACTTTTACTTCAATATTTTGAAAAGTCTTCCCTAGGAGCACGTGTTACTGTGTGTTTGGAAAAATCGTTGAAATACAGTATCTCTGAAATTTTGACCTTAACTTGGATAATTTTCGTTATTTTTGTGTAAAATCTAGAAAATTTTAAATTATCGGTGAAGTTGGTACCTAAGGTAGCACTTTATCAAATTCTGCTTTTATACAAAGTTTCTAACGTGTTTTATTGTATAATAACAGAGAAAAGTAGAATAAAAATCAAATAAGTGCATTTCAACACTTTTTGTATTTTCTTTACAAATGTTCTATTTTTAGCAACAAATTTCCGGCATTTTTTACCCAGTTTTCAAATAAGCATAAATCTTGATTTTCATCACGGACCTATTAATTTTCCTTCATAAAATGATTAAGTGACATGAATACTATATATACTTCTTTCATATGGTTATCATAAAATCGTTGAAATTCCTTCATTCAGAAATGACATGCCTTAAAATAAATAATTAATGTGAAGATAAATAAGCAACCAAGTAAACCTTAAAAAGCAACCAAATAAACCTTAAAATAAAAAGCAAGTGAAATAAAGATAATCCACATGAAAATGACAAATAACTAAAACAAAAACGTTTAGGACAAGACAATAAATGGAGGAAGACCAATGGCTTATATTTCAATATAACATATATTTATTTTCCTCTTGTACAACATTTTTGTTAGATTTGGCGAGAATCTCTACAAGCAGGTTGTAGGGATACCTATGGGAACTAACTGTACGCCTCTTGTTTGTAAGTCGGCTACGATTGCCCATTGGTTTTGTGTTAAATGATTCTGTGTTGTATTTGGTGTCCCTTGTCCCTTTTGGGCCTCTTGTTGTGTATGTCTACACTGTGTTTTTTTCCATGGGGTGATTTGCTGCGGGTGCTGCAACCGAAAAGTGTTGTTTCAATAATTCCGTCTATATCACGTATGTTACATGTATTTGGACCATCTAAGAAACATCCCTTTCTCTGAGGTACGATTATAACGACTGTGCTGTCAGCAAATACAATACAGTACAGTTGGGTTTGACATGCAATTAAAGTTTCAAACGCAAGCCACGAAGAACAAAGTATATCAAATTGCAAAGAAGAAAAAATATGTCCTTCAAATCAGTCATTGCTATGACGTATGCGCACCATTATCATTGAATATTAGTAGGTTTTCATACATTACCAAGGGTATGGCAATTTTAAAATAAATCTTAAGAAAAGATTGTATATTGTCTACATATTACTAAACATTACCCTCCCCCTTTCCAACAAAAATAATTCAGCTACGCATATAGCCCCAATTTTCAACGCCTTCTCATTATGCATTTAAACTATATCTCAAAGTGGGAATTGTGTCACGTACATCTATTTACTGTTGCATATAAACTATATTTGCAAAGACGATGACCTTGGAAAAGTAAAGCAAAAATCAAATTTTGTGAAAAGACATTCTGATTTTTGGCTTTGGTAGTTTCACGAGTACTTAATGCAGCATTAAAGAACAACATTTTGTTTATTTTGTTTTCAATATTGAAATATATGTCCTGTTGGAATTTTTTTTATAGTTTTAACATACACATTTTATTTCATAATTAAAATGGGATTGGGTAGAATTTTGCACAAGATTATATAAGTCCTTTCCCTACAAAAAATACTATATCCTATTGTAATAAATCAGTGCACCATATGCGCATTTTAACAAATAATGTATTGTTAGTGATTCTCGATGCCGAAATATAGGAAAGCAAAATAATGAATTTAAATGAAGAGCGAAAGTCCAAACATGACCTGAAATTTACGCCAAAGAGCTGACTTAGAACGGCTAGAGTTATGCCTACAAGGAGATAACCAGTAGTTTAGAATAATTTATGAATTTCGGTGACGGAGACTTACATTCAATATTTTCGAGTCAAGTGCCGAACAACTCCACATAAATTACAATAAACAAAAGAAGACCAAGGTAAGGAGAAAACAAGACGCCCAGGGGCAGCATCCCTCGCTTGAGAATACTAGAAATCTGACTGTGAATGTATTAGGGTCCGCTCACCAGTTTCTCTTACCCGGTCATGCGGCACAGAAATATTGCGCAATCATACATAATTTGAAGTCATCTCATTTTATTTCTATATATTTCACATTTTTATACTACATATCAATCTGTTCGTTATATATACAGCTTTTATATGATACTAGTCTCAAGGTCATGTTAAGATTGCTATGCATAATAAATATCATACAATTTTGCTGAAAAAGGTTCAGAAAATTGGCCTAAAATTCATGGTTTTTGCCATTTTTCTGTGTATTGTTTCTGGTCTCCTGGAAAAAATTCAGAAATAATGCTTATATTTCCTTAAAGCTATTATCTTATACCCCATTCTAGCCAAATTTTAAAAATTTCCAACACATGTAACTCAAAAATTGTGTAATAACCCAAAAACTTCATATTTTCCCTTATGAAGTCTTGTCAAACAGGGAAAATCCGGTACGCCTTTTAAAATATCTATATTTAGACTAAATAAGTCATGTGACCTAAAATTTTTATTGCTCTTACACAAGGCAGGCATACTCTACAATATGCATCTTACCATTATAGACTATCTTCATAATGGTCTTCTCAACCCACCTTTCAAAACCACTCAATTTCCCCTATTTCAGCTTTTCCACCCTGGACATTTTGGGTTTACTCTAAAAAGCGGTGAGCGGACCCTTAAGGATATACATTACATCAGAACTATGTTAGTCTCATGAGATATTAATAGAATCTATCACGTCGTTGAGACTGAGACAGGGGAATCTCATCCGAGTGCTAAAGATTTGCAATCCACGACGAGGCTTGCCGAGTCGTGGATGTAGCAAATCTTTTGCACGAGGATGAGATTCCCCTGTCTCAGTCGTAACGTCGTGATTGATTATTTTTCTCACTCACCTCATTTTATCATCACTTTAATGTTTTTTTTTTAAGTTAGAATCAATACCAAAACCTACACAAATCTAACGATGGCGTGACGTTACTTTCTATGACGTCATAATAGGAGTCACGTGGAGTGCGAGACAAGGAAATCTCAAACTGCTACGTCTACGTTTTTTCTTTTGTCTCACGACGTAAGTGAGTGAGAAATAGAAGACCTCGAGCGCATGTTTCCAGTAACGTAAAGAAACGCAGGGAAAGTATATCCTTCGCCTAGTTTCAGTATTTCGGTACTTGACTTGAAACTTTGAATTCCCCGTCACAAACTTTAAAGAAAACGTTCTAAAACTAGAGGTATATCCCTGATCGCATGATTAATAGAATCTATCACCCCATTGTACAAGGACAGGGAAATCCCACCCGAGTATCAAAGATTTGCAGTCCACGACTAGGCTTGCCGAGTCGTGGACGTTGCAAATCTTTGATACGAGGGTGGGATTTCCATGTCCCTGTACAAAGGGGTGATTGATTATTTTTCTCTCATATATTTTCACATAATTCATGAATAAAACATTGTTTTGCGTTAAATGTTGCTCCATATGACGTAAAACAGTGCAAACCTACGTAAGCGTCTATGACGTCACAATAAGGGGTTCGAGACAAACATCCGGGGGTGCGAGACAGAGTTTTCTCCCACTGTGGACTGAGATATCCATGGAAACGCTGGGAAAAGATATCCTTGTCTTACCCCTATGGGGTAAGATTATAACTATCAACCATATGCTGTCATGTGGGATCAGAAAAGCCCACCCGAGGGGTCTGGTTTCTGGTCAGGGAACGAGTTCCCTGACCAGAAACCAAACCCCGAGGGTGGGCTTTTCTCATCCCACATGACAAACATATGGTTGATCGTTTTTCTCCCATTTCTAGGGGCCTTTCTTGAAAATCCACGAAATCATGAAATCTTCAACTTTATCGAATTCGAAAAATAAAGGAATATTCGTTTTCAGCGCCCTCAAAAATGATTTATTCTAAAAGAATAAACCGTAGTCCTTAGCCTTAATCGATTTAGTAAGAATTAGAATATAGAAAAAAGAGTTTTAAAACGACGTTTTTGTTGAGAGGTCGCCGCTTCAGGTGCAAAAATCATGACGTCACAATGGATAACAACGACGTCACAATATGGATACGGCCTATAAAGCCGACGTCAAAAGTCACGCGAGGTACATGTGGGATACAGTGACCCTACATGACGCGTCGCTATGGGCAAACTCTATCCCACATGGGGGCAAATGGGAGAAAACATTTTCACGTGCCTTTTGACTGTAACGTCAATTGTGACGCCATACATAATTGCTGCGTTAGCCGATCAAAATATGAAAAGGAATACATAAAATCTCATTTTTAGCGCTTTTAGACAGCGGGAGAAATATAATCAATCCCCAGATGTGATCAGGGACACGGAAATCCAACCCCCGTGTCCAGGATTTGCTTTTGTCCACGACTCGGCAAGCCTCGTCGTGGTACAAGCAAATCCTGTACACTCGCGGGTTGGATTTTCTTGTCCCTGATCACATCTGGGGATAGATTCTATTAGTCTCAGAACGGGTAAATGTGTAGAAAGTTCGATCAACTCCGGTTGGTCGTCTGTCTCTTCAACGCATTCAAAATTTTCTGGTACTAAAATTCTAGAAATTTCCAAAACGTGGGTCCTGATGCATCATATCCCACCCATCCTGCTACATCTTTCGGTACATTTTTGACACAATAATTTTCACCCTCTTTGGCCATATTACATTGTTTAGATTGAGGATCACTGACGGGGGTCGAGTACCCGAAACGCGCATGTCTGGTCCAGGCTGCAAATTTCTTCGTTAATAAATGATGCTATTGAATTTGAAGACGCTTAAGGTATCCGTTGTACAATTGAGTCATTTTACATAGCGTTTTTATCGTCTCCATTGTAAAGTATGGTAAATTTTATTCCTGGTAAGGCACTATAAACTATATATTTTCTGAAAGGTAATGATGTCCTGAGTACAGATATAAGACTCTCAGGTCTTAAAAATCAAAGGGGAAAAACTGTTGTACAACTTTGTTATTTTGCATATGTTATATAGAGAAAATTGACTATTTAAATTCTTCAAAAGTTATTCCCCTTTGTTTTTCTGGCCCTATAATTATTATTTCTGAGCAGTGGGCATTATAACCTTTCAGAAAATATATGGTTTATGGTACCTTACCAGGCATGAAAAAATGCCCTATTGTACATCGGATACCTTAACATCTGTCCGGGGTGAGAGAAACCTCTGTCCTTAGCAGGTTCTCTGGCAGTAATTTAAAGGAAAGGATGGTTGCAGCACCCACAGCAAAGCACCAAAACAACCAATGCAAATCACAGTTATCCTGCACAACAAGAGAACAAAAAGAGACATACGACATAGAAACATCAAACACAAGACTACACATAAACCAACGAGACCAATGGACAACCGGTGCCAAGTTAATTAAGACGGCCATCTACCACGCCAGTAGCAAATGGTGTGAGAATCCGGATTACATGCGCAGAACCCTCCCAAGTTTCCGGTAACCAAAAGGTCTCGAAAAACTAACAATTTTAGTTTAAAAAAACCGTCTCTGTTAGATGCCATACAAACAAGACAGCAAAACGTAGGGCCCAAGTGAAGCAACACACAGATGAATAAATTACATAAATTGATATAAAAATAAAAGCTGTACCAAATACAGTCCGTGCTCTGTCGGCTGTAGCGAGCTCATGCATGTTTTCACCCGAGGAGTCCATCCGACCTACAGAGAGGAAAGGTTGTCGGGGCCCTGTCTTACCTAAGAGGTTTGGACAGAGCCCGTCACGGAGTCCCGTTGTCAGAGTCAGTCAGAGTGCAAGTCAAAAGAATTCCCTGGTACAAGGCTGTAGATTGGTCAAGTACCATGCCTAGTGTTAGTCTGCTGCCAGCAGGATCATATCTACAGCATAAAAGGCGTTTGATGATTCTGACGCATTTTCGATGGTAATTCTGGCTACATTTGATCCTTCAGAGTTTGGTTATTATGTCAACATAAAAAGAAGAATGTTAAATACCCGTTGCTTGTATAGGTCCGAATTTCAGAAGAATGTGACAATAATTATTTTTTTAATTTCCAAAAAGTTTAACTAGAAAATGGAAACCTAAAAGTTTCTTGTAATTTGTAAATTTTTACTACGAAAACCCAAAACATGCTCTAGCGTACCGGATGAGCTGTGATATGTAAATACTGTATATGACGGTATTTTTGGAACATCAATCCTGGTAAAATTTACTATGTTTGATCCAAAATTCTCTCCTTTGCTATACACACTTGTATGGATCTTTTCTAAGGATAAGTTTAGACTTTTGCTCTTCATAATTTTATGTTATTTGGATTTCCTCTTTTCGGCCCCGAGAATCACTGATAATGATAATAATACATGTAACAATAATAATAATAGTAATCAAAACTTCATTTCAGTTAGTTTTTTTTTTGTTTTTTTTTTAATTTCATTTTATGCAAACAGTGCGCGGCTCCAGATTTCCTTCGGGATCGATTCAGTGGCATAATCAAATAAAATCCATATCCAAAAATAGCAGCGGAGGGATGGTGCTAGGATGGTAACCTCCTTTAATTTCGATGGTATTTTGAGGAGGTATTGAACACTTGGACGCCAAATTCAATTTTTCTCAAAATTTCTGAAATTATATATTGCTTGTCTGTCCTTGACTATACAAACTTACATTTGATTCTATCCACAGGAAAATTTTCTACGAGACTTTGAAATATGCATTAATCGACGTTTTCGTGAATTTCTTGATGACGTCATAATATTGAAAGTGTCATTCCAGTTCTCGTAAAGCTATTGGAAATAAATTTTGATTTAACTTCCAAAATATCCATAAATATACTGCACTTACATATGGAAAAGATAAAATGAATTGTGTATTATACACAGGCAGGATACTTGAATAAAAGATGACACTGTCGCTTAAAAATTGCAATTTCGAGCCAATTTACTGTAGTTGCTAGTTAATTATTAGGAATCCTGTGGATGAATCTTTGTCAAAAACTATCAAAATTATCAAGAATGTCAAGAGATGATTTCATGATTAAATGGGAAAATTGAATTTAGGATTAAAATATTACAAGGCTTTATATTTTCCATTTTTTTCTTCCAAAATCGTATATTTTCAATGAAGTGACATCCGCTTTCCTGTCACGTAAATTTGTCAACGAATACACTGTGGTGAAGATTTAATTTTCTATTTTATTCATACTAAGTTTCAATGCAATATGTTTAGTAATAATGTTTTTATTGCATTTTGAATGCGAAGGTTTGTGACGCCATTTTTCCCCGATAACGTCGAAATGACGTCGTGGTTTGCTCATGGATAAAACTCCCAAAATCCTAAATTTCGAAAATCGCCATCATTTCTTCAAATGGCGCCGGAAATTATTCAAACTTCATCAGGATATTCTAATGCGTATATCAATCAGAGTATCAAATGTTTTAAGGGAGTTAAGACTGTACTTTTCCTAGGAAGCGAGAAAATAAATAATGCCGCCGCCATCTTGGTGTTCAAACCCTCCTTAATTGGGATGAAATGACAAGTTTCCGAAGTAGCAAAATGATAGATGTCAAATAAATAAAGGGCCAAAACAAAACTTCTTTCAGGTGACAAAGCTGAAAAGAAGTTATTATTACACCTTTAACATCCAATCAAGGGGAACAAGTTTAACTGCTCCACACTGCAAAAAGAAATAAGTGTTTATAGTAATAATACGGAGGTGTTACAACTCTACCTTCTTGGAGAAAATTTCAAACCAATTTGAATGCACCAGAAAAGTGTTTCGGATAGCAAATCTTCATCAGTGGTGTAAAAGTAAACTTTCTTAAATAAGTTAGTGTTCGGTTTTTGAAAGCTGTCAAAGTTCCTGAGGTTCGGGAGTAAAATGTTACACAAAGTGGCCGCGGACTTGTCAAAACGTCTTTCGCCATACGTTTTTGATCTTACGTATGAGACTGACAGTAATGAGGCCGGTTCTTATCGTAAGACTCAAGTCGTACGGTAGAATCTGACTTGTCCGTGTAAAGCTTTGTAAACAAACACTGGAATTTTGAATTGTGTTCTATATACAACAGGCAACCAGTGTAATTCTGGTAAAACTGGAATTACGTGTTCTTGCTTTGAGCGAATGCGCGATACTATTCTGGCCGCCGCATTCTGATGATAAGCGATAGTGATACAAGCAACAGTGATACAAAAAAATTCGCATAAAATCAAGAAATAACTTTATGATATCATAGGAGAACAGCCCCATCAAAAGCAGCAGCAAAGAGAAAAAATAGGAGACCAAATTACAGAAGGGATGCTACAGTAATTTTTTGAAATGTCTTAGTTAGAGCGAGGATTACTTCTACTCTGTATTGTTTTAATGTTGCCTCAATCTGAATGTACATGTATTGCTTACGCCTGATGAAACATCCGTTAACCTTAAGAAATTTAGTAAATGTTATCCGGTTTACAACATCTTTAGTTTTCTGTATATATTTTTTTAATTTTTACTTTTCTCAAACCTCTATTGAAAACCACACAGAAATTAAGGATGTTAAGGTATCCGATGTAAAACAGGGCATTTTTCAATGCCTGGTAAGGTACTATAAACTATATATTTTCTGAAAGGTTATAAAGCCTACTTCTCAGATACAATAATTTTGGGGCCAGAAAAACAAAGGGGAATAACTTATGAAGCATTGAAATTGTCTATTTTCTCTACAACATATGCAAAATAACAAAGTTGTACAAGAGTTTTTCCTCTTTGATTTTTAAGACCTGAGGGTGTTATATCTGAACTCAGGGCATCATTACCTTTCAGAAAATATATAGTTTATAGTACCTTACCAGGCATAAAATTTACCATACTTTACAATGGAGATGATTAAAACGTTATGTAAAATGACTCAATTGTACAACGGATACCTTAAACGTCTTTGAACTTATATAATATCTTACGTCTTTCAATAATGATCAGGTTCAAAGATACATAACTCTTATTGAGTATCGGGTAAAGTATAACAGTATGGAAACAATTTCGGTCCTTGTTTTTTTTTTTTTTTTTTTTTCAAGTGAAAAAAACCCCAAATGATTAAGTTTATTTAGTAAAATCCATCCTTTGCATATAAGAGTTCAATGCAAAATCTATGAAAACAATATACAATTCTGCTTTGCATTGACGCTTCTAAATTCATTCGTAAACCGATATGCATCTCAAAAGATGATGAGAATGAAAATTTAAGAGTATCCTAATGTGAAAAGGTACGAAACAATAGATATGAAAAAATCGTCTATCCTGAGGCTGGCCGTCCAAAGTCTTCCTCATTGATCGCTATTGGTTTATGTTATGTCATTATTGTTTTATGTTTCTCCTGGTCCCCTGTTGTTTGTTGCAGTTGTTCTTTTTTTCTCCATGAACATTGTTTGTTGCATTTCTGACTATTGACATGTTTCTTATATTTATGACAAACATTAAAATGAAAATCCGTAAAAACTGACGCTAATCAAACCAAACGTTACAAAAACACAGAAACACAATTGTTGGACCTCGATATCAAAAATGAATACAGAGGAATTCATGCCAGTGTTATGACAAAAGAGCTGATATTCGATTCACCATAGTAAATTCTCCATGGCTTGATGGTGATGTTCCATGTCTATCGTCGTACGGTATTTACATATCTCAAATCATCAGATACGCTAGAGCATGGACTTTTGTTGGATTTGGACAGTAGAAATTTACCAATAATGTCGAAGGGTTCCAACTCTATACCTTCTTGAAGAAAATTCCAAACCAATTTCCATGCACCAGACACGAATATTAAATTCTCATCAGTGATGCTTCTAGCGGAGCCACCAAGAATCATTTCAGTAGCGCCCTCTTTGATTTTTTGAATTAAGATTTGTACATTTACATAACAGAGAGTGCGCGGCTCCAAATATCCTGTAGGGTCGATTTAGTAGCATATCACAATAAAATCTATGTTCAAAATAGCATTGGAGGGATGGTGCTAAGATGTCAAACTCCTTTAATTTCGAGGATATTCAGGTCACGATTTTAATTGCTCCACACTGCAACGTGAAATAAGTGTTTATATTAATAAAATTTATATTAATAAACATAAAAATGAAATAACTAAAGTGTTATAAATAAATATCAAAAATGTTATGATCGCTGAGCGATATAAGTCCCCTATCGGCGGCTTATATTTATGTCCTGCAACTCTGCCTATGAATTACCCTTCAATTAAACATGAGTTTTAATTAAACTTACTGTCTGTGCAGCTCAGTTCTGAGGTTTATCTGCTTTATCGATTCGAAAAAGAGGTCAAGCGTAAATTGTGCAAGTCATCAAGGGGCATAACTCCTCGAAAAATAGGTCAAGCGTGACAAAAGTCGAACTTGCCCTGTAACTATCCAAGACTAAACTGAGTATCAAATTTCACCTGAATATCTCTCTTTGTAGCAGGAAAAAGTCCGGAAAACTGACAAAAATTGAATTTTCCAAGTCATCAAGGGACATAACTCCTCGAAAAAAAGGTTAAGGGTGATGACTGTCAAACTTGCTCTGTTACTATCCAAGACCAAGCTGTGTATTAAATTTCATCTGAATATCTCCATCTGTTGCAGAAAAAAGTCCGGAAAACTGACAAAAACTGAATTTTCCAAGTCATCAAGGGACATAACTCCTCGAAAAAAGGTTAAGGGTGACGACTGTCAAACTTGCTCTGTAACTATCCAAGACCAAGCTGTGTAATCAAATTTCATCTGAATATCTCCATCTGTTGCAGAAAAAAAGTCCGGAAAACTGACCAAAACACAATTTTCCAAGTCATCAAGGGGCATAACTCCACGAAAAATAGGTCAAGCGTGACGGAAGTCAAACTTGCTCTGTAACAATCCAAGACCAAGCTGTGTATCAAATTTCATCTGAATATCGCCATCCGTTGCAGAAAAAAGTCCGGAAAACTGACAAAAACTGAATTTTCCAAGTCATCAAGGGGCATAACTCCACGAAAATAGGTTAAGCGTGACAAAAGTCAAACTTGCTCTGTAACTATCCAAGACCAAGCTGTGTATCAAATTTCATCTGAATATCTCCATTCGTTGCAGAAAAAAGTCCGGAAAACTGATATTCGGACAGACGGACAGACGGAGAGACAGACGGACAGACTGACGGACGGACAGACAGACCGAGAGGAAACTAAGAGTCCCCTTCGGCGTTGCCGGTAGGGGACTAATAAACAAGAAACTTTTGGGTCAGGCTTTACGATTTCCACAAACTAGATAAACTTTCCTGGAATTTTTACATAATTAAATATCGTTTGCTTCTTTGGAAATTCGGATCTACATCTGCGTCAGGGTATATTACTTTGGAATTTCACAACTTGCCTTTTATGGTGTCTCAATAAACAAAATAAGAAGGATCAAAGGTAGACTAAATTTCCATCGAAAATGTGTCGGAGTCATCAAACGCCTTATACACCGTAGATATGATTCTGGTGTCACCAGAAGGACAATCGCTATGGTACTTGACCCATATACAGCCTTGCTTTAGTGAATTCTTTTAAAAGAATTGCACACGCAATGACCGACTGTGCCGATGGGACTCAATTACGGGCCCTTTCCAAACTTCGTCTGAGAACACAAGGCCATCACAATCTGTCGTCTCTAAAGATGGTCGGGTGATTGCTACAATAACTCGTTCCAGAGCTCGGACTGTCTTGATATCTATTTATCTGTTCCTTCATTTGGTCTTGTGTTTTGTTGTATAGTTTGTGTTGAAGTATTAAGAGTAGGCTATTATACACATCAACTGTGTGTTCTTCGAGACTGCTGGATAACCAGACAAGTGGAAGATCCGGTCCTTTCTTCTCGTATTGTTAATCATATTTGAGGAAGTTCTTCGGTCGCTACGGGGATATAATATAAGCATATCAGATCCCCTTTCCAGAATGATCAGTGACATTCATTCATGAGCACGTGTCTGTGACGCCATTTTCCCTGATATCGTCGAAATGACGTCGTGGTTTGCTCATGGATAAAACTCCATAGTCCACAATTTTGGAAAATCGCCATAATTTCTTCAAATGATGCCGAAAATTATTCAAACTTCATGCGGATACTCAAATGTGTACATCAGTTAAGACTGTACTTTTCCTATGAAGTGAGAAAACAAATAATGCTGCCGCCATCTTGGTGTTCAAACCCTCCTTAATATATGTACATGCATGTGTATCAATGACATAGAAAAGATTGAGAAACAAATTTTCTTCAAAGAACAATGAGGGTCAGCAACCATTATTTTGATCTGTAGCTATTCACTATAGTTAAGCAAAATTCTTTCTAAATGGCAAGAATTGTCAGAAAAAGCATAATCAAACTGGATAGTCAATAAGGCTCCTCTTGAATTCATTGTTATAAGAACTTGACAAAGGCCAGGTAGGGATATGAAACCCCTAAATCAATACTATTTTTCAACACTGGAATTCATTGAATATTTATTTGTGAATTGATACTTTGCAAAGTTTTTTACTTAATTATGAGTTTAAATTTTGTAAGCAATCAGTTGTTGCAAGCCCTCTGAAAACCTAGAATCAGCTATTTTCTCTGAAATTGCTGAAAAATATACACATTTCATTAAAATCAGCATTGGGCACATGCTTTGATAAACATGAAAATATTACAAATCATTATATCTTCTTGTCATCAAAGTTTTGTGTTTCTCAATGCATGTGGCCACATTGAAATTCTCCACTAAAGACAATTTTTAAAAGCATTTTTGATCATGTTTTGTAAATAACGTCAAAACGACGTCACTCGATGACATCTTAGGACTTCGTAGGGTGTTTCTTCTGGCGATTTGTTCCTTTCATTAAAAATTGAAAACATTCATTAATGTTTATGCGATATATCAAGTATTTCTTATTAAATTTGATTTTAAGGAAAATTGCAGGGCCGATTTAGGGGTTTCGTGGTCCTATCCCTTTATGTTCTAATGCCCTTAGAGTGTACACAAGACTATTGGCCAAGTCTCCTCTGTAATCTTTACATACAATAGGGTTCCTCCATACACCATAGACATCCAGTAAGCTATACAATAGGGCTCTTCCATTACTCAAAGCCAATCAGTGTATAAAGTTTGAATCTGCTAAACAATGGGACCTCCGAGGATATTGGTTGAGGTCCAACAGCAGGCCTGACCTTGAAAACTGATTGCTGTCCTCTTTTGGTCAAAAGCAATAGATATTCAAGTTTAATTAATTGCATCACAGATGTGATGTGTCAAGTTGCAAACTATTGCCTGAGAGTGAATAATGTCATTGGGTAAATTTCTTGCAAATTTCATTATGATTGGTTAAATAAACACTCTGTTGTGATCCTGAGACCATACTAATGTGACCTTGACCTTTGCCATGACAATCAAATAGGCACCCTTGACTCATCAGCACATTCCTCACCAGTTTCATGATGAAAAGTGCAACACAGACTCCATTATGCTCTAGGAACAATTTGAACAATCAAAGGCCTCAAAGGCCTCAAAGGCCTGTAACCTTGATCTTTGGATTGAAAAATCAACTATAAAAATAAGTACAAAATTAATGTATCTAGATCAGGTAAATTAATAATTTCAAAGAAACAATTTTTTGCTTTGCAATAATAATTTATTAACCAAATATTTCATCAACAAAACACTTCAGTATTCATCTCTCATTAACAATATCGTATAAAGTATCACAGTAGGTCATAAACATCAAGAGTATACAACTGTTTGTTACATAGATTTGATCTTAAGTATCTCTACATCTTTAACAAATAAGAAAATAATATGACATGACATTATGTTTTCAAAAACAAACATAATCTGATCATCACAATTCTATCAGTGTCTCTGTCAGTAAAAGTCCTATCAAGAACACAGTCAGTTTGAATGGCAGAAACATCACAAACAACATGGGTGAAAAATAGGATTTAACTATTGTAAAAATAAGGGCTTCAGGGATAAAATCTTTCATGATCAGTTTCAAGGTAAGAGCTGTGTACTAAATAGCTCATTGGTGTGTCCACGTTTAATAAAACGTCCAAGTAGGCCTGTAACACCAACAACTTTATAAAGAATAATTTCCTTATTGAAAATGTTCAAAACTACATGTGTGAAAGTGACTGATGTTGCTAAAGCTTGAATATTGGACTACGTATTACAGGTTTTCATAGTCACGGTGGCAAGACAAAAGTCAAAAGTGATTTAACTAGTTGAAAATTTGAATCTGACATCAAAACTTGTACTTCCATTTGAATTAAAGTAATATGTGCATGAGCGAAAACATTGGATTTTGATTTAACAAAAGCAAATATTCTAAAAGGGGTAGGTCCACGAGACCCCTAAATTGGCCCTCAATTTTTCCCTAGAAATAGATTTCATGAGAAATACTTGATATCTCTTATGAAAATACACAAATGTTTACCACTTTTCATGAAACGAAAGATATCGCCAAACAAAGTGCCATTTTACTATTATGACATCATGAAGTGACCTCATTTTGACGTTATAAAATATGGCGGAATTGCTGGGAATTTTGTCTTTTGTCGAAGAATACAATGTGGCCACATGCGTTAACTGAGATAAAACATTTATGACAAAAGGATAATCTTTCACATATAAATTTTTCATCTTAGTTAATGCATGCGGCCATTGCTAATTTAATAGAAATATGAAGTTTTGCATCAATTTTGCGGAATATGACCTATTTTGGTGTTCTCAAAGGGCTAAAAGGTATTGATAAACGCAATGTTTACAACAGATAGATTCCTGATTCAATAGAGAACTTTCAAAATGTCAAAAACCATCTAAAAAATTTATGAAGTACAATGTTCAAAATTAGGGCCAATTTCGGGCTTTGTGGCCCTATCCCTTTATAACATAAATTATACAATTTCAGCTATCTGTATCTATACATAGATACAGAATGAGTGGTAACACAAAACACATCTTTCCAGCATAATGCAATTTAGAAATTTAATACATCTATATACTTACAAGACATTTCAATACAAAACATGCAAGTTGATAAAGTAGACTCGGAATAAAGTTGCATCCAAAGTGCAATACCTACTCAAGCCTGACTTTACACAAACTCCAAAGCAATGTTCTCTTTAATTCGATAGATTCTAAAGCACAAAGATATTCTACTATATGCAGCAAATTTGGATATAAATTTATCCATCCAAGGAGTTTATCAAATACTTTTCTATTATAGTCAAAAATATGTAAAACCATACAAAATAAGAACCTTTAAAACTGGCAAGACTGCGAAGATGCATTTTTTTCCAGAAAAAAACAGTTTTGAAATTAAAGGTAAGAATACCACTGCATGTGAAATATAGTTCAACAATAGAAACAAAGCAAATACACTTTTTATATTTGTCAAATGTTTAAGACATTAGGTGACAATGTTTGGTACAAAATGAAAGCTCTTTCTATGTATTAAATATCGAAACCATATCTCTTACATTATACAATTATTGACTTTTGATGAGGTCTACTCGTGACTATACAGACCTGGTCAGGTATTGGTTGACCGAGGCTAAGGTTTTTGAGAGTAAGTTAAACTCCAAAGTCAAGGTGACTAGGTCAAAAGTCAAAATCCTAAATGGAAGGTCTGGGCATAAAGAAATTATATGTGGAATATCAAAGCCCTACCTCTTATAGTTCATAAGATATAGCCAAGGCTAAAGTTTTTAAAAAGTAGGTCAAGGTCACTAGGTCTAGGTACCAAATGAAAGGTCTGGTCATGAGGAATGTACATGTGAAATATCAAAGCCCTACCCCTTAACAAGATATAGCCCAGGTTAAACTTTTGTCCACCCAACTGACGCTAAGGCTATGACATTAGCTCCCCGGACATTTGTCAAGGCTTGCTAAAAAGGATGGAAAAATCTTGAACACTCCTTCTTTAACACTCAGGAGGATATTCGATTATTTTCATATTGCCCTAATTAATCAATCTTCAAAACCAAAAACTGCATCCAAGTCAAACCATGATTCATCTTTTTTCTTAAATGATGATAATTTAGACTTTTGTAAGCGCTCCTTTGGGGAATTCTTAAAAAACTTTCCCTGTTGTTTTGCTGCAGCTTTTCTGACATTCTGAGTCTTTTTGGGCTAAAAAAGAAATGTTACCATTTTAATGCAATAATAGAGAGGCATAAATATTCAAAGTAAAATACCTTAACAATGTAAATTTTATTAAATTCCATAAAGTCCATAATAAAACACCACTAAAGACGGTATGGCCAGATTCATGCAAAGTAAGTTTTTCTCACTAACTGGGTCAAGGTCAATAGGTTAAATAATATTTGAAAGGGTTTGTCAGAGGCAACCTACATGTATGATATAAAGTTAAAAATTCTACTGCATACAGTTCCATAGATTTTGCTTCAACCAGAAACTTTAACCAAAATAGGTCAAAGTACAAGGTCAAATGTTACAGCATTATTTGAAAGGTCTTGTCATGGGCGACCTACATGTATAATATAAAGTTTCTACTGTATACAGTTCCAAAGATTTTGCTTAAACAAGGTATTTAACTTGGTCAAAGTCCAAGGTCAAGGTTACTAGGTCAAATGTTATGACATAAATTGAAAGGTCTTGTCATAGGCAAGCTTCATGTATAATATAAAGTTTCTAATGCATACAGTTCCATAGATTTTGCGTAAGGGGGTCCAGAACAGAATGCGAAAGAACCCCGTCGGAAAGCTCTGGATCAATTATGACGTCACAATAGAAACGGCAACATTGGCGCGTTTTTCGCAACAACGTCAGGATTAGGTAACGTAGAAATAAGGGGGAGGGGGTAACAAAATCACTATAACTTAAAAACTGACGGTCAAATTTCAATAGGAATTTATGGGTGTTTCACTTGACATATGAAGAAGATAATATCAAGTTTTTATGGAAAATAAATGATAGGGTTTCAAATAAACGGACTTTATTATCAAAAATTAGCAATTCAAAGACGTTTTGAAAATAGACATAAATTTATCTCCTTTCCAAAATTCTTTTAAAAGTCCCCGTTATCATTTATAATTCTATACATATCGGATTGCCCACATCATATCTAAATGAACCAGAAGTCTCTGACGAGACTGTAGTTCTCCTGGTTGTTTTTTCTAAAACATCAATTTCCTTTCTTTTTTTTTTTTTTAAACCAAGACCATAGGGAGCAGGCGCTCTAACAAATTATAAGTAGCATGACAAAACTACATATCCATTATACTGCAACTATAATAGCACTCATATAATTCATAATATCCGAGATAAAGAATTTCTAAAAAGAATGTCACACCCATTTTCCAAGATCCTAGGGGCCAAGGGCTGCTAGCTCAAATGAACTATCAATGACACATCAAGACTACAGATCCATAACATCGGATAAAGAATTAACTCCCCATCATTAATAGCTTTAAACGAGTAGAGAGCACAACTATATAGGAAAAATTACCACACCCATTTTCAAAGACCCTGGTGGTATAGGGCTAAAACAAAATATCAGGTGCACAACTATGCCACAGACCAATCATTGCAAAAAGAATTAATTCTTCATCATTTATAGTGTCAGAGGAGTTGCAAGCACAAGATTACATTAACTTATATAGGAGAAAATGACCACACCCATTTCTGAGACCCTAAGGGTCAGGGGCTAAAACATAATATCAGGTGCACAACTAGACCAGAGACTCATAATATTGCAATGAGAATTAAGTCTCCATCATTTATAGTGTTAGAGGAGTTGCAAGCACAAGATTACATAGAGTTATATAGGAGAAAATAACCCCACCCATTTTTAAGACCCTGGGGGTCAGGGGCTCAAACAAAATATCAGGTGCACAACAAGACCACAGACCAATCATATTGCAAAAAGAATTAAGTCTCCATCATTTATATTGTCAGAGGAGTTACGAGCACAAGATTATATAGAGTTATATAGGAGAAAATAACCACACCTATTTCTAAGACCCTGGGTGTCAGGGGCTCAAACATAATATCAGGTGCACAACTAGACTGCAGACCCATCATATTGCAAAAAGAATTAAGTCTCCATCATTTATAGTGTCAGAGGAGTTGCAAGCACAAGATTACATAAAGTTATATAGGAGAAAATTACCACACCCATTTCTAAAACCCTGGGGGTCAAGGGCTCAAACAAAATATATCAGGTGCACAACCAGACCACAGATCCATCACATTGCAAAAGAATTAAGTCTCCATCATTTATAGTGTCAGAGGAGTTGCGAACACAAGATTACATAGAGTTATATAGGAGAAAATGACCACACCCATTTCTGAGACCCTAAGTGTCAGGGGCTAAAACATAATATCTGGTGCACAACTAGACCAAAGACCCATCATATTGCAATAACAATTTAGTCTCCATCATTAATAGTGTCAGAGGAGTTGCGAGCACAAGATTACATAGAGTTATATAATATTGTCAATTAAGTAACTTTACAATCATATTTATCAAAACCTATTCCTATATATTACAAAAATCTCATCTGTAAATTACGCTTATCTGCACATTGTTTATCTGTAGAGACAGGAAGATACAAAAATATTCCTCTGCACTTACGATTATGTCCACTTTGTAAAACTGATATTGAAGATGAGTTTCATTTTTTGTTGAAATGTCCCTTTTATGCTTCATTCAGAGAAAAACACATTAAGAAATATTACTATAAACGACCCTCTGTCTTTAAATTAATACAACTTTTAAGTACTGTAAATGTAAAAGAGCTTTGTAATCTTGGAAAATTTATCAATAATGCTTTAAAATTAAGAACTTCAATGTAATCTGTATTATACTCGTCATGTTATTTTCATGTACCATTGTGTTTATTTATACTTTATTATATGTATTATATGAAATGTCTGTAAGTAGTATTGCTTATGACAAAAAACTATACTATACTGTACTATATAGTAGAAAATGACCACACCCATTTCTAAGACCCTGGGAGTCAGGGGCTCAAACAAAATATCAGGTGCACAACTAGACCAGAGACCCATCACATTGCAAAAAGAATGAAGTCTCCATCATTTATAGTGTCAGAGGAGTTGCGAGCACAAGATTACATTAAGTTATATAGGAGAAAATAACCACACCCATTTCTAAGACCCTGGGGGTCAGGGGCTAAAACAAAATATCAGGTGCACAACAAGACCACAGACCCATCATATTGCAAAAAGATTTAAGTCTCCATCATTTATAGTGTCAGAGGAGTTGCGAACACAAGGTTACATAGAGTTATATAGGAGAAAATGACCACACCCATTTCTAAGACCCTGGGGGTCAGGGGCTCAAACAAAGTATCAGGTGCACAACAAGACCACAGACCCATCATATTGCAAAAAGATTTAAGTCTCCATCATTTATAGTGTCAGAGGAGTTGTCCGGACAAGATTACATAGAATTTAATGACCACGCCCATTTTCTAAGACCCTGGGGGTCAGGGACTGAAACTAAATGTCAGGTGCACAACTAGACCATGGACCAAGTAAAATGCAAAAAGAATTAACTTTCTATCTCTAACAGTTTCAGAGGAGTTGTCCGGACAAGATTACATAGAATTTAATGACCACGCCCATTTTCTAAGACCCTGGGGGTCAGGGACTGAAACTAAATGTCAGGTGCACAACTAGACCATGGTCCAAGTAAAATACAAAAAGAATTAACTTTCTATCTCTAACAGTTTCAGAGGAGTTGTCCGGACAAGAATTGTTTACGGACAGAGAGACAGACAGACAGACGGACGCCGGACAAAGGGTGATCGCATAAGCTCGATTGGTCTGAGACCAGTAGAGCTAAAAATACAGAACTTGTTAATATTCTACCTCTACAGAAGATTTGTAATTGTTTTTCATTACCTAAAGTGTGTTAATTTTAACGTCACATTTACAGCCCATTTTGGGGCTTTCAATGGGTATGTATTAGAGCTGCAACGAGTCGGGAACTTCTCGATTCGGTTCGATTTCGATTTTTATGTCTCGATTCGGTTTTTTTCGGTTCGAGTTTTTTGCAATATACTTTTCCATGGATTTTAAATTTTTTTCCTTTTATTTGAAAAAATTAATTGAAAATCTCATCTCAATCTGAACAAAAAAAAAAGGTTCATAAAATACCCAGTTCATGTTTGAAAGCACTGTATGATATCTATGTTTATGTATCACGTGGAAATATTGTTCAAGCCGCCCCCCCCCCCCCTCCAAAACGGTCTTCTGGGGATATAAATTCCATACTGTGTACAAAAGATATATGATAACTAACCAGTTTGCACAAAGAAGTGCATAGGTAAAATACTTTAAAAGAGGCAATTTTCAATTTGGGGTACTAGCACTCGCGGGCTCGTTGAAATACGGTAAAAGTCGCCGGTTCGAATTTCCTCTGACCCTGTATTTTCTCTGTATTTTTTGCTAGGTAAATGCGCTTAAAAAGGTTCATTTTTTATTCTAAATCACCACCTAAAATCATTCTTATTGGGAATCCTGTGATTGGTGAATACTTTAAAGTTGAAATTAGAACGTTTTTCTGCATTATTTAGACTATTCGACTCGAATCGTTTCTCAGACCACTACGACTCGCGATTCGAGTCGGAGCTAAGAATCGCGATTCTCGGTGCACCGCGGTGAATCGTTGCAGCTCTAGTATGTATGTACGTTCATAGCTTCAAAACTAATATGAAACTTTGCATGTAGAAAAAGTATGTTTTAATTATTAACATTTATAATTTTTAGGAAAATTAAATGATAGGATCAAATTTAAGTCTGGTTGTCCTGGACCTCCTTAAACCAGGAACTTTAACCAAAATTTTTAACTAGGTCAAAGTCAAGGTCAAGGTCACTAGGTCAAATATTACAGCATAAATTGAAAGGTGTTGTGATGGGCAAGCTTCATGTATAATATAAAGTTTCTACTGCATATAGTTCCTTACATTTTGCCTCAACCACAAACTTTAACCAAAATCTTTAACTAGTTCTAAGTCCAAGGTCAAGGTTACTAGGTCAAATGTTATGATATAAATTGAAAGGTCTTATCATGGGCAAGCTTCATGTATAATATGAAATTTCTTCTGCATACAGTTCCATAGAATTTGCTTAACAAGGCTGAGTACAATTAGAAAAATTTGTTGACGGTGAAATTTCAATTTCTTTTTCTTAAAATGATATTTGAAGTACAAGAAATAAATAACATGAATTTAATTAAAATTTCTTGCACAGAAATATGAAGAAATTGAGAAAAATCATTATTTTGCGTTAAAACTCCATAAGGTCTCATTGTAAGATGTAATTATCTTTGAGATGACCCCTACATAATACTGAACGGTCAACTTCTATTTTCTTTCCCATAAAATGGATTTTATAATACTGCAATTATATGATCCGAATTTAGTCAAAATACCTTGGGTAGAAGTTCATCATTTTCTAATTAGACCCAGCCTCGTTAAACCAGTAACTTTAACCAAAATCTTCAACTAGGTCAAAGTCCAAGGTGAAGGTCACTAGGTCAAATGTTACAGCATAAATTGAAAGGTCTTGTTATGGGCAAGCTTCATGTATAATATTAAGTTACTACTGCATATAGTTCCTTAGATTTTGCATCAACCAGAAACTTTAACCAAAATGCTGACGGCAGACGGAAGGACATCGTCAATCTATAGACCGGAATTGCTCTGCAATCCGGCCAAAAATGGATTTGGCTCATGCATGACTATGTAGATACACTCAACGAAGAGAAAGGAAGAATGCACTATTTTCAGAATATGTGGCCCTTAAATTATTTATATCACTACATGTAGATGACAATGGCTGAAAATGAACAGAATTCCAAGATTGTTATCCCAATGAGTATAACATCAATAAGATACATTTATCCTACCTCTGTTTTTGTATTGGTTGATAATACATCTTTATCTTTCACTTCGAGCTTCTTTTGACTCTATTAAAACAAAAGAGATAATATTTTAAATGAGAATATTTTAACTCTACCACATACACATGTTTGACCCCTACATGGTATTGACCCTCATTAGATGTTGATTCTCTTCATACTTGACCATCACTGTATGTTTGATGCTATGATAATGTATGTCAATTAATGAAATGCCTATGCTAACGCAGCAAGATACGCCTGTCAGGATTTACATTTGTATTAGTCATTACTTCACTTTAAAAAGTTCCAGAGCTGTAATGAATAGGTTATCCACAGATTCTATAATTGAATTCCACCCTATAGTCTTTTCAGGAATACAAATATCATGAAAAGCCCCAAAATGACCTTGACCTGTGACCTTGAAAATCAATGCAGTTCTTTGTCTTATTCTACTTAATCCACATAGTAAATTTGAAGTTCATAGCTCAACTGGTTTGTGCTCTATCTTGTTTACAACTATGCATATATTGAACACCTACTCCCCCTCTTCCCCTTACGCATAATTTCTCAATTTTCTTACAAAAGATATAAACAAGAGCCCCAGGGGGCACAACGCTCACCTGATACCCATGCACGCTCTAATTGACATACTGACATTGAATACTGATAGTGCCACTACCAGGATTTTAGCCCACAACCTTTCTAACAAGATTTTTGCCGGATGCAGACAAGTTTTTTTTTCAGACAACCTTTAAAAGTACAAACAAGAGAAAATAGTCACATTTCAAAACAACAACTTTTTTACTGATTTGAAAAGATGGATTATGCGATCCAAAGTCATATGCCCAGCTAGTATAGTTTGCAACATCAAAAATAAAATCATTTTGTAAAATTCCACATTAATGTGCAACAGAAACAGAATAAAACAATGAAATGATTTCATAAATTAAGTTTATTTAAAATTGAACACCAAACCTTTCATTATTAATAGCTAGTATGCCAGAAAATAATAAAGCCTGTGTTTGTGAAACACGAATGCCCCGCAGTGGCATCTTTGTTGGTATAAACACCATTTTCTGTTAAGCATGTGAGAGGTCAGGGTCAGAGTAATGTTGGTATCCATGGAAAGATCTTGTCACAAAGAATACACATGTACAATATGAAAGCCCTATCACTAACCATTCAAAAGTTATGCCCAATGTTAAAGTTTTTGAAAAGTAGGTCAAAGGTCAAGGTCACGAGGTCAAAAATTTTGGTATCAATGGAAAGGTATTGTCACAAGGAATACACATGTGAAATATGAAAGCTCTATCACCTTCCATTCAAAAGTTATGCCCAATGTAAAGTTTTTCGGACAAACAGACAGACGGACAGGCCAAAAACTATATGCCCCCGTATCTTTGATTCCGGAAGCATAAAAAACAAAGACTTTTCGGTTTTGCCTTTATTCATATTAAATTATACAGAAATCTATGAATGAGAGCTTTTGAATAGTACTGATTTCATCTTAATACATGTAACGTACAGTCAAAATCGTGTTAATCCAATTAACACAGACAAGTTGTTAGCGGACAATATTAATTCAAGTGAGTTGTGCAGAAATTGAGCCAATTTATTTTCCAAACAGCAGTGTACGGTGTATCAAACCTCATGACCCAGTGAAGCCACTTGGACAAATTATTTTCGGTAAATATGCTGAAATGCGGCCCTTGGAAATGTATTTTTAGCATATTGAATCAATAGTCGTGATAAATTTAACTTCGAACATGATCTTGTCTTTTATGCAATCTACAGATAGGTTTGAAAATATGCAAAATTTGGAACATTTTCGTTAAAAAAAGTGAAATTTGCGAAAAAAGGACATGCATGACCCCCCCCCCCCCTTTTTCTTTACATTTTTATGCGTGCCAAAGATTCGCAATCAAAAAAGACCAATTTTACAGACTTCCAGGCATTTCAAGTCAGTCAAAATTTTTAGTGTGCACCTTTTTATTTCCTGTAGTTACCCCTACTAAAGGGGCAAGGAGGTATTGAACCAATCAAATCTGTAACACAAGATATATGGCGGCTACCATAGATACAGAAATAAGACAGAGAAAATAATCAAGTACATGTATATTGGCTTTTAAAGGCAAAACCACTCAAGCAGAAAAAGTAGGTCAAGGTCATTTTATGAAAACTTGATCAAAGATACATCCAATATGCAAGTTGGTACATGTAGCAGTTATACTTTGCTCAATATTGGCTTTATAGAGCAAAATCACTCAAGCAGAAAAAGTAGGTCAAGGTCATTTTATGAAAGATTGATCAAAGATACATCCAATATGCAAGTTTGGTATATGTATCACTTATACTTTGCTCAATATTGGCTTTTAAAGGCAAAATCACTCAAGCGGAAAAAGTAGGTCAAGGTCATTTTATGAAAGTTTGATCAAAGATACATCTAATATGCAAGTTTGGAACATCTAGCACTTATACTTTGCTCAATATTGGCTTTTAAAGGCAAAATCACTCAAGCGGAAAAAGTAGGTCAAGGTCATGTTATGAAAGTTTGATCAAAGATACATCCAATATGCAAGTTTGGTACATGTAGCACTTATACTCTGCTCAATATTGGCTTTTAAAAGCGAAATCACTCAAATGGAAAAAGTAGAACAGATGCTGCATCCGATGCATGGGTCCATCTCGGCATCCAAAGATGAATCACTTGTGCAAGTCTGGTTACTGTAGCATTAGTACTTTGTCAGATACTGAGCTACCCAAAACTTCTTATCCAAATCACTCAAGCGGAAAATGTAGGTCAGATGCTGCATCCGATGCATGGGTTCACCTCAGCATCCAAAGATGAATCACTTGTGCAAGTTTGGTTACTGTAGCATCAGTACTTTGTCAGATACTGAGCTACCCCAAACTTCTTAACCAAGTCACTCAAGCGGAAAATGTAGGTCAGATGCTGCATACGATGCATGGGTTCACCTCAGCATCCAAAGATGAATCACTTGTGCCAGTTTGGTTACTGTAGCATTAGTACTTTGTCAGATACTGAGCTACCCCAAACTTCTTAACCGGACGCGGACGCGTGGGGTTATAGCATAAGCTCACTCAACTTCGTCGAGGTGAGCTAAAAATGATGGTATGTGAAGAAAGGTCTTGTCAGATGGAATGCACATGTGAAATATCAAAGCCTATCACTCAGCAATCAAAAGAAATAGCCAATCTAAGATTTTTTGAAAAGTAGGTCAAATATCTAGGTCTTGGTCATGAGGTCAAAAGTTATGATATGTGTAGAAAGGCCTTATCACAAGAAGGAATACACATATGAAATATCAAAGTTTATCACTTACCAATCAAAAGATATAGCAAATCTTAATTTTTTTGAAAAGTAGGTCAAATATCTAGGTCAAGGTCATGAGGTCAAAATTATGGTATGTGTAGAAAGGTATTGTCAAAAGGAATACACAAGAGAAATATCAAAGCCCTATCACTTGCCAATCAATAGATATAGCCAATCTTGGTTTTTTTAAAAAGTAGGTCAAATATCTAGGTCAAGGTCATAAGGTTAAAAAATATAGTATGTGAAAAAAGGGCTTGTCACAAGAAATACACATGTGAAATATCAAAGCCCTATCACTTACCAATCAAAAGATATAGCCAATCTTAGATTTTTTGAAAAGTAGGTCAAATATCTAGGTCAAGGTCACGAGGTAAAAAAAATATGGTTTGCATAGAAAGGTCTTGTCACAAAGATTACACATGTGAAATATCAAAGCCCTATCACTTGCCAATCAAGAGATATAGCCAATATTAGATTTTTAGAAAAGTAGGTCAAATATCTAGATCAAGGTCACAAGGTCAAACATTTTATGTGTAGAAAGGTCTAATCACAAGGAATACACATGTGAAATATCAAAGTCCTATCACTAATCAATCAAGAGATATAGCCAATATTAGATTTTTAGAAAAGTAGGTCAAATATCTAGGTCAAGGTCACAAGGTCAAAAATTATGATATGTGTATAAAGGTCTTGTCACAAGAAATACACATGTGAAATATCAAAGCCCTATCACTTACCAATCAAAAGTTATGGGGTGTGACACCCAAGTGTGACAGACAGACGGAGGGACATATGGACGGACAGACGAACAACAGACAAAGTGATCCCTAAGTGTCGCTGTGCTTCGCAGGCGACACAAAAAGTCAACATCTTAAAAATAAATTCAGAGTATATTTGATAGCGTATGTGGCCAAGTTAATTCGAAGTATGAAAATAAGTACACAAAGCCAAACTAGCTATAGCTTGTCTTATTTAAACAAGAGCCCCACGGGGCACAACGCTCACCTGATACCCATGCACGCTCTAATTGACATACTGACATTGAATACTGATAGTGCCAGTACCAGGATTTTAGCCCACAACCTTTCTAACAAGATTTTTGCCGGATGCAGACAAGTTTTTTTTTCAGACAACCTTTAAAAGTACAAACAAGAGAAAATAGTCACATTTCAAAACAACAACTTTTTTACTGATTTGAAAAGATGGATTATGCAATCCAAAGTCATATGCCCAGCTAGTATAGTTCGATTATGCAACATCAAAAATAAAATCATTTTGTAAAATTCCACATTAATGTGCAACAGAAACAGAATAAAACAATGAAATGATTTCATAAATTAAGTTTATTTAAAATTGAACACCAAACCTTTCATTATTAATAGCTAGTATGCCAGAAAATAATAAAGCCTGTGTTTGTGAAACACGAATGCCCCGCGGTGGCATCTTTGTTGGTATAAACACCATTTTCTGTTAAGTATGTGAGAGGTCAGGGTCAGAGTAATGTTGGTATCAATGGAAAGATCTTGTCACAAAGAATACACATGTACAATATGAAAGCCCTATCACTAACCATTCAAAAGTTATGCCCAATGTTAAAGTTTTTGAAAAGTAGGTCAAAGGTCAAGGTCAAGGTCACGAGGTCAAAAATTTTGGTATCAATGGAAAGGTATTGTCACAAGGAATACACATGTGAAATATGAAAGCTCTATCACCTTCCTATCAAAAGTTATGCCCAATGTAAAGTTTTTCGGACAAACGGACAGGCCAAAAACTATATGCCCCCGTATCTTTGATTCCGGAAGCATAAAAAACAAAGACTTTTCGGTTTTGCCTTTATTCATATTAAATTATACAGAAATCTATGAATGAGAGCTTTTGAATAGTATTGATTTCATCTTAATACATGTAACGTACAGTCAAAATCGTGTTAATCCAATTAACACAGACAAGTTGTTAGCGGACAATATTAATTCAAGTGAGTTGTGCAGAAATTGAGCCAATTTATTTTCCAAACAGCAGTGTACGGTGTATCAAACCTCATGACCCAGTGAAGCCACTTGGACTAATCAATCAAGAGATATAGCCAATATTAGATTTTTAGAAAAGTAGGTCAAATATCTAGGTCAAGGTCAAAAGGTCAAAAATTATGAAATGTGTATAAAGGTCTTGTCACAAGGAATACACATGTGAAATATCAAAGCCCTATCACTTACCAATCAAAAGTTATGGGGTGTGACACCCAAGTGTGACAGACAGACGGAGGGACGGATGGACGGACAGACGAACAACAGACAAAGTGATCCCTAAGTGTCGCTGTGCTTCGCAGGCGACACAAAAAGTCAACATCTAAAAAATAAATTCAGCGTATATTTGATAGCGTATGTGGCCAAGTTAATTCGAAGTATGAAAATAAGTACTAAAGCCAAACTAGCTATAGCTTGTCTTATTTAAAAAATCATTAAAAATCTAAAAGTTGATATTTTGACAAAATTCTTTCACAATTTCATTTCTAGCGATAAATATAAAAATAAAAAGAGAAAAAAAACTGAAAAAGGGAAAAAAAAATTGTTGGGGTCCCGCCGGGGTTTGAAGCTACTCCCCATGGGTCCATTTGGCATGGAAAACATACATTATACCTATGTACAATCTTAAAAAATATTCCTTAAAAATCCAAAAGTAGATATCTTGACAAAATTCTTTCACTTGTAGGGTACCATGCATGAGTACCTCATACCTACAAATTGTCATGACAATCTGAAGAGTGGTTATAGAAAAGAAGCAGAAAATGTATGAAAATCAACCCCCCCCCCTTCCTTTTTACATAAGAAAAAAATTCATAAAAAATCAAAAAAATAAATTTTAAGCATAAAATACATATCAAAGCATTAAGTAAGTTAAATATGATAAATATGTAGTAAATGAGTGTGTAAATTCATACACTTATTGAGTTATTTAAAGAAATAGTGCAAAAATGTGCATTTCTGACAAAGTCCGAAAAGACGTCAAAAACGCGTCAAAAATTTGACTTCGAAGTGGAACCAAAAATAACAACACTTCTTAAGACATCTCTCTAGATCATCCTGATGCTTTCGGTTTGTCGATACATGCTTCGGTTCTGAAGAAGAAGTTTGTCAAAGGAGGGTACCCCCCGTGACCTACTTTTGGCTGTGGTGGCGCCACCTGTTGACAGATCCGGACGAAAAACAACAACACTTGTAGGGGACCATGAGTACTTCATACCTACCAAGTTTCATCAAAATCCCTTCAACCGTTCTGGAGAAGAAGTTTAAAATGTGAAAAGTTTACGACGACGACGGACGACGACGACGACGACGGACGACGGACGCCGGACGCAACACTATGACAATAGCTCACTTGAGCCTATGGCTCAGGTGAGCTAAAAATCATTAAAAATCTAAAAGTTGATATTTTGACAAAATTCTTTCACAGTTTCATTTCTAGCGATAAATATAAAAACAAGAGGCCCAAGTGGGCCTATATCGCTCCCCTGAGAACAATGTCACTTTTGCTGAATGACTGAATACATGCACATTGTAATGGTGATTGTTAGTGTGGTCCATCCTTAAAGTCATGTAAAAAAAAAATCCAAAAAAATATTTTGGCACAGAATCTATATGAAAGCATTATATTAATGGCATCAAGTGTGATTAATATAACAGCAAATTAGGTCTCAAAGACATGCTTTCAATGTGTTAGTTCAGGAAATAGTATGAAAATGTCCATTTCTGACAAAGTCCGAAAAGACATAAAAAATTTGACTTCAGAGTGGAACTAAAAACAGGAATACTTCTTAAGAGATCCCTCTAGATCATTCTGACGCCTTCGGTTTGTTGATATATGCTTGGACTCTGAAGAAGTAGTTTGTCAAAGAACCCTGTGACCTACTTTGCCCCGGGTGGCGACACTTGTTGACGGATCTTGATGAAAAACAACATTACTTGTAGGGAACCATTAGCATATCACACCTACCAAGTTTCTTTAAAATGCCCCAGCGGTTCTGAAGAAGAAGTTGAAAATACCCTCCCCCACCTCTTCCAATTCAATAAGAAAACCAGCAGATTCAGAGAATCGTGGTCCCCCGCTTGGGGTGTTTGACTCAGAAAAATCTGAGTCCTTTATGTAGCTCAAATATCTAGGTCATGGTCACGAGGTCAAAAATTTTTGTGTCAGTGTAAAGGTCTTGTCACAAGGAACTCACATGTGAAATATGAGAACTGTATCTCTTCTGGTTAAAAAGTTATAGCCAAGGTTAAAGATTTTGTGACACAGACAGACGGACGGACGGACGGACAGATGAATGAGATTTAATGTCCCCCGCTTTAGAGTACTGCAAACGGTACAAAATATGCCTGTCATGAAAAATTTGTGAAGGTTATTTTATCACATTACTTGACCAGAAAGAACAACTTGCATATTTGATCTGCAACTGAGGAAAACAAAGTGATGTACCAAATGAAATGACAAGATTAGAACTTGGTATGAAGTTTATAAAAATAAAGTCACAAAAAATAACAACACTTCTTAAGACAGCTCTCTAGATAATTCAGATGCTTTCGGTTTGTCGATACATGCTTCCGTTCTGAAGAAGAAGTTTGTCAAAGGAGGGTACCCTCTGGGACCTACTTTTGCCTCTGGTGGCGCCACCTATTGAGAGATCTGGACGAAAAACAACAACACTTGTAGGGGACCATTAGTACTTCATACCTTCCAAGTTTCATGAAAATCTGCCAAGCGGTACTGGAAAAGAAGCAGAAAATGTATCAAGATCACCCCCCCCCCTCCCTTTTTACATAAGAAAATAATTTATAAAAATTCATGAAAATAAAATTTGAGCATAAAATACATATCAAAACATTAAGTAACTGAAAAAGATAAAGATGCATTAAATGAGTGCATAAAATCATACATTTATGGAGTAACTGAAAGAAATAGTGCAAAAATGAGCATTTCTGACGAAGTCCAAAAAGACATCAAAAACGCGTCAAAAATTTGACTTCGGAGTTGAACCAAAAATAACAACACTTCTTAAGACATCTCTCTAGATCATTCAGATGCTTTCGGTTTGTCGATACATGCTTCTGTTCTGAAGAAGAAGTTTGTCAAAGGAGGGTACCCTCTGGACCTACTTTTGCCTCTGGTGGCGCCACCTGTTGAGGGATCAGGACGAAAAACAACAACACTTGTAGGGGACCATTAGTACTTCATAACTACCAAGTTTCATCAAAATCTGTTCAGCCGTTCTGGAGAAGAAGTCGAAAATGTGAAAAGTTTACGACGACGACGGACGCCAGACGCCGGACGGACGGACGCCGGACGGTGCGCTATGACAATAGCTCATTTGAGCTTCGCTCAGGTGAGCTAAAAAGGGAAAAAAAATTTTTTGGGGTTCCGCCGGGGTTTGAAGCCACTCCCCATGGGTCCATTGGGCATGGAAAACATACATTATACCTATGTACAATCTTAAAAAATATTCCTTAAAAATCCAAAAGTGGATATCTTGACAAAATTCTTTCACTTGTAGGGTACCATGCATGAGTACCTCATACCTACAAATTGTCATGACAATCTGAAGAGTGGTTATAGAAAAGAAGCAGAAAATGTATGAAAATCACCCCCCCCCCCCCCCTCCCCTTCCTTTTTACATAAGAAAAAAATTCATAAAAAATCAAAAAAATAAAATTTAAGCATAAAATACATATCAAAGCATTAAGTAAGTTAAATATGATAAATATGTAGTAAATGAGTGTGTAAAATCATACACTTATTGAGTTATTTAAAGGAAAAGTGCAAAAAAGACGTCAAAAACGCGTCAAAAATTTGACTTCGAAGTGGAACCAAAAATAACAACACTTCTTAAGACATCTCTCTAGATCATCCTGATGCTTTCGGTTTGTCGATACATGCTTCGGTTCTGAAGAAGAAGTTTGTCAAAGGAGGGTACCCCCGGTGACCTACTTTTGGCTGTGGTGGCGCCACCTGTTGACAGATCCGGACGAAAAACAACAACACTTGTAGGGGACCATGAGTACCTCATACCTACCAAGTTTCATCAAAATCCCTTCAGCCGTTCTTGAGAAGAAGTCGAAAATGTGAAAAGTTTACGACAGACAGACGACACACGACAGACGACGGACGACGGACGCCGGACGGATCGCTATGACAATAGCTCACTAGAGCCTTTGGCTCAGGTGAGCTAATAAAAAGAGAAAAAAACTGAAAAAGGGAAAAAAAAATTGTTGGGGTCCCGCCGGTGTTTGAAGCTACTCCCCATGGGTCCATTTGGCATGGAAAACATACATTATACCAATGTACAATCTTAAAAAATATTCCTTAAAAATCCAAAAGTGGATATCTTGACAAAATTCTTTCACTTGTAGGGTACCATGCATGAGAACCTCATACCTACAAATTGTCATGACAATCTGAAGAGTGGCTATAGAAAAGAAGCAGAAAATGTATGAAAATCAACCCCCCCCCCCTTCCTTTTTACATGAGAAAAAAATTCATAAAAAATCAAAAAAATAAATTTTAAGCATAAAATACATATCAAAGCATTAAGTAAGTTAAATATGATAAATATGTAGTAAATGAGTGTGTAAAATCATACATTTATTGAGTTATTTAAAGAAATAGTGCAAAAATGTGCATTTCTGACAAAGTCCGAAAAGACGTCAAAAACGCGTCAAAAATTTGACTTTGAAGTGGAACCAAAAATAACAACACTTCTTAAGACATCTCTCTAGATCATCCTGATGCTTTCGGTTTGTCGATACATGCTTCGGTTCTGAAGAAGAAGTTTGTCAAAGGAGGGTACCCCCCGTGACCTACTTTTGGCTGTGGTGGCGCCACCTGTTGACAGATCCGGACGAAAAACAACAACACTTGTAGGGGACCATGAGTACTTCATACCTACCAAGTTTCATCAAAATCCCTTCAGCCGTTCTGGAGAAGAAGTTTAAAATGTGAAAAGTTTACGACGACGACGGACGACGACGGACGACGGACGCAACACTATCACAATAGCTCACTTGAGCCTATGGCTCAGGTGAGCTAAAAAGCTGTTACATATGTCAAAAAATATACTATCTTCTTTAAGCATATGAAGTTTCAAAACATTTTGACCAAATATAAATTTTAAATGAATTTTTAAAATATTTTCACCGAAAAAGTATCTACGCAACAAATGTGTTTAAAGGATTTTGACTGTCTTGCTGTAAGCTAGTAACTGAAACTTGTTGAGAATATTTCTTTCTTTCCAAAATATAAAAGTTTCATATTGAACAGTTTCACCCAACCTCATGTTTTCTCGATACTGGTGGTCCTCTAGGCACACAATTCAAGCTGAGTGAGGATTTTGATTTTGGTGTATTTTCTCTCTTATTCTCCTTTTCCTCTTCAAATTCATCCATAGAAAAATTTGGTGTAAATCTTGGTGAAGGTTTTACAAGAAGGGGTGTGAACTGCTTCCCATCTTTATATCTTAAATCTATTTCTCCAACCTTAAAGCAAACATAATTAAGGATATCTCAAACTTCGATGCGACAAAACATAAATTTATTTGAAGAATAATTCATATTGAGAGTTGGTTTTGTGGGAGTTTACCTCGATGTCCATCATCTCTGATGAAGAAGATTCAGCATCTGACACTGTATCCCCATCACTGGCAAATGCTACTCTCCTCTTCTTTTGTACAGAGGAGCTACAAGATGCTCTCAGGATGCTTCTCTGAGGAGTATTGATAGTTGATCTTGATGGAGTAACATACACACTGGGTTTGATCAAGGATTTGGGTGTTTCATAAGTCTAAAGAAAGAGAAATCCTTCAGATGAAGAAAACAGGATAAATAACTTTGCATGTTCATAAAATAAACTGACTACAATGTTCATTGCAAAATTCAAACCAAAATTTAAGTTGTGATAATTACACTATTTGGTTGTTTATAGATGAATGTTTGGTTATGACTTCCGCTCTATTTAAGCCTTTGGTTCAATTGTATCCAGTATCTCTTACCCTTTGAATCATATTTGCTTTAGGTGTTGTAGGGAGGTAGGTATTCATCAGTCTGTCATTGAAAACACTCTGATTTGAATGAACAGGCACCTTAGGAGTGCATGGAATAATACTAGTCTGTTTTGATAAAGGAGTATTTTCTTCTAAAACATTCTTCATTGGACTGGTCTGGATACAAGTAGAAACCAAATCTTTAGTGGTGACTTCTTCAAACTTCCTGCGTAGCTCTTCCAGCTCTTTTGCCTATAAATAGAGTTTTATCCAATAATAGTTCTCCTTTAACATGGAAAAATAATTTCCACTGAAAGATAATCTGTTGCTATTAATTTAACGTTATAACGTAAGAATAAATTTCATATGTGAATGAAAAGTTCAAGAAAATAAGTCTTTTATATAATGTATATCAACAGCAATAAATTGGGACATAACTTCATACGGGCCAATAATTTGTTAATGTGATGATGTGAAGATGTTATATGAAGAACAATTGTGATGCAGACATTAGTGTTACAGAATACAAATGTCCCCTGATCTAATGTTAAAATTGCTGAAAACATAGGTAATGGAAAAAGTAGGTCAAGGTCATTTTATGAAAGTATCCACTATGCAAGTTTGGTACAAGTAGCACTTATGCTTTGCTCAATATTGACTTTAAAAATCAAAATCACTTAGGTGGAAAGTAGATCAGATACTGCATCTGATGCATGGAGTAACCTCAGCATCCCAAGGTGAATCACTTGTGCAAGTCTGGTTACTGTAGTTTCAGGACTTTGTCAGACACTGAGCTACCCCAGAAACTTTTAACTGGACACATATGCAAGTCTTTGAACTGGAAAATGTAGGTCAGACGCAGCATCAGGTGCATTGGTTCACCTTAACATTCAAGATGAATCACTTGTGCTAGTTTGGTCACTGTAGTTTCAGGCTTTGTCAGATATTGAGCTACCCCAAAAACTTAAATCAGACACGGATGTGAGTCACTGAACCGGAACATGTAAGTCAGATACAGCATCTGATGCATGGGTTCTCATCAGTATCCCGGGATAAATCACTTGTGCAAGTTTGGTTACTTTAGCATCAGTAGTTTGTCAGATACTGCCCTATCCCAAAAATTTGACGGGACACAAATGCCAGGGGTATAGCATAAGCTCATCTCAACTTCGTCGAGGTGAGCTAAAAATGCTAAATTAGTTAGATTGATTTCCCTTTCAAGATGTCATCTCTTAATATGAATGATATTCACAGCAAATTTGGTAAACGTATGGTAAACAATAAGATAGTGATGACTAAATTCAAGTAAAAGTGTGACTATCAGACAGACATATGGATGCAAAATTCCAGTTAACAACCGATGGTTAATATGTTGTTTGAATTAAAAATAAATAATCCAAAGATGAATGATAATCATTTCACCTTGTCTATAACCAAATGAGTAAGATCTTCTGACTATTTTGTGATAAATTGGTTTCAAAAGGAAATCTTGGACAACATCAGAACTTAATAGTGATCATCGGACCACTAGCTACCTCTTAATTATATTAAGTTTTATTCAATAGACAAGTAAACATACAATCATGTAAATCATCTTCACTTAAAAATTTCAGAAATTACCTTTGAATTTCCATCCTCCTCAAAATTTTCCAGAGTTAACTGAGCATTCTTCTCAAGTTCATCCTAGAAGTGAAAAATAAAATGTTTATACAAGCATATTGAATTTTGTCTTCAAGCTGGATACCCCTACACATCTTGTCCATATTTTTTCTAATTGGTACAAGCATGTTCCTTGAGGCCTTCAAAGTTCATTGTATGACTAGAAAATAAAATATATGCAAGAGATCAATCAATACAAATAAGATGGTGATGTAGTGAAAGTCAAGAGACTTTATGTACAAGGGCTGCCCTACAAAATTATGTACATTGCCATTTACAAGGCAATGAAATAATTCTATCTTTACATGAATATCGTTTTAATACAGAACTAGAAGTCTCTGACGAGACTGAAGCTCTCCTGGTTGTTTGGAAGCATCCATGTATACTTAGTGCATGGTACACCCATTTTCCAAGACCCTAAGGGTCAAAGGATAAAAATAGAATCAGGTGCACAACAAGACCACAGACCCATTTTATTGCAAAAAGAATGAACTCTCTATCAGTTATACTTTCTGATAATTGGTGTTCACAAGAGTACATAGAGTTATATTGGAGAAAATTACCACGCCCATTTTCCAAGACCCTGGGGGTCAGGGGCCAAAACAAAATATCAGGTGCATAACTAGACCATAGGCCCAACATAATGCAAAAAGAATTAATTTCTTACCATATACAGATTCAGAGGATTCACATTCACAAGAAAAGTTTAACGGACGGACAGACGGACGGATGGACGGACGCTGGACACAGGGCGATCGCATAAGCTCGACTGGTCTTTGACCAGTAGAGCTAAAAATTGAGATAATTTTGATGATCTTGATGTCACAATAATGAAATCTTGATAGGTGTATGCCAAACAGTCCTATTGATGGAGGTAAATTTGTCTGCACCTCAAGCAAATGTCAATGAAAGACAGCTGATTTTATATATGTCCATTCATTTATGAAGTTACCTATCGAGAGTGCTACCCTTTTGTAATATTCATGCTATTTTTTCAAAAGTATGTTATTATTTCAGTCAAAAATAATAAATTATATTGACAAATCATGTTTAAAATGTGCCTCTCACTTTCTCTTGCTGATGTTTTGTAGAATATGCCAATAACTGGTTTCAAAAAATCATGGTACCATCTACATTTACTTTTAAAAGTGAATAAATAAACTCCCAAGTCAAGCTCCCTTCTGAAAGGAATCTCTCCAATATGACGCGTTACCGATGTTACGAGTCCGCAATTTCTACGCAAGCCTAATATATGCAACCCGATATGAGAAGTAGCCCACACAGAAAACTTACATTTGTCATAATAATTTGAGTTGGTTTGTTAAATACCAATTTAATGTAATCATAGTAGATGAAATAAGCGACATTTATTTGTCCAATAAGTTATAACATAACTCGAAATTCCACTTTGTTTCAGCATGGAAGGTGTACAGATACAGTTATAAAACATCTGTCGGTGTCACAATTGATAGGGGTTGTTTTTATTTAAAGCTTGAAAAATAGTTTTTAATTCAATTTCCATTCAACTGCGATAAGAAAAGACATTTTTCATATCAATTATTGCCTTTCTACTCCGTAGCCATTTATAGGATATATTTTCAATATTCAGAAATCCCCATATCCCAGAGAACCTGTATAGAAGAGATTGATTTTGAGGTAACTGATCGCTGGTAGAAGTTTGGTGAATAATATGAATGAATTGTGGGGAAATCACCAGATTTGTTCATAAATTGTGTGATTTGCTGTCAAAAAGTATTTTGCTTAGAAGCTTGTCATGATTTGAGAACAATTTATTTAATAACGTTACCTCATATTGAAATTGTTATAATAAATTGAGAATTCATGTGTAATTTAAGCATAGTTTTGAAACAATTTATTGGGAAACTTTTTTGTTTGGCATGGCATTCAATACTCAGTACCTTCTCAACTTGAAGTTCCTGTATATTTGTTCGTAGATTTTCAGTTTCCTTGGTTAGTCTCTCAAGTTCTTTGTCGTAGTATTCCTGCATTTTATTTCCCTGTTATTGTTAAAAAAATCATCTTAAAAGAAAATAAAGCCTGTGTTTGTGAAACACGAATGCCCCCGATGGAATCTTTGTTAGTATAAACACCATTTTCTGTTAAGTACATGTATGTGAAAGGTCAAGGTCAGGGTCACTGGGTTCAAAAATTTTGGCATCATTGGAAAAATGTGAAATATCAAAGCCCTATCACTAACCATTCAAAAGATAATCCAAATGTGAAAGTTTTTGTAAAGTAGGTCAAAGGTCAATGTCAAGGTCAAAAATTTTGGTATCAATAGAAAGGTTTTAACATAACAAATACACATGTAAAATATCAAAGCCCTATACTTACCATTCAAAAGAGAAAGGTTTTAACATAACAAATACACATGAAAAATATCATAGCCCTATAACTTCCCATTCAAAAGTTATGCCCAATGTTAAAGTTCTTGAAAAGTAGGTCAAAGGTCAAGGTCAAGGTCACAAGGTCAAAATTTTTGGTATCAATGGAAAGGTCTTGTCACAAGGAATACACATATGAAATCCCTATCACTTACCTATCAAAAGTTATACCCAATGTTAAAGTTTTTGAAAAGTAGGTCAAAGGTCAAGGTCACAAGGTCAAACATTTTGGTATCAATAGAAAAGGTCTTGTCACAAGGAATACACATGTGAAATTTTAAAGCCCTATCACTTCCCATTCAAAAGTTATGTCCAAGTTTTTCAGACAAACAGACAGACAACAGACAAACACTATATGCCCAGAATCTGTGATTCTGAGGGCATAAAAATCGTCATCTATCTAAGTTATATGAATGCTTCAACCTGCAGAATAAGCTTACTGTGGAGTTGAAAACCGCTTTGGTGGTCGTCTTCTCCTAAGAAGAATACAGTTTAAATGACTTAAACCTTTTATATAAAATTGACTCCATTGATAAAGTTTGAAAATTATATACTATAATTAAAGAAATTATGCCAGTTTTGTAAAATTGGGACTATTCCATCTTTATATGGATGCAATCCAGATGATATGACAGGAAAAAATGTTTATATATTTTCAGCACCTAGAAATCTTGCTTTCTGTAAGTTTTGCTGAATCAGCTATAGGTGTTGCAAAGAAGTTAAGAATATGTGTATCCATAGGAGATTTTGGCAAGCAAACTATTTGACAGATTGAACCATAAAAATAGAATTTTGGTAGAAGAGCATTAATACTCTATAAGCTTTCTGAAAGGTTCCATGAAAGGGGTAGGGGCAAAAGTGACCATTTTTGGCCCCAATCAAAAATTTAAAAAGGTTCTATTTTCTTATTCATTGTGCTTCTTATGAACAAAAAATGACAAATTTTATGTGATTTTTCGAAAACCCTGCCTTTAAGGGCAAAATGATTAAAAGTTGAGCACTATGTCTTCACATTAGAAATTCAGAATTTTTGCAAGGGACACATATACCTACAGTTGTAAGCCCTAGAGCAAGGGCGTGTAACAGGTTCATACTCATATGGGACATTCCTTTTTATATTCTGAATGTACATGGAAAGTATAACTTTGTTACATGCGCTTGCTCTATATATACCATAAACTATTACTGTAAATTGCTTTATTTTCGTCAGTACCAATTTTCGTCAATTCGTTCAAAATGAGCACTTCGTCAGTACGTAAATTCGTCATCCAAGGGTCCCTAAAATATCAATTTGTCTGTTGAAATGCCAACTTAACATTCAGGTATGGGCCGTATGCGTTTGTTTTCATTGTTTGTTTAACAATTATTGGTAAACAAACAATTAGTGACATGTATACCACCTAGCTTGTTGTGAAAACATCATTTGGTAATTAGTGGCACATCACATGCTACTTTGTGTGCGTATTCAGTTTTCATTCATTTATCTTTTGCCTGTCGTATTTACTCTTAAGATTCAATTTTTCCTTTCTACACTAAATTTTGTCAGGAGTATTTATATTCGTCGATACGTAATTTCGTCAAGGGAGGCACTGACGAAAATGACGAAAATTGGTACTTGACGAATAAAAACCAATTTACAGTATGTTAAAATCTGATTGTTATCATTTTACCACTAATTTCCATAGAAGTGGGCAATTTTGGCAGGAAATAACACTCATATTAGTTGATTATATCTATTTTCAATTCAGTTTTAATAAACAACAATATCTCTACTCTTAATTGAAAGATAAACAAGAGCCCCAGGGGGCACAACGCTCACCTGATACCCATGCACGCTCTAATTGACATACTGACATTGAATACTGATAGTGCCAGTACCAGGATTTTAGCCCACAACCTTCCTAACAAGATTTTTGCCGGATGCAGACAAGTTTTTTTTTCAGACAACCTTTAAAAGTACAAACAAGAGAAAATAGTCACATTTCAAAACAACAACTTTTTTACTGATTTGAAAAGATGGATTATGCGATCCAAAGTCATATGCCCAGCTTGTATAGTTTGATTATGCAACATCAAAAATAAAATCATTTTGTAAAATTCCACATTAATGTGCAACAGAAACAGAATAAAACAATGAAATGATTTCATAAATTAAGTTTATTTAAAATTGAACACCAAACCTTTCATTATTAATAGCTAGTATGCCAGAAAATAATAAAGCCTGTGTTTGTGAAACACGAATGCCCCACGGTGGCATCTTTGTTGGTATAAACACCATTTTCTGTTAAGTATGTGAGAGGTCAGGGTCAGAGTAATGTTGGTATCAATGGAAAGATCTTTTCACAAAGAATACACATGTACAATATGAAAGCCCTATCACTAACCATTCAAAAGTTATGCCCAATGTTAAAGTTTTTGAAAAGTAGGTCAAAGGTCAAGGTCACGAGGTCAAAAATTTTGGTATCAATGGAAAGGTATTGTCACAAGGAATACACATGTGAAATATGAAAGCTCTATCACCTTCCATTCAAAAGTTATGCTCAATGTAAAGTTTTTTGGACAAACAGACAGACGGACAGGCCAAAAACTATATGCCCCCGTATCTTTGATTCCGGAAGCATAAAAAACAAAGACTTTTCGGTTTTGCCTTTATTCATATTAAATTATACAGAAATCTATGAATGAGAGCTTTTGAATAGTATTGATTTCATCTTAATACATGTAACGTACAGTCAAAATCGTGTTAATCCAATTAACACAGACAAGTTGTTAGCGGACAATATTAATTCAAGTGAGTTGTGCAGAAACTGAGCCAATTTATTTTCCAAACAGCAGTGTATGGTGTATCAAACCTCATGACCCAGTGAAGCCACTTGGACAAATTATTTTTGGTAAATATGCTGAAATGCGGCGCTTGGAAATGTATTTTTAGCATATTGAATCAATAGTCGTGATAAATTTAACTTCGAACTTGATCTTGTCTTTTATGCAATCTACAGATAGGTTTGAAAATATTCAAAATTCGGAACATTTTCGATGAGGACGCAGAGTTCCTGTAAAAAAAGTGAAATTTGCGAAAAAAGGACATGCATGACCCCCCCCCCCCCCTTTTTCTTTACATTTTTATGCGTGCCAAAGATTCGCAATCAAAAAAGACCAATTTTACAGACTTCCGGGCATTTCAAGTCAGTCAAAATTTTTAGTGTGCACCTTTTTATTTCCTGTAGTTACCCCTACTAAAGGGGCAAGGAGGTATTGAACCAATCAAATCTGTAACACAAGATATATGGCGACTATGTTTACCATAGATACAGAAATAAGACAGAGAAAATAATCATTAAATAGGGAAATTGTTCTGAAATATGCATGTAAGAAAAAAAAGCAATCCAAGGAATGCTTGTGTCGCCTGCGTAGCGGATTTTTTCTTATTGAAATTAGGTCAAATATCAAGGGCAAGGTCACTAGGTTAAAAATTATGGAATGTTTAGAAAGGTCTTTTCATAAGGAATACAAATGTGAAATATCAAAGCCCTATCACTTACCACTCAAAAGAAATAGCAAATCATAGATTTGTTGAAAAGTAGGTCAAATATATAGGGCAAGTGCACGAGGTAAAACATAGGTAATCACAGATTACGAAGCTCACCTCGTGACAGCAAAATTCAATTCAAACATATTTCTTAGTACATGTATATTGGCTTTTAAAGGCAAAACCACTCAAGCAGAAAAAGTAGGTCAAGGTCATTTTATGAAAGTTTGATCAAAGATACATCCAATATGCAAGTTTGGTACATGTATCACTTATACTTTGCTCAATATTGGCTTTTAAAGGCAATATCACTCAAGCGCAAAAAGTAGGTCGAGGTCATTTTATGAAAGTTTGATCAAAGATACATCTAATATGCAAGTTTGGAACATCTAGCACTTATACTTTGCTCAATATTGGCTTTTAAAGGCAAAATCACTCAAGCGGAAAAAGTAGGTCAAGGTCATTTTATGGAAGTTTGATCAAAGATACATCCAATATGCAAGTTTGGTACATGTAGCACTTATACTCTGCTCAATATTGGCTTTTAAAAGCGAAATCAATCGAATGGAAAAAGTAGGTCAGATGCTGCATCCGATGCATGGGTCCATCTCAGCATCCAAAGATGAATCACTTGTGCAAGTTTGGTTACTGTAGCATCAGTACTTTGTCAGATACTGAGCTACCCCAAACTTCTTAACCAAGTCACTCAAGCAGAAAATGTAGGTCAGATGCTGCATCCGATGCATGGGTTTACCTCAGCATCCAAAAATGAATCACTTGTGCAAGTTTGGTTACTGTAGCATCAGTACTTTGTCAGATACTGAGCTACCCCAAACTTCTTAACCAAGTCACTCAAGCGGAAAATGTAGGTCAGATGCTGCATACGATGCATGGGTTCACCTCAGCATCCAAAGATGAATCACTTGTGCCAGTTTGGTAACTGTAGCATTAGTACTTTGTCAGATACTGAGCTACCCCAAACTTCTTAACCGGACGCGGACGCGAACGCGTGGGGTTATAGCATAAGCTCACTCAACTTTGTCGAGGTGAGCTAAAAATGATGGTATGTGAAGAAAGGTCTTGTCACATGGAATGCACATGTGAAATATCAAAGCCTATCACTCAGCAATCAAAAGAAATAGCCAATCTAAGATTTTTGAAAAGTAGGTCAAATATCTAGGTCTTGGTCATGAGGTCAAAAGTTATGATATGTGTAGAAAGGCCTTGTCACAACAAGGAATACACATATGAAATATCAAAGCTCTATCACTTACCAATCAAAAGATATAGCAAATCTTAATTTTTTTGAAAAGTAGGTCAAATATCTAGGTCAAGGTCATGAGGTCAAAATTATGGTATGTGTAGAAAGGTATTGTCAAAAGGAATACACAAGAGAAATATCAAAGCCCTTTCACTTGCCAATCAATAGATGTAGCCAATCTTGGTTTTTTTTTTAAAGTAGGTCAAATATCTAGGTCAAGGTCATAAGGTTAAAAAATATGGTTTGCGTAGAAAGGTCTTGTCACAAAGATTACACATGTGAAATATCAAAGCCCTATCACTTGCCAATCAAGAGATATAGCCAATATTAGATTTTTAGAAAAGTAGGTCAAATATCTAGATCAAGGTCACAAGGTCAAACATTATATGTGTAGAAAGGTCTAATCACAAGGAATACACATGTGAAATATCAAAGTCCTATCACTAATCAATCAAGAGATATAGCCAATATTAGATTTTTAGAAAAGTAGGTCAAATATCTAGGTCAAGGTCACAAGGTCAAAAATTATGATATGTGTATAAAGGTCTTGTCACAAGGAATACACATGTGAAATATCAAAGCCCTATCACTTACCAATCAAAAGTTATGGGGTGTGACACCCAAGTGTGACAGACAGACGGAGGGACGGATAGACGGACAGACGAACAACGGACAAAGTGATCCCTAAGTGTCGCTGTGCTTCGCAGGCGACACAAAAAGTCAACATCTTAAAAATAAATTCAGAGTATATTTGATAGCGTATGTGGCCAAGTTAATTCGAAGTATGAAAATAAGTACACAAAGCCAAACTAGCTATAGCTTGTCTTATTTAAAAAATCATTAAAAATCTAAAAGTTGATATTTTGACAAAATTCTTTCACAGTTTCATTTCTAGCAATAAATATAAAAATAAAAAGAGAAAAAAAACTGAAAAAGGGAAAAAAAATTGTTGGGGTCCCGCCGGGGTTTGAAGCTACTCCCCATGGGTCCATTTGGCATGGAAAACATACATTATACCTATGTACAATCTTAAAAAATATTCCTTAAAAATCCAAAAGTGGATATCTTGACAAAATTCTTTCACTTGTAGGGTACCATGCATGAGTACCTCATACCTACAAATTGTCATGACAATCTGAAGAGTGGTTATAGAAAAGAAGCAGAAAATGTATGAAAATCAACCCCCCCCCCCTTCCTTTTTACATAAGAAAAAAATTCATAAAAAATCAAAAAAACAAATTTTAAGCATAAAATACATATCAAAGCATTAAGTAAGTTAAATATGATAATATGTAGTAAATGAGTGTGTAAAATCATACACTTATTGAGTTATTTAAAGAAATAGTGCAAAAATGTGCATTTCTGACAAAGTCCGAAAAGACGTCAAAAACGCGTCAAAAATTTGACTTCGAAGTGGAACCAAAAATAACAACACTTCTTAAGACATCTCTCTAGATCATCCTGATGCTTTCGGTTTGTCGATACATGCTTCGGTTCTGAAGAAGAAGTTTGTCAAAGGAGGGTACCCCCTGTGACCTACTTTTGGCTGTGGTGGCGCCACCTGTTGACAGATCCGGACGAAAAACAACAACACTTGTAGGGGACCATGAGTACTTCATACCTACCAAGTTTCATCAAAATCCCTTCAGCCGTTCTGGAGAAGAAGTTTAAAATGTGAAAAGTTTACGACGACGGACGACGACGACGACGACGACGACGACGACGACGGACGCCGGACGCCGGACGCAACACTATGACAATAGCTCACTTGAGCCTATGGCTCAGGTGAGCTAAAAATAGTATGAAAACAATTTTTGAAAATGGCAAAAAATGGGGCCAAAAACGGCTGATTTTGCCCCTACCCCTTTTATATATGGGTGAATTTCAATAGAATAATATTTTTTTAGTATTGATCGAACTGAAAAATTTAAGTTAGATTGGGAACCTTAAAGGCCGATGTTGGCAAACACCCGGTCATTTATATGCATACCGGCTTCATAGCATGGTATACAATCTTTGAAGATAATGCCATCTTTGAGCGGCATGTTACATAAAAGACATACCAACAGGTAATCCTTATGAGATACCTCACATCATATCAAAGTCTCATCTGTTTTAGCTGTCATTCAAAAATTTATAGGTGTAAAAGGATTAAAAGGAACCAATCAGATACCAATTAGAGATGTTAACCCTATAGCAGTCAGTGAGAACATGACAGAAAATTTACCTGTCCCCTTATATAGTCCCCCATCGGCCTTTAAGTTGTTATGACCTTTCAGGTTTGTTGAAACTCTATGAAGTGTTTGTGAGAAGAGGAAAATATGAGTCAGCCAATTAAGTATTAGGCAACTCAAAACAAAACTTGATGAAAATTAGAAATAGTATGACCTCCAGACTGTATACTAGAGTTTCTAGTATTTCCAATTGTGACTGAGACCTCAAGAAAGACTACATACAATGTTTTTGTACAGACATAGCCTCAACCGCACCCCTTCCTTGCTATCGCTACTATATTCCCTCATCAACAAACTTTCAAAAGGGGACAATAACAAGTAAGAAATATTGGTCCATTAAGTAATGAAATTTTTCATGAGTACTCTATACCTCCTTATGAATTGATTCTTCAAATTCTTGAACATTTTGTTTCAGACTTTGAATTTCTTTGTCCTTCTGGCTAATTACTCTAGCATTCTCATTCTGATACTTGGCAAGCATGTCCGTCATTTCTTTGATTTGAAGGTCACAGTTCTGAGATACAGAAGCCTTCTCCTTTTCCATTTTTGCCATTTCCTTTTTCATAGATTCAACCTGAAGATGAAATCATTAGACAGTGTAATTATTGCCTGTCTCAACTTGATAAAGAGGCCTTAATTTTGTGGATACTTTTTAAGTGATTCTCATTATTTCCTCAAGTACTTCAAATGCATTCCACATAGCTTTTTCACTGAAAAAAATCATAAAGTAATTGAAAATTGCACCAGTAAATGGTTTAATGATCCTATAAATTTGAAGACATAATATTAATACACTTACATGACCTTGATAAATTAAAAGCCTACATTAAACATGTTGATATCCCTATGGATGAAAGCGTACATTGACAATGATATTGTATATTGTGAAAATCGTCTTAAAAATATGCAATTATGATGTAGACTACAACTTTTATTAATTTGGTTTTCATGTCTTAAAAATATGCAATTATGATGTAGACTACAACTTTTATTAATTTGGTTTTCATGTCTTAAAAATATGCAATTATGATGTAGACTACAACTTTTATTAATTGCCACATACAGTGTTCATAAATGAAGTTACAGCCCAGATAAAAGTTTAACAGACAGATAGACAGACTTCCTACACTGCAACATAGATGACAATATAAAAGATAACTGATGTGACAAGGAAAGCAGCATCATAAAAGCTCATTTCAGACTTACTTGTTGGAAATTCAAGACAAACCTCTTTTATTGCTTTCTTCGTTATTTTCTTTTCCTCTGACACTTGACTTTTCAACTCTGACTTCTCTTTTTCAACTGCCTCCTTCCCTTCAGACACTTTCTTTAATTTGGTTTTCATGCTTTCAGCCTCCTTATCTTTTTCTTCATTTGCTTTAGTTTGTGAAGTCATCTTAGTCTTTAAGGAACGTATCTACAATAGAAGGAAATGAACAGAATGAAAGTCAAAGATTATTGAAAAGGAGGGTTATTAAATGAAAAGGTGTCAGATAATCACAGCTCCTGGAAGCCAATATCTATGTTGATCACTGATGGAAACTTCTGATATATTCTGTTCTGACGACATTAAAAGCAAACATTTTCTAGCACATTACTGACCAAAGCATTAGAAAAGGGTTACCATACTGATGTTTTACAAAAACTGAGAGGGTATAAGCAAATCCCCTGTCGGAAATATCCATTTTACTCAATTTCTGACAAGGGATTTGCCAATACCCTGTCAGTTTTTGTAAAACACATGCCTGGTAACCCCTAATTGTACTTGAAAGAAATCCAAAAGGAAGGACTTTTGAGGTTTATTTTCAAGCTTTTTGAGATATTATCAAAATCATTGACAATTAATGTTATAATCACAGTTCTTTGTAATACAAATATAATCAAAGGAATGTTTGACACATGTTGGAAAAATATTCATAGACAAGGTCTGCAGTTTTGTACAGAATGTTCAAAGTAATCAAGTAATAAAGATTAATTTTAGTATGTTTTTGGCTGAGAAAACTGAGGAAATTCCCAACTTAAATTCTTTTATCAGAATCTGAAGGTCTGGTTTGGAATCTCTGGTCCTTGTCAGATTGCCTAAAATTTCCAATTTTTGCCATACATTTTGCTGAAAAGCAGTTAAAGTCTATTTGGTAATTCCTGATTCTTCAGTACGGGTCTTCTTGTATGAAGAGTAAATTGTGTAAATATATCTATATCATTTAAGGAATTATTTAGATGAAATGAAGCATCAAGTACATTTTCTTCTCCGTATTCTTTTGTTGTTTTAACCAATTGTGGCTGTGTTTCATATAGACAACAAAAAATTCTGCAACAGTTTGCTTCTATTTCTAAAAAATCAAATACAAATCATTAAATCTATGAAAAACACTTCAAATGAATTTTTCATTTTTCTGAAGTGATGGCAATGTGTTGACTTTGTCAGCTTAAAAGAATCAAGAAATAAGTCTTGTCAGAAGATGCATAAATCACTTGCCTTGCAGATTTTTGATAGTAAAATGGCAATTTTATTAAATGGTCAAAGGTCAAGGTCTACAATGAAAGGTTTGGCTGGTCATGAAATATCCATAAGTGAAATATATAGCTATATCCCTTAAAGTTCATAAGATATAGCCCATATTAAAGTTTTTTTTTAAAAGTAGGTCAAAGTTCAAAGTCACTTTGTCAAAATCTCAATCCACAAGTAGATAATGTATCAAAGTATTAAGAATTTTATTAATAGTAATTTCTTTACCAAATGAAAACCTATCAAAATTTGCTTTTAAAGAATACCACTATTCTATGAAAAAAATATGTACTCCTTAAGCCCTATTTTGTCTAGAAATGTTGTTTACTTTCTTACACACATGTACATGTACATGTATATGTATGAATGACTTTACCTCTTTCTCTAATTCTTTGATTTGTTTATGATTTGATGTGTTATCTTCCTTCAAAGATTTGATCATTGCCTGAAGCCTCTCTTTTTCTTTTGATGTGGTTTCAATTTCTCCATGCAGAGTTTTATCCTAAAATGCGAAAAGAAATATTTTAGTATAAATTCAAAATACAAATTCACAGAGCTGACTATCAAGTTAGAAGTTTCAACTTTTTTGGACATTATCATTCTGTACAATTTGACTTGTCTGCAGATTTGAAGACATGGATTAAAGACAAATATAAGAATTCAAAAATGTGTCTCCTTGCACTGGATATTTCTTTGTTCTGTTATCAATGATAATCAAATGAAAGGATGGGTTTCATTTCTTTACATATCCATTTAATAATCAGAAACTGTAGTAATTGTAAATGCCTCTTGGCAGGAAATCATGATAAATTCACTATTCATTCACATGAGTTACATTCATTTTTCACCTTTCATCTGCTGCTTCATACAAAAGGCAATCTTCAATTAACAACTGTTGGTTATAGTTCCTTAAGAAAGAATTTTCATTTATGAAGATACTTTTGTGAATCTAAAATCTGCATTCTCTTGATATGTATGTGTCCTTAAACTTTGTGGATCAATCCTCTTGAATTTCAAAGACATCTCAACACAGATAGTGAGTCTTGACCTTGAGTGTTGTGTGTTATGTGATACCCGGTAGTTTCAAGCTAGTTTTCTTTGTTGTTTATTTTCCCTAGCTATGCAGATCATGTATGCATGCTAGATCTTCACCGTTGGTTAAAAGAATAACTTGGATATAAGTAACAGGAACCCCTACTCTCAATTGGGGAATTGCTTTGTTAATAGACTTTTTATAAAGTTCCAATGTAGGTTTTCTGAAGACAGATGCCGGTATGACGGTACACTCAAACTTGAAGGACATGTGCAAATAAGCAAGATACTGATAAATAGGATTTGATCTGAATTTTTAATCTTAATTTAAGAATCAAAGATACCAAATTGACTTTTTCCTCTTCCTATTGTGATCTGCAGCAAACATGACTAGAACTGCCCTTAAAGTGACGATTATACCCCCATGGGACATTTTTTCTCTAAATGGATTCATTTGTGACACAACACAAAAAGGTCTGATCATAAGGAATCTATATGAGAAATATTAAAGTCCTGTCCCTTTAAGTATAAAAGTTGGTCAAAGGTCAAGGTCACTAGGTCAAAAGTCATGGTATCAAATGAAAGCTCTGATCATGAGGAATCTATTAGTGAAATATCAAAGTCCCATCTCTTTTAGTTTAAAAGTACGTCAAAGGTCAAGGTCACTAGGTCAAACGTCATGGTATCAAATGAAAGGTCTGGTCATGAGGAATCTGTATGTGAAATATCAAAGCCCTAACTCTTCTATTTTTAAAGTAGGTCAAAGGTCAAGGTCACTAGGTCAAAGGTCATGGTCTGGTAATGAGGAATCTATGTGAAATATCAAAGCCCTGCCTCTAATAGTTTAAAAGTAGGCCAAAGGTCAACATCAAGGTCACTAGGTCAAAAGTCAAGGTCTCAAATGAAGGCTCTGATCATGAGGAATTTATATGTGAAATATCAAAGCCCTACCTCTTATAGTTTAAAAGTAGGTCAAAGGTCAACATCAAGATCACTAGGTCAAAAGTCAAGGTATCAAATGAAAGGCCTTGTCATGAGGTATCCACATGTGAAATATTAAAGCCATACCAACTTAAGTACATGAGATATAGCCCTGGTTTTTTTTTTTTCAAAAGTAGGTCAAAAGTCAATGTTAGTGTCACTAGGTCAAAAGTCAAGGTCTAAAATGAAAAGTCTGCTTATGAAGTATCCAAATGTAAAACATTAAAGCTATACCTTTTGTACTTTATGAGATATAGACCAGATCAAACATCAAGGTCAAGGTCACTAGGTCATAATTCATGGTCCCAAATGAAAGGTCTGGTCATAAGGTATCCACAAGTGAAATATCAAAGCCCTACAATTCATGATTCAAAAGATATAATCAAGTTTTTTACTTATCAGTTTGCAACACCCCCCCCCCCCCTTTTCCATTCACTAAGATATTTCAAAAACGTGATAAAATTTCAAAAAGCATTTTACATATATGACAAAACATATGTATCACATGATCTATACAAAATTTGAAGGCGTTTCAGGGAGATATAGATTTTATATGAATTATTTTCAGTATTTTCCTTAAAAATTGAAAAAAGTAGGTCAAAGGTCAAGGACAAGGTCAAAAGGTCAGAAAATTTGGTACCAAAAGATGCATCTTCTCAAGATACATAAACATGCAAATATGAAAGCTCTATCATCTCTACTTAAAATTTTATACCCTTTTCTTGAAAGTAGGACGGAATGCCAGACGGACAGACAAACAGACAGACAAACCAATCGCTAAATGCCCCCTTGGTCAAATGACTGGGGGCATCAATTGAAAAAAGGAGGTCAAAGGTCAAAAGGTCAGAAAATTTGGTACCATAAGATGCATCTTCTCAAGATACATACACATGCAAAATATGAAAGCCCTATCATTTCTACTTTAAATTTTAGACACTTTTATTGAGCCCGCCCACCCATGACCACAATACTCCAATTAAGTGCTTAGAATTAAATTCTAACTGTTGTCAACTTTTGTTACATTGATCTCAACTTTTGCTACATCAATGTAACAAATTGTAATAAATTGTAATGTGATGGAAAAGGTACTTGCACACTATCCATTCATTAGTTATGGATCCACTACCTTAACCAAGTCACTCAAGTGGAAAATGTAGGTCAGACTCAGCATCCAATGCATGGGTTCACTTCAACATCCCTTTACAAGTCACTTGTGCAAGTTTGGTTGCTGTAGCATCAATACTTTGTCAGATACTAGGCTACCACAAACTTTTTAACCCAACGCGGACAGGGACGTGGATGCAAACCCGGGGGTATGAACTTCGTTGAGATGATCTAAAGAGGAAATAAAACCTGTGTTTGTGAAACATGAATTCCCCTGTTAGCATTAATTAGTATCAACACAATTTTCTGTATAGTAGGTGAAAGGTCAAGGCCAGAGAGTCAAAAATATTGGTATCAATGGAAAGGTCTTATCACAAGGAATACACATGAGAAATATCACAGCCATATCACTTACCATTCAAAAGTTATGCCCACTGTTAAAGTTTTGGAAAAGTAGGTCTAAGGTCAAGGTCATGAGGTAAAAAATATTAGCATTAATGGAAAGGTCTTGTCACAAGGAATACACATGTAAAATATCAAAGCCATACCACTTACCATTCAATAGTTATGCTCAAAGTGTTTGCTACGGACAAACATACAGAGAGATGGACAGGCCAAAAACTATATGCCCCCAAATCTTTGATTCTTGGGGCATACGGGCATACAAAAAACCTGTAGATAGGGGATTTGATATTCATACCAATAATCAATCCAAGTCATTATTTCAATCCTGTCTTTTCCTCTCGTAGAATAATGGTTCAGACTGAGGTGTCTATCATTTCGCAGTGTCATAATTAGTGTTGGGAATCAGATGGAGTAATAAAAATTGATTACATGTAATCAGATAAGCATTTCGACTGATTATAGATTATAATCTGATTCATATACACTGCAAAACTGTAAAATATTTCATGATTTGTCCATAATTTACTTTTTATTGACAGCAAATTTTATGGAAACATGGCGAAATGTTTCATAAGAGTATGCATACTGACCTAAAACCCCTATCACACTTTTACGTATCGGCCCACGTATCTACGCCGTATCAGGATACGTGGCAGTAAGAAAAGAAGATTTAGGAGAGGGCATTATATAATGTTGTGAAAACTTTTGCCCAATCCTTTTTCTGCTACTTGAAATAAAATATGATTAAACTAATTAAACTAAAAAAAGAACGCCACAGCAATGCAGTAGCAATGCCAGCTTACGTGGCGAGTACTCTTTGAAATGTAGCATGATCTCTTGATACGAAAGAGTGCTGCGTATTTTTAAGTTCGCACTTAAAATTACGTAGCACATACGTAGCAGCTTCCATACGCCATGTGTACATAGCACGAACGCAGTGCAAACGAAAGAAGCGCAGTAGCAACGTAGCAGGAACGTCGCTTATACTCCTACTACGCAGTACAAACGAATCACAAACACAAGCGATATCCCTATGGCGTACGTGCTACGTACAAGGAGTTGCTAATTCGTACCTGCGGCGTTCTTTTCTTATCTACTACCGTATGATACACGTTTCAAATTCTTATCTTTTGTTTCTTCGATTTACTCCTGCGTATGCATGGCGTACAAACTACGTTCTTTTCGTTCCTGCTACGTAAGAGCTACGTTGGTGTTACGTTGTATGAGTATCTGCTACGTTAAAGGAGTATCGCTCATTCCACCTCGGCGTAAAAGGTGTGTTTGCTAAGTTTTTATGAACACGTGATAAAAATCTAGGGGGAAAATAAAGTTTTGAACCTATTTAGAATGAATTAAGATTAATTATACCATATAATTATAAACTTCCACTAGATCAACCAAGCAGCTTTATTTCATATGGCGAACTGAGTCTAAATAAAGTATACGCTAATTCAAAGGGCACTTCGATAGTACCCTTTACACTTTTTGTGTTCATATTATTTTAAGTGGTAAATCGAGAGAAATAATATTTGGCAACCAAAGAATTTTTTTCATACGAACATGAACGCCTCAGCAACGCAGCAGAAACATCGCCAATAAGAAGACTACGTAGCACCAACGTCGTACTTACGCAGTAGAAACGCATTGAACGTCGCACGTACGCACCGAACGCCTCACGTACGTGTTGGTAGGACGCATTGGTACGTCGCTCATACGTGATAGAAATGCCTCTTACGTGGTATAAACGTTGCACTTACGCCTTGGACTTCTGAGAAGGACAAAATACGCGGCAGACCTTTTCGTTTCTCTGGTGTAAAGAATTTTGGCAAAAATACTCCTCTTACATAGCTGATATGAAAAGGTGTGATAGGGGCTTAAGCCAAAGATATATCAGTTGACTTAAATTATTAGTGCAAAATATGAGCTGTTTCTCCAGCAAAAATACAATTTAATGATGCAAATATTTCATTCTTATAATGTTTTAAATATCCCTATTATAATCCATTATCAAAATCATATTAGATTATCGTAATCGCATGGGTCTGGTAACAATGTCACTGACGTCAGCCTTAATCATCACAACACTAGTCATAGTATTCAATCAAAAGCCCAAGTATAGTTAGTCATAATAGATATTCAATCAAAAGCCCAAGTATAGTTAGTCATAATAGATATTCAATCAAAAGCCCAAGTATAGTTAGTTATAATAGATATTCAATCAAAAGCCCAAGTATAGTTAGTTATAATAGATATTCAATCAAAAGCCCAAGTATAGTTAGTCATAATAGATATTCAATCAAAAGCCCAAGTATAGTTAGTTATAATAGATATTCAATCAAAAGCCCAAGTATAGTTAGTTATAATAGATATTCAATCAAAAGCCCAAGTATAGTTAGTCATAATAGATATTCAATCAAAAGCCCAAGTATAATTAGTCATAATAGATATTCAATCAAAAGCCCAAGTATAGTTAGTTATAATAGATATTCAATCAAAAGCCCAAGTATAGTTAGTCATAATAGATATTCAATCAAAAGCCCAAGTATAGTTAGTTATAATAGATATTCAATCAAAAGCCCAAGTATAGTTAGTCATAATAGATATTCAATCAAAAGCCCAAGTATAGTTAGTCATAATAGATATTCAATCAAAAGCCCAAGTATAGTTAGTCATAATAGATATTCAATCAAAAGCCCAAGTATAGTTAGTCATAATAGATATTCAATCAAAAGCCCAAGTATAGTTAGTCATAATAGATATTCAATCAAAAGCCCAAGTATAGTTAGTCATAATAGATATTCAATCAAAAGCCCAAGTATAGTTAGTCATAATAGATATTCAATCAAAAGCCCAAGTATAGTTAGTCATAATAGATATTCAATCAAAAGCCCAAGTACAGTTAGTCATAATAGATATTCAATCAAAAGCCCAAGTACAGTTAGTCATAATAGATATTCAATCAAAAGCCCAAGTATAGTTAGTCATAATAGATATTCAATCAAAAGCCCAAGTATAGTTAGTCATAATAGATATTCAATCAAAAGCCCAAGTATAGTTAGTCATAATAGATATTCAATCAAAAGCCCAAGTATAGTTAGTCATAATAGATATTCAATCAAAAGCCCAAGTATAGTTAGTCATAATAGATATTCAATCAAAAGCCCAAGTATAGTTAGTTATAATAGATATTCAATCAAAAGCCCAAGTATAGTTAGTTATAATAGATATTCAATCAAAAGCCCAAGTATAGTTAGTCATAATAGATATTCAATCAAAAGCCCAAGTATAGTTAGTTATAATAGATATTCAATCAAAAGCCCAAGTATAGTTAGTTATAATAGATATTCAATCAAAAGCCCAAGTATAGTTAGTCATAATAGATATTCAATCAAAAGCCCAAGTATAATTAGTCATAATAGATATTCAATCAAAAGCCCAAGTATAGTTAGTTATAATAGATATTCAATCAAAAGCCCAAGTATAGTTAGTTATAATAGATATTCAATCAAAAGCCCAAGTATAGTTAGTTATAATAGATATTCAATCAAAAGCCCAAGTATAGTTAGTCATAATAGATATTCAATCAAAAGCCCATGTGTAGCCCATTAGGGTTAACAGTCTGTCATCAATATAAGCGCTTATTGAAGAAATTACCTGTTCAGCTTGTGCAGATAACAAGTCATTATTTTGCTGTGTGAGATCATCTAGTTCTTTTTTAAGTTCACTTATTGTCTGCCTGAAAAGGGAAAAATATCTTTATCATTTAGTGCATACAAAACATAAGAGGTCTTGAAGAATTTCGAAATATATTATCTATTTTAAAAGAACTTCAAACAAGACAAATTTCCTTAAAGATAATCATTTTACTATCATTAATCATAATAAAATAATGAGCAATATAAAACAATTGATTGTTTAAGGAGTAGGTGCGGCAACCTGCCATTTCTGCCCCATAATTTTAAAGTTGCTCATACATTTTGTATATCCATAATAGGGCTGGGACGATACATCGATATATCGATAAATCGCGATACGGTGTTCTACGATACGCGTATCGATACGTTGGAGCTATATCGCGATATCCGGACCCATTTTAACTCCGTTCAAAGGCATGAACACGCTCGTTAACTTCGTCGATTGAAAGCTTTGGACTTACTGTAACGTGTGACTTACTGACTTAAAAGGGTAAAGATGTTTTCCTTTACTCATCTTCCTATGTTTGATCCGGATAGTATGCAATTCGCACAATGCATTACAGTATAATTGTCAATTTACATGCATATAGTTTGCGGTACAGGCGGAAAGATCGCCTGAATATACGTATGCGCTTCTAAAATTTTTTTTTAGAAATACATACGCATATCCAGTCTGTGGTTTGTTGGAATCTAGCCGCAGAAACGACCAATGGCACTTGGATATTTTGTTGATCCGTGTCGTTGTCCGTTTCCGCGGCTAGCGGGAATCCTACAGATATTTTGTCTACTCAAACTCATGTTCGTTTAAAAAATTTAAAGCGGCGAAAGTAAAGTTTTCAGAATCCGTATTTAACGCGATCTTAACATTTACAATTTTGTAAGATACTATTGTCCAGAGAAAGTACCTGATTTCTGGATCAAAGAGTGGATGAGAGTGAGAACGACGTGAAAACGGCATGAAATACTTATGTCCAGTAGCTATTCATGCGTGCATGGTCCATTCATTTATCATCGATTTTTGAGATACTGGCGTTCTACCTAAATCTCTTCCATTTAAGATGATTTCATTTACTTATCTGAAAGAAAGAGTTCTGAAATCGTATGTAATGCTAGTTACTTAACTTCGTAGATTTTTAATATAATACCGACTCGTGTCAATCCTTGATTGAACGTCGGAAACAGCCTTTTAAAGAAGAAGGAGAAAAACGTCTGTCTACTACGATCTTTATATATCTTTTAGATTTTCTATTCACGTCAGCGACAAAAACTCGAGAATAAAATCATTAAGGATTAGTAGATTACGTCCACGTGGTTAACGCACATGCTCTCTCTCTCTCCCAAAATTTTGCTAATACATGTACATAAAATAAAACGTACAGATCTCGAGACGGAAAACCGTTTGTCCTAAAAAAAATCAAAGTGCAGGATGTATCTATCGAATAAAATCAAACACATTTAAAGAACAATTATGCTGTAATCCTTTCAATATTGTAGAGAAAGGAGCGTTTGTTATGATTGTTATGGTTGTTTTTAATAAGATTTCCTCATGAAAAAAAAAAATCAGTCTAGGATTATTCAAATAGGAAGGGGAACTGAAAAGAGAGATATAAAATGTAATTCCATGTATTGAAAAAAGGAAGGGGGGGGGGGTTACATAAAGTCATGAACTTTTCATTTTCAAACTGAGAGCACGAGGCCCTCTTATTTGCCAATTCATGGCTTTTCTTGTTGATGCAGTTACTGAGAAAATGAACAGACAAAAAAGAGGATAAATACATGTTAAGGTGAAAAGTTGAAAACATAATTGCAAAGGGTACAGATTTACTTGTAGCTAACTAGCATCTGTCTATCAGTAATAACTTGTGATGTTATTGTTCAAAGTTTGAAAAGTTTATTTAATTTCTTGGGATTTTTTAAATCTTGATTATTCCAGGATCTAGAAAAATATAGTCGTTATCAAAATATTTTAATCTTATACTTGAGTTTCATTCAATACAGCCTGGATCTTCGTTATAGCAATATACATCAGAAATATCGTGATACATATCGTATCGTAGGCATTATATCGTGATACGTATCGATACGCTCGAGACCCGTATCGTCCCAGCCCTAATCCATAATATTTTGGTTTATAAAATGTCAAATGAATGGTGAATACAAATCAGGAAAGCCTGTTTTGATTTCGCAGTCCTATACTGAACAATACGTCGCTCAAAACGTCTAAAAACGTTGAAATCATTAAAAACCTCAATAAATGTGCAAAATTTTGATACAAAATTATGAAATCAAGAGGCGCTCCAGGCCTTTGCCCATGAATGTTTTTGTACCTATCATTGCATTTCTGATCGGCCTTTTAATTTGTATAAAAATCTCGTGGGCGAGGCCTGGAGCATAGATGAATTTTGAAGATATGTGTGTAAAATATGATGATTTTTCATTTGTTTTGCGTCATTCAGGGCAAATGACATCAGAACATGACGTCATACATCACGTGCATGTTGTTACGAGGGCTCAAAATCATGACACATTGTTTTCTCAAACATTCAACATTGCAAAAAGTAATAATTATTAATTCGTTTATCTAAGCATTTTTTGTCGAAATTATAGGGCCGATATGAGGGGTTAGATCACCTAGCTCTTTGTAAAGACAACATACATCCAAGATAAATATCATACTATGACAAAAGCTCGATCAATCTCACTAAGGTGAGTTAGAATTTCTGAGATCACAGATTTGCTACCATAAATATATCCTACCTTGCTTCATTTTCTGCCTCCACAGCACTGTGAAACTTTTCCTCTGCAGTTCTTCCCTCCTCCTGAAATTTAAAGATCAGAATATAAAAACTCTTGTTAAGAATCATAAATGTATAAACATGTATTCACTACTTAAGTGGTGCCCTCAAATCTTTTATTCTAGTGACATAGTAAATATACCTGGATATGAATTTGCAATTCTTCAATGTTGTTGTTTTTTTCCTTTATATGTGCCTGAAGCTTCATTATTTCTTCCTTTGACTCTTCCAATTGCCCTTCAATTTTGCAAAACAATTCCCTGTATAGAAAAAACTCATTATGTTCATAATTGCTTATACATGTAGAATGAACATTATGCCATAAAGGTCAATAAGCCTAATAGTGAAGCTTATCAAAGACAAATGACTAAATCAATGTTAACAAGAGGCCCTTACAGTGGCTTATTGTTATTCTTTCAAAGGTAACTTATAGCTTAAATCTTTCTCAAAATCACTTCATACAGTATTGAATTTCTAATCAGGGTGGCCACAAATTTTGAAGAATGAAATTCCAGGGATTTTTCAGGGTATTTTACTTTGGGTCCAGGGTCCGGTAAAATTGGGAAAAATTGCGTCGTTTTAATGAAATTGGGAATTTCCAACAGTTTAATTTGATTCTTAATGGAATAAATCATTACACAGAGATATAACTCCTTCTTATTCAAAGTGTTTTCAATAAAAGAAACAAAGTAATGGTACTAGTAAAGCCATCTATATATACTTAAGATTGTACTTCAAAGTATTTCTAGGATATGGAACAGGCATCTGTTCAGAGTCAGAGGGGCTACTTTAATGATCATGATCAATCAAGATTCAGATTAAAGTCAGAGTTTGACATGTAATTGTAAAATACATGTAATTGTAATCTAAGATCTTCATTCTTTCAAAAGTTTGATCTTTAACTAACTAAATTTAACATACTTTAATTGTATATTTTTATACTAATATCATAAGTGCATCACTTGTCCATTTGACATATTTGAGGCAGATTTGAAGTTCAATGAATTTCAAGTACAAATGTACATGCATTATTTGAGTGATTTGCATCTGGACAAAGTTGATGAAGAGAAACAAGAAAATGTATACTGAATGCAGCACCATGTTATTAAATATACATGTATATTTAAAGAAATGGGCATATACTCAAACTTTCCAAGAAATATATATTTTTGTAATGTCTGTTGATACCATGTAAATTATTCATTAAGATTTATATGTAATATATACATTGATATCTATTGAAATTGGCGAGCGAAGCGAGGCAGAAAATTTTGTAGATGATAAATGCTTAGATGTTCACGAAGGCACTGCATAAACACAAATATCATCTACAAGAAAAAAAAAATTTAATCATTGACAATGAAATTCCCTGATTTTTCCCCGATATTCATGAAATTTTCAAATTCCCTGATTTTTCCCTGCATGGAATTCCTATTTCAAATTTTCCCCTTTTTCCAGAGTCTGTGGCCACCCTGCTAATACAGTATACAGTATTGAATTTCTAATACAGTACCCTTTGGGTATAGAATGACCACATATATACTTGAATTGAAAATAACAAAGTAAACAAAACAAGTTAAAAGTCATGTTTGTAAAACATTAATGCCCCCCTACCCCTTCTGTGATTAAAGTCCGTCACAACTTTATACTTGATTTTCATTTGATGTGTCTGTACACAAAATTTCATTTCAATATGTGAATCCACTCCAGAGGTATTGAACGGAAACTGATGTCGTGGACCGACCGACGGACTGATAGACAGAAAGTCAGACAGCGGCAAATTAATATGTCCCCTCTTCTTCAAAGGGGGCATAAAAATTTTTGATTGAACCCAAATATGAACTTGACCTAGATTTTTATTTGATGTGTCTGAAAACAAAATTTCATTTCAATATGTAACTCCACTCAAGAGAAATTGAACGGAAACCCTGAAATTTTGGTATTTTTCGAAGTGCAAGGGGCATAACTCTGTCAAAATTTTGTTCCTCGGACCTAAATATGAACTTGACCTAGTAGATTTTCATTTGATGTGTCTGTATACAAAATTTCATTTCAATATGTAACTCCACTCAAGAGATATTGAACAGAAACCCTGAAATTTTGGTATTTTTCACATGGCAAGGGTCATAACTCTGTCCAAATTTTTTTGATCGGACCTAAATATGAACTTGACCTAGATTTTCATATGATGTGTCTGTATACAAAATTTCATTTCTATATGTAACTCCACTCAAGAGATATTGAACGGAAACCCTGAAATTTTGGTATTTTTCGAAGTGCAAGGGGCATTACTCTGTCAAAATTTTGTTGATTGGACCCAAATAAGAAGTTGACTTAGATTGTCATTTGATGTATCCGTATACAAAATTTCATTTCAATATGTAACTCCACTCAAGAGATATTGAACGGAAACCCTGAAATTTTGGGTTTTTTTCGAAGTGCAAGGGGCATAACTCTGTCAAAATTTTGTTGATCGGACTCAAATATACACTTGACCTAGATTTTCATTTGATGTGTCTGTATACAAAATTTCATTTCAATATGTAACTCCACTCAAGAAACCCTGAAATTTTGGTATTTTTCGAAGTGCAGGGGGCATAACTCTGTCATTTTTTTTTCAATCGGACCTTAATACAAACTTGACCTGGATTTTCATTTGATGTGTCTGTATACAAAATTTCGTTTCAATATGTGAATCCATTCCAGAGATATTGAACGGAAACCCTGAAATTTTGGTATTTTTCGAAATGCAAGGGGCATAACTCTGTCAAAATTTTTTTGATCGGACCCAAAAATGAACTTGACCTAGATTTTCATTTGATGTGTCTGTATACAAAATTTCATTTCAATATGTGAATCCATTCCAGAGATATTGAACGGAAACCCTGAAATTTTGGTATTTTTCGAAATGCAAGGGGCATAACTCTATTAAAAATTTTTTGATTGGACCCAAAAATAAACTTGACCTAGATTTTTGTTTGATGTGTCTGTATACAAAATTTCATTTCAATATGTAACTCCATTCAAGAGATATTGAACGGAAACCCTGAAATTTTGGTATTTTTCGAAATGCAAGGGGCATAACTCTGTCAAAATTTTTTTGATCGGACCCAAATATGAACTTGACCTAGATTTTTGTTTTATGTGTCTGTATACAAAATATCATTTCAATATGTGAATCCATTCAAGAGATATTGAACGGAAACCCTGAAATTTTGGTATTTTTCGAAATGCAAGGGGCATAACTCTGTCAAAATTTTTTTGATCGGACCCAAAAATGAACTTGACCTAGATTTTTGTTTGATGTGTCTGTATACAAAATTTCATTTCAATATGTAACTCCATTCAAGAGATATTGAACGGAAACCCTGAAATTTTGGTATTTTTCGAAATGCAAGGGGCATAACTCTATCAAAATTTTTTTGATCGGACCCAAATATCAACTTGACCTAGATTTTTGTTTGATGTGTCTGTATACAAAATTTCATTTCAATATGTAACTCCATTCCAGAGATATTGAACGGAAACCCTGAAATTTTGGTATTTTTCGAAATGCAAGGGGCATAACTCTGTCAAATTTTTTTGATCGGACCCAAATATAAACTTGACCTAGATTTTTGTTTTATGTGTCTGTATACAAAATTTCATTTCAATATGTGAATCCATTCCAGAGATATTGAACGGAAACTGATGTCGCGGACCAACCGACATACCAACAGACCGACCGACAGACCGACCGACAGACCGACCGACAGACTGACCGACAGCGGCAAACCTATATGTCCCCTCTTCTTCGAAGGGGGGCATAAAAAGTTAATTTCCCATTTTGGAATTCCAAGTGATACCTTTCAGCTTATCAATCTTGTCCAAACTAAAAAAAACATATCAGGCCAGACATAAAATATTTTATGTTTGCTGTTAACCGACTCTACCCTTTTACCTATGGGTAGGTTGGTAGGGAAAATATTTTATTTTATTTGAAAATAACTTTATAAATACTTAGCCACACAAGACTTCCTACATTCAATATATAAGCATATTGCTTATTTTTAATGTTCTTTGAACTAAAATTAAAAGAAGCTTATTATAGCATACTGAAGCATGGCATTGTGAAGTCTAGAAACTTCATGGTATACGAGTAGACATGACTTTAAATTCTATTTTCACATTCATCATTGTATGTATTGCGTTGAGACATTTTTAAAATCAGTTTCATTACATAATCTATACATGTATGATTGTTTCAGTCTGCATGCTGGAAGAATTTAAACTTACTGAATCCAACAGACTGATGGTCAATGAAAGCTCTTTTTATGCCCCCGTAACCAAAGATTCGGGGGGCATATAGTTTTTGTCCTGTCCGTTTGTCTGTCTGTTTGTCCGCAAAAACTTTAACCTTGGCCATAACTTTTGAATGGTAAGGGATAGGGCTTTGATATTTCACATGTGTATTCCTTGTGACAAAACCTTTCCATTGATACCAAAATGTTTGACCTTGGGGCTTGACCTTTATACAATTTTTACTGACAAAGATGCCGATGGGGGCATTCATGTTTCACAAACACATGGTTTTTTTTTCAAGTACTAGTAATTACAAAAGTGACAGATAATTGTTATATGCACACTGTCTATTGATTAATAGTCAAAATGAAAACAAGTTCACACAAAATGTAGCACCTCCATGCATGACAACAACATTAGATTTTTAATATCTTTTTTATTTCCTCTCATTTTTATCTAAAGGCTGTCGATAGGGTTAATCTATTTCTGTACATTGTGACCTTGACCTTTGAGCCTTGACCTTCAAAATCACAAGGTGTACTCGTACATAGTCCTTGACCCATGGGCAACTCACATGGAATTTTGAAGAGCATCAAAAGTACACCATAAAGTTCTGCATTATTGCCTTTTGTGAACCTTGAAACCAATGGGCATCCCCTCCCCCCGCACCATTGGCAACTCGCATGCAAAGTTTGATGAACACCTTATTAAATTGCAATCTCTAGAGTTGATCTATTACTGCCTAATGTGAACTTTGTCCCCTGACCTTGAGACCCAATAGGTATCGTCCTCTGGCTCTAAACATGATTAAGTCAATGCAAAGATTGAATATTGATTTCCGAAGTAAATTGTGATCTTTAGACTGTCCACAGAGTTTTATCATTACCAATAGTGATCTCGACTTTTGACTCCTGACCTTGCAAATCAATAGGTTAAATCCTCTGCCACTGTCTAGAAGTGTCCACGTGATTGCACAAACCCACTAGAAGTTGAACGAGGGGAGAGTGGGAACGTTGTCATTACTATTATTATCCTTTTGGAGCAACACACGATGTCTAATTTATCAACATATGTGTTCGTTCAGGAACAGATCTGGAAAACCTATTTTCACTGCTATTCTGCGAGTATGAAGTGGGGGAGTTTGGAGACCCCCCCCCCAAAAAAAAATTATGGATCATTGAAGCAAACTGTGCACTCTGGTGCTGAAGTCTCACGGAATTTCCTTGCTCATTTTACCAAAACTTATACAAAAGCAAGCAGTAAATATAACAAGTTAAAAGTCATGTTTGTAAAACATTAATGCCCCCCTACCCCTTCTGTGATTAAAGTCCGTCACAACTTTAACTTGATTTTCATTTGATGTGTCTGTACACAAAATTTCATTTCAATATGTGAATCCACTCCAGAGGTATTGAACGGAAACTGATGTCGTGGACCGACCGACGGACTGATAGACAGAAAGTCAGACAGCGGCAAATTAATATGTCCCCTCTTCTTCAAAGGGGGCATAAAAATTTTTGATTGAACCCAAATATGAACTTGACCTAGATTTTTATTTGATGTGTCTGAAAACAAAATTTCATTTCAATATGTAACTCCACTCAAGAGATACTGAACGGAAACCCTGAAATTTTGGTATTTTTCGAAGTGCAAGGGGCATAACTCTGTCAAAATTTTGTTCACCGGACCTAAATATGAACTTGACCTAGTAGATTTTCATTTGATGTGTCTGTATACAAAATTTCATTTCAATATGTAACTCCACTCAAGAGATATTGAACAGAAACCCTGAAGTTTTGGTATTTTTCACATGGCAAGGGTCATAACTCTGTCCAATTTTTTTTTTATCGGACCTAAATATGAACTTGACCTAGATTTTCATATGATGTGTCTGTATACAAAATTTCATTTCTACATGTAACTCCACTCAAGAGATATTGAACGGAAACCCTGAAATTTTGGTATTTTTCGAAGTGCAAGGGGCATTACTCTGTCAAAATTTTGTTGATTGGACCCAAATAAGAAGTTGACTTAGATTGTCATTTGATGTATCCGTATACAAAATTTCATTTCAATATGTAACTCCACTCAAGAGATATTGAACGGAAACCCTGAAAATTTGGGTTTTTTTCGAAGTGCAAGGGGCATAACTCTGTCAAAATTTTGTTGATCGGACCCAAATATACACTTGACCTAGATTTTCATTTTATGTGTCTGTATACAAAATTTCATTTCAATATGTAACTCCACTCAAGAGATATTGAACAGAAACCCTGTCAAAATTTTGGTATTTTTCGAAGTGCAGGAGGCATAACTCTGTCAAATTTTTTTTCGATCGGACCTTAATACAAACTTGACCTAGATTTTCATTTGATGTGTCTGTATACAAAATTTCATTTCAATATGTAACTCCATTCAAGAGATATTGAACGGAAACCCTGAAATTTTGGTATTTTTTGAAATGCAAGGGGCATAACTCTGTCAAAATTTTTTTGATCGGACCCAAATATGAACTTGACCTAGATTTTTGGTTGATGTATCTGTATACAAAATTTCATTTCAATATGTAACTCCACTCAAGAGATATTGAACGGAAACCCTGAAATTCTGGTATTGTTCGAAATGCAAGGGGCATAACTCTGTCAAAATTTTGTTGATCGGACCCAAATATACACTTTTCCTAGATTTTCATTCTATGTGTCTGTATACAAAATTTCATTTCAATATGTAACTCCACTCAAGAGATATTGAACAGAAACCCTGAAATTTTGGTATTTTTCAAAGTGCAGGGGGCATAACTCTGTCAAATTTTTTTCGATTGGACCTTAATACAAACTTGACCTGGATTTTCATTTGATGTGTCTGTATACAAAATTTCATTTCAATATTTAACTCCATTCAAGAGATATTGAACGGAAACCCTGAAATTTTGGTATTTTTTGAAATGCAAGGGGCATAACTCTGTCAAAATTTTTTTGATCGGACCCAAAAATGAACTTGACCTAGATTTTTGTTTGATGTGTCTGTATACAAAATTTCATTTCAATATGTAACTCCATTCAAGAGATATTGAACGGAAACCCTGAAATTTTGGTATTTTTCGAAATGCAAGGGGCATAACTCTGTCAAAATTTTTTTGATTGGACCCAAAATGAACTTGACCTAGATTTCTGTTTTATGTGTCTGTATACAAAATTTCATTTCAATATGTGAATCCATTCCAGAGATATTGAACGGAAACCCTGAAATTTTGGTATTTTTCGAAATGCAAGGGGCATAACTCTGTCAAATTTTTTTTGATCGGACCCAAAAATGAACTTGACCTAGATTTTTATGCCCCCCTTCGAAGAAGAGGGGACATATAGGTTTGCCGCTGTCGGTCGGTCTGTCGGTCGGTCGGTCCGCGACATCAGTTTCCGTTCAATATCTCTGGAATGGATTCACATATTGAAATGAAATTTTGTATACAGACACATCAAACAAAAATCTAGGTCAAGTTCATATTTGGGTCCGATCAAAAAAATTTTGACAGAGTTATGCCCCTTGCATTTCGAAAAATACCAAAATTTCCGTTCAATATCTCTTGAGTGAGTTACATATTGAAATGAAATTTTGTATACAGACACATCAAATGAAAATCTAGGTCAAGTTCATATTTGGGTCCGATCAACAAAATTTTGACAGAGTTATGCCCCTTGCATTTCTAAAAATACCAAAATTTCAGGGTTTCCGTTCAATATCTCTTGAATGGAGTTACATATTGAAATGAAATTTTGTATACAGACACATCAAATGAAAATCCAGGTCAAGTTTGTATTAAGGTCCGATCGAAAAAATTTTGACAGAGTAATGCCCCTTACACTTCGAAAAAACCCAAAATTTCAGGGTTTCCATTCAATATCTCTTGAGTGGATTCACATATTGAAATGAAATTTTGTATACAGACACATCAAACAAAAATCTAGGTCAAGTTCATATTTGGGTCTGATCAAAAAAATTTTGACAGAGTTATGCCCCTTGCACTTCGAAAAATACCAAAATTTCAGGGTTTCCGTTCAATATCTCTTGAATGGAGTTACATATTGAAATGAAATTTTGTATACAGACACATCAAATGAAAATCTAGATCAAGTTCATATTTGGGTCCGATCAAAAAAATTTTGACAGAGTTATGCCCCTTGCATTTCGAAAAATACCAAAATTTCAGGGTTTCCGTTCAATATCTCTTGAATGGAGTTACATATTGAAATGAAATTTTGTATACAGACACATCAAACAAAAATCCAGGTCAAGTTCGTATTAAGGTCCGATCGAAAAAATTTTGACAGAGTTATGCCCCTTGCACTTCGAAAAATACCAAAATTTCAGGGTTTCCGTTCAATATCTCTTGAGTGGATTCACATATTGAAATGAAATTTTGTATACAGACACATCAAACAAAAATCTAGGCCAAGTTCATATTTGGGTCTGATCACAAAAATTTTGACAGAGTTATGCCCCTTGCATTTCGAAAAATACCAAAATTTCAGGGTTTCCGTTCATTATCTCTTGAATGGAGTTACATATTGAAATGAAATTTTGTATACAGACACATCAAATGAAAATCCAGGTCAAGTTTGTATTAAGTCGGATCGAAAAATTTTGACAGAGTTATGCCCCTTACACTTCGAAAAAAACCAAAATTTCAGGGTTTCCGTTCAATATCTCTTGAGTGGAGTTACATATTGAAATGAAATTTTGTATACGGATACATCAAATGACAATCTAGGTCAAGTTCTTATTTGGGTCCAATCAACAAAATTTTGACAGAGTTATGCCCCTTGCATTTCGAAAAATACCAAAATTTCAGGGATTCCGTTCAATATCTCTTGAGTGGAGTCACATATAATCAAAGATTACGAAGCTCACCTCGCGGCAGCAAATTTCAATTTAAACATATCTCTAAGTACATGTATAATAAGAAAATCACTCAAGTGAAAAAAAGTAGGTCAAGGTCATTTTAATGAAAGTTTGATCAAAGATACATCTAATATGCAAGTTTGGTACATGTAGCACTTATACTTTGCTCAATATTGGCCTTTAAAGGCAAAATCACTCAAGTGGAACAAGTTAAAAGTCATGTTTGTAAAACATTAATGCCCCCCTACCCCTTCTGTGATTAAAGTCTGTCACAACTTTATACTTGCATTGATACAACCTATGGGGGTATAAAGTAACAGTTTCATTTCAATACGTAACTCCACTCAAGAGATATTGAACAGAAACCCTGAAGTTTTGGTATTTTTCAAAGTGCAAAGGGGCATAACTCTGTCCAAATTTTTTTGATCGGACCTAAATATGACCTTGACCTAGATTTTCATTTGATGTGTCTGTATACAAAATTTCATTTTTATATGTGAATCCGCTCAAAAGATATTGAACGGAAACCCTGAAATTTTGGTATTTTTCGAAGTGCAAGGGGCATAACTCTGTCAAAATTTTTTCGATCGGACCTTAATACGAACTTGACCTGGATTTTCATTTGATGTGTCTGTATACAAAATTTCATTTCAATATGTAACTCCATTCAAGAGATATTGAACGGAAACCCTGAAATTTTGGTATTTTTCGAAATGCAAGGGGCATAACTCTGTCAAAATTTTGTTGATCGGACCCAAATATGAACTTGACCTAGATTTTCATTTGATGTGTCTGTATACAAAATTTCATTTCAATATGTGAATCCACTCAAGATATATTGAACGGAAACCCTGAAATTTTGGTATTTTTCGAATTGCAAGGGGCATAACTCTGTCAAAATTTTTTTGATCGGACCAAAATATAAACTTGACCTAGATTTTTGTTTGATGTGTCTGTATACAAAAAATCATTTCAATATGTGAATCCGCTCAAAAGATATTGAACGGAAACCCTGAAATTTTGGTATTTTTCGAAGTGCAAGGGGCATAACTCTGTCAAAATTTTTTCGATCGGACCTTAATACGAACTTGACCTGGATTTTCATTTGATGTGTCTGTATACAAAATTTCATTTCAATATGTAACTCCATTCAAGAGATATTGAACGGAAACCCTGAAATTTTGGTATTTTTCGAAATGCAAGGGGCATAACTCTGTCAAAATTTTGTTGATCAGACCCAAATATGAACTTGACCTAGATTTTCATTTGATGTGTCTGTATACAAAATTTCATTTCAATATGTGAATCCACTCAAGAGATATGGAACGGAAACCCTGAAATTTTGGTATTTTTCGAATTGCAAGGGGCATAACTCTGTCAAAATTTTTTTGATCGGACCAAAATATAAACTTGACCTAGATTTTTGTTTGATGTGTCTGTATACAAAAAATCATTTCAATATGTGAATCCGCTCAAAAGATATTGAACGGAAACCCTGAAATTTTGGTATTTTTCGAAGTGCAAGGGGCATAACTCTGTCAAAATTTTTTCGATCGGACCTTAATACGAACTTGACCTGGATTTTCATTTGATGTGTCTGTATACAAAATTTCATTTCAATATGTAACTCCATTCAAGAGATATTGAACGGAAACCCTGAAATTTTGGTATTTTTCGAAATGCAAGGGGCATAACTCTGTCAAAATTTTGTTGATCGGACCCAAATATGAACTTGACCTAGATTTTCATTTGATGTGTCTGTATACAAAATTTCATTTCAATATGTGCATCCACTCAAGAGATATTGAACGGAAACCCTGAAATTTTGGTATTTTTCGAAATGCAAGGGGCATAACTCTGTCAAAATTTTTTTGATGGGACCCAAATATGAACTTGACCTAGATTTTTGTTTGATGTGTCTGTATACAAAATTTCATTTCAATATGTGAATCCATTCCAGAGATATTGAACGGAAACTGATGTTGCGGACCGACCGACAGACCGACAGACCGACAGACCGACAGACCGACCGACAGCGGCAAACCTATATGTCCCCTCTTCTTCGAAGGGGGGCATAAAAAGTAGGTCAAGGTCATTTTTTGAAAGTTTGATCAAAGATACATCCAATATGCAAGTTTGGTACATGTATCACTTATACTTTGCTCAATATTGGCCTTTAAAGGCAAAATCACTCGAGTGGAAAAAGTAGGTCAAGGTCATTTTATGAAAGTTTGATCAAAAATACATCCAATATGCAAGTTTAGTACATGTAGCACTTATACTTTGCTCAATATTGGCCTTTAAAGGCAAAATCACTCGAGTGGAAAAAGTAGGTCAAGTTCATTTTATGAAAATTTGATCAAAGATACATCCAATATGCAAGTTTGGTACATGTAGCACCTATACTTTGCTCAATATTGGCCTTTAAAGGCAAAATCACTCAAGTGGAAAAAGTAGGTCAAGGTCATTTTTTGAAAGTTTGATCAAAGATACATCCAATATGCAAGTTTGGTACATGTAGCACTTATACTTTGCCCAATATTGGCCTTTAAAGGCAAAATCACTCGAGTGGAAAAAGTAGGTCAAGGTCATTTTATGAAAGTTTGATCAAAGATACATCCAATATGCAAGTTTGGTACATGTAGCACTTATACTTTGCTCAATATTGGCCTTTAAAGGCAAAATCACTCGAGTGGAAAAAGTAGGTCAAGGTCATTTTATGAAAGTTTGATCAAAGATACATCCAATATGCAAGTTTGGTACATGTAGCACTTATACTTTGCTCAATATTGGCCTTATAAGGCAAAATCACTCAAGTGGAAAAAGTAGGTCAAGGTCATTTTTTGAAAGTTTGATCAAAGATACATCCAATATGCAAGTTTGGTACATGTAGCACTTATACTTTGCTCAATATTGGCCATTAAAGGCAAAATCACTCAAGTGGAAAAAGTAGGTCAAGGTCATTTTTTGAAAGTTTGATCAAAGATACATCCAATATGCAAGTTTGGTACATGTAGCACTTATACTTTGCCCAATATTGGCCTTTAAAGGCAAAATCACTCGAGTGGAAAAAGTAGGTCAAGTTCATTTTATGAAAGTTTGATCAAAGATACATCCAATATGCAAGTTTGGTACATGTAGCACTTATACTTTGCTCAATATTGGCCTTTAAAGGCAAAATCACTCGAGTGGAAAAAGTAGGTCAAGGTCATTTTATGAAAGTTTGATCAAAGATACATCCAATATGCAAGTTTGGTACATGTAGCACTTATACTTTGCTCAATATTGGCCTTATAAGGCAAAATCACTCAAGCGGAAAAAGTAGGTCAGATGCTTCATCCGATGCATGGGTTCACCTCAGCATCTCAAGATGAATCACTTGTGCAAGTTTGGTTACCGAGCATCAGTACTTTGTCAGATACTGAACTACCCCAAAAACTTTAACCAGACATTGACAAAGTCATTCAACCGGAAAATGTAGGTCAGATGCTGCATCCGATGCATGGGTTCAACTCAGAATCCCAAGATGAATCACTTGTGCAAGTTTGGTCACTGTAGCATCAGTACTTTGTCAGATACTGAGTTGCCCAAAAACTTTAACCGGACGCGGATGCGGACGGGAACGGGGACGCGGACGCGGACGCCGGGGTTATAGCATAAGCTCATCTCAACTTCGTCGAGGTGAGCTAAAAATGAAATTTTGTATACAGACACATCAAATGAAAATCTAGGTCAAGTTCATATTTAGGTCCGATCAAAAAAATTTGGACAGAGTTATGCCCCTTGCACTTTGAAAAATACCAAAACTTCAGGGTTTCTGTTCAATATCTCTTGAGTGGAGTTACATATTGAAATGAAACTGTTACTTTATACCCCCATAGGTTGTATCAATGCAAGTATAAAGTTGTGACAGACTTTAATCACTGAAGGGGTAGGGGGGCATTAATGTTTTACAAACATGACTTTTAACTTGTTGTTTGATGTGTCTGTATACAAAATTTCATTTCAATATGTGAATCCATTCCAGAGATATTGAACGGAAACTGATGTCGCGGACCGACCGACAGACCGACCGACAGACCGACAGACCGACCGACAGCGGCAAACCTATATGTCCCCTCTTCTTCGAAGGGGGGCATAATTAAAGCACAATCTAAGTGTCCAGTATTAGCATCCCCCGAAAGAAGTTTCATTTTGCATTTGTTATTACCACTTCAGTTGCGCGAGCTAGTAATGGGGGGGAGGGGGGGCTACAGATAATACGTTGCCATTGTTGATCGGAACCGCGTATATAAATCAACTTTTTCACATGTTAAAATCAATATGATTTAAATAGGACCATCTGTCTTGTGGGCATTTCTTGTCATTGAAATGTGGTAAGTAGTTATTGATTTTTCGCGGACGTACATGTACATAAAATACGACTATCAAACATCATTTACATGGTCATAATACTTAACTGTCTCTTCACTGAAATTGCGCCCTGTTAATTTTTAATCTAAAGGGTTTTTTTTTTTCATTTTGAATAATCTTATATCCAAACTGACATTCAAAAATCTCGGGAAGAAATAATCAATAAAAAAATATCAGAATGAAAATGGCAATAAAATTCTCCAAGTCGCGGCAATTTTCGTGGGTCGGTCGGTTAACGGCAAACAAACTAAATTTTATTTTAGGCCTCAGATTAACCATTTTCTCATCAGAATCATTCAAGTAGACGAAAAAGTAGACGAAATTGTAAAGACCTTTTCGTAAAAATTTGACTACAAATGCATCCAAGTAAAAGGTTTACCATACACTACTTTTTCTATTGACTTAATACTGAAATTAATTTCTATATAATTATTCAAGTGGAAAAGAAGTAAAAAAAATTTGAAAAATTACCAAGGAAACAATAGCAGACAAAGTTAAGAATACTGAAAAGCCATTTGAAAGTCCAAAGATGTTGTGGTTCCTCTTTTCATTCTTTTAGTGATTGGCTTTACCTTGTCAAATTTATCTAATAAAGCCTACGCTCACGCAGCAAGATACGCCCGTTGGGATTTTTTTCACAACACCAAAATATCTAAGTCCCATAACTCCATAAGGACAAATTGGATGAACCTAGCTTAAAATCGAAAGGCGGCTTCCTCTTCAAAGTCTGATCAAAATGTACAAATATCATGAAAATCTGTCGACACATATTCAAGTTATTGCGTTCCATGCACCTATATTTTGCCCTTAGCTTAACATGTATGTGCATATAACCCCCCCCCCCCCCCCCATTACACATAATTTCTGGATTATGTGACAAAAAATTCAAGAACCCCTTATATATGTGAAAGAACATCCTTTCTACTTGAAGTATACAAAATATCAAAACATTTCAACCAGAAATAGATTTTTAAATAATTTTTAACTATTTTAGTATATTTTCACTTTATTTTAAAATATCTAAGTCCCATAACTCTGTAACGACATATCGAATGAACCTGAAAATCGAAAGGCGGCTTCCTCTCCACAGTCCAATCAAAATGTATGAATAGCATGAAAATCCGTTGACGCATATTCAAGTTATTGCGTTCCATGCGCCTATATTTTGCCCATAGCTTAACATGTATGTGCATATAACCCCCCCCCTCCTTCCTATTACACACAATATCTCGCTTATGCGACCAAAAAATTAAAAACCCGTTACATATGTCAAAGAGCATCCTTTCTACATGAAGTATACAAAATTTCAAAACATTTCGACCAGAAATAGATTTTTAAATAATTTTTAACTATTTTATTATATTTTCACTGTATTTTAAAATATCTAAGTCCCATAACTCTGTAACGACATATTGAATGAACCTGAAAATCGAAAGGCGGCTTCCTCTCCACAGTCCAATCAAAATGTATGAATATCATGAAAATCTGTTGACGCATATTCAAGTTATTGCGTTCCATGCGCCTATATTTTGCCCTTAGCTTAACATGTATGTGCATATAACCCACCCCTCCCCCCTTCCTATTACACACAATATCTCGCTTATGCGACAAAAAAATTAAAAACCCGTTACATATGTCAAAGAACATCCTTCCTACATGAATTATACAAAATTTCAAAACATTTCGACCAGAAATAGATTTTTAAATAATTTTTAAATATTTTAGTATATTTTCACTGTATTTTAAAAATCTAAGTCCCATAACTCTGTAACGACATATCGAATAAACCTGAAAATCGAAAGGCGGCTTCCTCTCCACAGTCCAATCATAATGTATGAAAATCATGAAAATCCGTTGACGAATATTCAAGTTATCGCATTCCATGCGCCTATATTTTGCCCTTAGCTTAAAATGCATGTGCATATAACCCCCCCCCCCTTCCTATTACACACAAATCTCGGTTATGCGACAAAAAAATTAATATATAAACCCGTTACATATGTCAAAGAGCATCCTTTCTACCTTAAGTATACAAAATTTCAAAACATTTCGACCAGAAATAGATTTTTAAATAATTTTTAACTATTTTAGTATATTTTCACTGTATTTTAAAATGTCTAAGTCCAATAACTCTGTAACGACATATCGAATGAACCTGAAAATCGAAAGGCGGCTTCCTCTCCACAGTCCAATCAAAATGTATGAATATCATGAAAATCCGTTGACGCATATTCAAGTAATTGCGTTCAATGCGCCTATATTTTGCCCTTAGCTTAACATGTATGTGCATATAACCCACCCCTCCCCCCTTCCTATTACACACAATATCTCGGTTATGCGACAAAAAAATTAAAAACCCGTTACATATGTCAAAGAACATCCTTTCTACTTGAAGTATACCAAATTTCAAAACATTTCAACCAGAAATAGATTTTTAAATAATTTTTAAATATTTTAGTATATTTTCACTGTATTTTAAAAATCCCATCACTCTGTAACGACGAATCGGATGAACCTGAAAATCGAAAGGCGGCTTCCTCTCCACAGTCTGATCACTATGTATAAATTTCATAAAAATCTGTTGACGCGTATTCAAGTTATTGCGTTCCATAGGCGGACGGACAGACGGACAGACGGACAGACGGACGGACTTCGCCATACCATAATACGTCCCGTCAAATGACGGGCGTATAAAAAGTATTCCAGCATTTTGCATAACAAAGGGCAGTCATAAAACACAACATTTGTGTCATTAAAGGAGACCGGAATTATGGCCTTTTTTCGAATTTTTCCACAGAAAATGAAAATTAACTAATCAAAGTATGTTTAAGCGTCTTTTTCTTCACGCGTTTAACATTGTATTTTTCCATAATTTTCGAAATATTTGCAATGAGCGCAAGTGATATGCCCCTAGTGAAATCAAAAGATTTCATTGGACTGATATGTGACGTGTATGAATTATTTGATAATTAGTTTTATGAATGAGTCGCCTATCAAAATTGCGATTTACTCAAGGCGGACTTGCTTGGAAAAGTGAAGTGTGTAGTATACAATTACTCATGCATTCAACTGTCATGATTATATACGAACAGTCAATCGAACATTTTTAGAAAATAACACGCTTTTACCTTCATATTTAGATAATTCTTATATTGCAAACGCAAATTCCTATTCATATGTATCGACTTATTTTTTTACTAACAAAAAAAGTCTATAAGTAATCTATAAGGAGTAATTAATTAACTGCATGCTTGTTTGTTTACATTTTTGCCTTCGGTTAATATGACGTCGATCACAGAGAGTTGCCAAGATCACCGAGGTCGATGTGAAATATCTAAGCCCTTTCCCATCTTTTTATGCTGAATCTAATCGATTTCTTTAGAGAGATAAATAGTTTTTGATTTAAAATATTGAATTTGTTTGAAAACATAGGTAATCACAGATTACGAAGCTCATCTCGTGACAGCAAAATTCAATTCAAACATATTTCTTAGTACATGTATATTGGCTTTTGAAGGCAAAACCACTCAAGCAGAAAAAGTAGGTCAAGGTCATTTTATGAAAGTTTGATCAAAGATACATCCAATATGCAAGTTTGGTAAATGTAGCAGTTATACTTTGCTCAATATTGGCTTTATAGAGCAAAATCACTCAAACGGAAAAAGTAGGTCAAGGTCATTTTATGAAAGATTGATCAAAGATACATCCAATATGCAAGTTTGGTACATGTATCACTTATACTTTGCTCAATATTGGCTTTTAAAGGCAAAATCACTCAAGCGGAAAAAGTAGGTCGAGGTCATTTTATGAAAGATTGATCAAAGATACATCCAATATGCAAGTTTGGAACATCTAGCACTTATACCTTGCTCAATATTGGCTTTTAAAGGCAAAATCACTCAAGCGGAAAAAGTAGGTCGAGGTCATTTTATGAAAGTTTGATCAAAGATACATCTAATATGCAAGTTTGGAACATCTAGCACTTATACTTTGCTCAATATTGGCTTTTAAGGTTCAAGGATACACCATCCGAACAACAAATCACTTCGGAGTCTCTCTCGTCGCCAAAATCGACGTCACGTTATCATGGTTATCTATGACGTCACGAAAAAACGCGCCAAACTTGCATCGGCACTCTTATTATTTGACACTGACTCACCTACATCCTGAAACATGGACTAGTATTTTAGGGATTGTGCTAAATAAAACTGCTATATTTTGATAAGATTGGGACTTCTATCGTGTTCCTTTGAATCTTGATTAAAAATTGATGTAAAACAATGCTTTGATGGGTATGTTCATTCAGAGAAAAGGCTTAATACAGTGCATTCTGCCGCTCGCCGTCATCTCTACGAGAAAATCACGAAAGAATAATTTTATGCTTGTTTTATTTGTAAACAACCGTTTGATTTATACCCGGGGTTAAAAGAGCAATTGAATCTAATTAAAATGTGTGTGATGCTTTTTTTACACGCGGGGTTTGAATTTACACATCTTACAAAATTGTACATTTTATTAGACTTTTTCACCGTGACGAACTTCGCACTTCGCTTTTCGAACTTCGCACTTTAATTTCATAAGTGGGCTGCCGAAAAAAGGCGCGACAGTTGTACAGGAAGTCCAATATACCATTCCATTGAGTATACTAATCAAAATGAAGATGATTCCCCTTATGAGTTTATACGCGAACGGCAGCTACGCCACTTTTTCTTCAATATTCGAAGTGCGAAGTACTTCGATTCGAAGTGCGAAGTTCGTCACGATGAAAAATGTCTAATATATTAGGATACAAATCCTTATTTTACATGCGGGATTTGGGTAAAACAAATGAATTGACTTTTCTATGTCCATATATCTAAGAGAAGTGATATTTTGAACAGCAAGCATCACAATAACGGCAAAGGGGGGGGGTATTACTGCTAAATCACAATTTTTCTCCGCTATGTGTAAGATTCGCCATTTATTATAAGCGAACCGTAATAATTATATTTTGAATTTATCGAACAGAAGACTTTTCATGACAAATGACATAGTACTATAAGTCAAATCTTCTCAAAGTGAATCCTCCTTTTGAAAAAGTTCCCTTTTTTACATTATTTGTTCTTCTCCTTTTCCTACAATGCGAATATTCATGGACCTGTTATATTCTTCATTTATATGATTTCAGGATTATTGCCTAAATTTAACCCTCTCCCCGGCAGTGAATTATTGTTACCGGTATACGTTTAATATAGGAATGGAAAGTACATTCATATTTTAAAATTACCAGTGGTGGATTCAGGGGATGCGGAGGGGGCGCGCTCCCCCCCCCCCCCCCCCCCCCCACAATGACCCCAAATTTTCCAAAAACAGGTATATTTTTGCCCATTTGCAGTAAAAATCGGCAAAATTCGCCCCTTGACCCTCCCGGCAAAGGGGGCGCTGGATCCGCCACTGATTACCTAAAGGATATTTGATTCTGAACAAGTCACACTGACCTTGAGGATGACCTTGACCCACGTTGGATGCCATAATGCTGAATATCCCAGCATGTTTGATGAAAAAATGTGAATGCCGACTTACCTACATTATATGATCTCCATAGATACATAAATGCAAGGAATACTGTTTTTATCGTGTTACATTTTAGTACACTAAAATTATTTTGCAGTCAGGAAAGAATTTGTCATTAAACGCCTATAATGAAATATGTGCACGTAGACCAGTTAAAAAAAAAAGTAGGAGGGGGGGCGGGGGTATGGCACTTTTATAATAGTAATCGAAGATAGAATTCAGTTGCAGCATTGTTTTACTGTTATAAGTCAGTTTGCATTCACATTGTCTATATGGATTTTTTTTTTTGTTAAAAATATTTTAAAAAATCCTTTGAAATGTTTTCTGTTTTGAAACACAGATTCTTACAAATAGGTTTCAAAACGCCTAGCAATTATAAGGCGACGTCCTGGTTCAAAACGACGTTGTTCGTGCTATTGTTTACCATTTCTTAGAAGAAAACAGATATCATGCGGAAATAAATATGATTTTTCATAAACATAGGAATTAAAAAAAAAATTTCAAAAAGATACTCTGTCACAAGGCCGATTTTAGCCCTTCCCGGCTTTTCTCCTCATCTAAAACCAATGGATAGCAACATACATGTACTTTTAAGCCTGTATATTAATTGTAACGTGTGATTGCACTTACATTCAAGTTTTAGTAATTTTCTTTGCTTATTCTTTTATCTGAATACATTCTATTTATTTATAATTCTATTCATAAGATAAACATCTTTGTTTTCATCGCCCCATTTCATTCTGGACCGTTTTTATTTCTTTATCAACTTGATTTGACGTTCAAATGGCCAAATGCATCACGTGACGTCATTTGCTTAAAACTGTTGCAGGCGTTTATATTACTGATATAATGGGTAAATATTATAAAATGGGTTACAGAATTCACATTTTGATTAATTCTATTTCCAATTGATATATGGATGATAAATGGAGTAATTTAGATGAACGGTTCAGGAGATATCAATCCAAATAGAGCACGGAAGGGATATCTTGCCAGCATTTTGTAACAAAATCTGGAGGGAGGTAAGGTCATAATTTTGTATCAAACTTAAAATTTTGTGCGATGATTGCTACATTTATTTTTATTGTTGAAAGATATGTTAACTTAGATAAAGATAGCAATTTTTCCGCTCAATGGCATGTTAACAAAGTACTTAAACCCATCATTTACTGGTTGGACTCTAAAAATAATGACGTCAAGAATAGAGCCTAAAATGGTATAATATTTACTACTTCATAGAATTTGACTTACCAGCATTGATGTATTTTCTATCTTTTATTTGTCTTAGACCTTCTTTCGTTATTAAAAGAATGAGCATATACATTCATGCATCAGGTTTAAAATAACAGGGGTCTATTGATGATATGATGCAAATTTGGGGAAAATTAAAGAAAATTTGGACATGTACTTCTTTGGAAGGTCATAAATTAACCGGAAGCTCGATGACATATACTTTTTTCATTAAAATACTATACATTACATTGTTCTCTACCAATAAAATCAATAAAACTTAACCTGTGATGTTTAATAGTGTTTTGGGGGTGTTTTGGAAAGAGTGTAACCATGAACCTTAAAGGCAAAATCACTCAAGCGGAAAAAGTAGGTCAAGGTCATTTTATGAAAGTTTGATCAAAGATACATCCAATATGCAAGTTTGGTACATGTAGCACTTATACTTTGCCCAATATTGGCTTTTAAAAGCGAAATCACTCAAGTGGAAAAAGTAGGTCAGATGCTGCATCCGATGCATGGGTCCATCTCGGCATCCAAAGATGAATCACTTGTGCAAGTTTGGTTACTGTAGCATCAGTACTTTGTCAGATACTGAGCTACCCCAAACTTCTTAACCAAGTCACTCAAGCGGAAAATGTAGGTCAGATGCTGCATCCGATGCATGGGTTCACCTCAGCATCCAAAGATGAATCACTTGTGCCAGTTTGGTTACTGTAGCATCAGTACTTTGTCAGATACTGAGCTACCTCAAACTTCTTAACCAAGTCACTCAAGCGGAAAATGTAGGTCAGATGCTGCATCCGATGCATAGGTTCACCTCAGCATCCAAAGATGAATCACTTGTGCCAGTTTGGTTACTGTAGCATCAGTACTTTGTCAGATACTGAGCTACCCCAAACTTCTTAACCAAGTCACTCAAGCGGAAATGTAGGTCAGATGCTGCATCCAATGCATGGGTTCACCTCAGCATCCAAAGATGAATCACTTGTGCAAGTTTGGTTACTGTAGCATTAGTACTTTGTCAGATACTGAGCTACCCCAAACTTCTTAACCGGACACGGATGCGGACGCGTGGGGTTATAGCATAAGCTCACTCAACTTCGTCGAGGTGAGCTAAAAATGAAAAATGAAAAAGCACTTTTCCCTTCCACTTTAAGTTGAACAGCCATTATCTTTACATTTTGTTAAATCAAAAATTTTAATACATTCAAAATGATTTCAAACTCATTCTATAAGAAAACATAGATCATGGCATTTGTTGAAATTAAATTTCACTTATCAAATTAATATACCAATGACATTAACATTGAAGCAGACTCTTCCCATCATTGTAATTTTTCAAGAGCTATACTATTGATGCATCCACCTTTTTAACCTTTTTGTTGAAAAATAAATCTAAAAAGATTCTAAAACAAAAGACATTTAGTATCATTTCTAAACGTGACTTCAATGAGTAGAACAGATTACCTTTTCTCCTTTAGATGTCCTTCCATTTCCTCTACTTTAAACAATAACTGTTGTTTTTGCTCTTCACTAAAAAGAATTTCCTGTTTCAGTTGATTGACTTCTTCCTTTGGAATAAAGGAGATTTATTTAACATTAAATTGAGAACAATTTGGTTCCAGATAAAGGTAAATGAAAAGAAGAAGCTGCAGAGAACCCATTTAGAGATACTTTTGTTCACATAACTTAATAACACTGGATCTTCGAAGAAAGTTTCAGTTACAATATAATAAACATCTATGACGGCAAAGGAAAATGGAGAAAACGTCTTTTGAAGGACGCTCAACAAGATCACAAATAAAAATCATTTAACTGTCATTCTTCATTCCAAGAAAATAGGACAGTGAAATGGATTCTTTGAGCCCAATCCCAAGTTTTAGATCAAGATCTATATAATACATGGTCATGTTTTTCAGTATTTTTCTGAAATGAGAGATGAATTTATTATGAAGGAATAAAATAAATGTCTAGATAAATATTTAGGCTTGAAATTAAGCAAGTTCTATCCACTTCTACTTAACGTAAATTAGAACCAGACTTGTCAGAATGACAACATAGCTCGCCGGTGGCAACCATATGTAAATTGCAATAACAACAATAAAACATAGGTAATCACAGATTACGAAGCTCACCTCGTGACAGCAAAATTCAATTCAAACATATTTCTTAGTACATGTATATTGGCTTTTAAAGGCAAAACCACTCAAGCAGAAAAAGTAGGTCGAGGTCATTTTATGAAAGTTTGATCAAAGATACATCTAATATGCAAGTTTGGAACATCTAGCAGTTATACTTTGCTCAATATTGGCTTTATAGAGCAAAATCACTCAAGCGGAAAAAGTAGGTCAAGGTCATTTTATGAAAGATTGATCAAAGATATATCCAATATGCAAGTTTGGTACATGTATCACTTATACTTTGCTCAATATTGGCTTTTAAAGGCAAAATCACTCAAGCAGAAAAAGTAGGTCGAGGTCATTTTATGAAAGTTTGATCAAAGATACATCTAATATGCAAGTTTGGAACATCTAGCACTTATACTTTGCTCAATATTGGCTTTTAAAGGCAAAATCACTCAAGCGGAAAAAGTAGGTCAAGGTCATTTTATGAAAGATTGATCAAAGATATATCCAATATGCATGTTTGGTACATGTATCTCTTATACTTTGCTCAATAGTGGCTTTTAAAGGCAAAATCACTCAAGCAGAAAAAGTAGGTCGAGGTCATTTTATAAAAGTTTGATCAAAGATACATCTAATATGCAAGTTTGGAACATCTAGCACTTATACTTTGCTCAATATTGGCTTTTCAAGGCAAAATCACTCAAGCGGAAAAAGTAGGTCAAGGTCATTTTATGAAAGTTTGATCAAAGATACATCCAATATGCAAGTTTGGTACATGTAGCACTTATACTTTGCTCAATATTGGCTTTTAAAAGCGAAATCACTCAAGTGGAAAAAGTAGGTCAGATGCTGCATCCGATGCATGGGTCCATCTCAGCATCCAAAGATGAATCACTTGTGCCAGTTTGGTTACTGTAGCATTAGTACTTTGTCAGATACTGAGCTACCCCAAACTTCTTTACCAAGTCACTCAAGTGAAAAATGTAGGTCAGATGCTGCATCCGATACATGGGTTCACCTCAGCATCCAAAGATGAATCACTTGTGCAAGTTTGGTTACTGTAGCATTAGTACTTTGTCAGATACTGAGCTACCCCAAACTTCTTAACCGGACGCTGACGCGGACACGGACGCGGACACGGACGCGGACGCGGACGCAGACGCATGGGGTTATAGCATAAGCTCACTCAACTTCGTCGAGGTGAGCTAAAAAGGTCTTATCACCAGGAATGCACATGTGAAATATCAAAGCCCTATCACTTACCAATCAAAAAATATGGCCAAGGTTAAAGTTTTTCAAAAGTAGGTCAATCATCTCCAAGGTCAAGGTCACAAGGTCAAAAATTTTGGTATCCATGGAAACGTCTTGTCACAAGGAATACACATGTGTAATATCAAAGCCCTATCACTTACCATTCAAAAAATATGGCCAAGGTTAAAGTTTTTCAAAAGTAGGTCAATCATCTCCAAGGTCAAGGTCACAAGGTCAAAAATTTTGGTATCCATGGAAATGTCTTGTCACAAGGAATACACATGTGAAATATCAAAGCCCTATCACTTACCATTCAAAAAATATGGCCAAGGTTAAAGTTTTTCAAAAGTAGGTCAATCTCCAAGGTCAAGGTCACAAGGTCAAAAATTTTGGTATCCATGGAAACGTCTTGTCACAAGGAATGCACATGTGAAATATCAAAGCCCTATCACTTACCATTCAAAAAATATGGCCAAGGTTAAAGTTTTTCAAAAGTAGGTCAATCTCCAAGGTCAAGGTCACAAGGTCAAAAATTTTGGTATCCATGGAAACGTCTTGTCACAAGGAATACACATGTAAAATATCAAAGCCCTATCACTTACCATTCAAAAAATATGGCCAAGGTTAAAGTTTTTCAAAAGTAGGTCAATCTCCAAGGTCAAGGTCACAAGGTCAAAAATTTTGGTATCCATGGAAAGGTCTTGTCACAAGGAATGCACATGTGAAATATGAAAGCCCAATCTGTATTGGTTTAAAAGTTATAAGCAAGGTTAAAGTTTTTGTGCACGCGCACGCCGACGCCAACGCAGACGCTGACACCGGGGGTATGACAATAGCTCTCCGGACATTCGTCCCGGCGAGCTAAAAAAGGTCATCTTCTACTAAATTCAGCAATTAACTCACAATCTTCCTATTCATTTCACAGGTAATTGTTGTAAGTTCATTGTGCTGATTAACCTTTTCTGCATTAGAGGCACCTAGATCTTCACCAAGTTGTTTCAAGAGTTCCTGAAAAATGAAATCAGTTCTTAAGAACAGTCCTTGTAAATTTAATATCCCCGCAGTACTTCTTTTACATTTTTAATCCTTTTTTCATGTAAAGGATCCTGCACTCTGATAGAGTACTTCCGCTTATATTTATGTCTCAATACATTTATGTTCATCATATAGGAGAAGCAGCTGCAAACGTGTGTGATATGAAAGTAGTAACCTTGCTCCCTTAATTTTTTCAGCAGTGTACTGTAGCATGTATATCATTCTTTTTAAAGAGATTGACAGTTTTTATTTCTGGTACTATCATTGAATATGCATTAGGAAATGAATATATCAAGATATGCATTTTATTTCTTTCATGTACTTGGAAAATTATGTTAAGAATGTTAAACGTCTTCAAATGCAATAACATCATTTAAGATCAGATAAATTTGCAGCATGGACCAGACATGCACGTTTCGGGTACTTACGGTAACTCTCGTCAGTGATCCTCAATTTATCAATGTAATATGGCCAAAGGGTGAAAAAATTGGTATGTCCAAAAAAGTATCGAAAGACGTAGCAGGAAGGGTGGGATATGATGCTATGGGACCCATGTTTTAGAAATTCCAAGAAAAATTGATTTACCAGAAGAAATCCACTAAATCACTTGATTTTCTATGAGAGGCAGGATTTATTTGCATTTCACAACATACAGGTATAATGTTATGTTGAATCTGATAATCAAATGGGGGCACAAAAATTCTTAATATTATTTATCATATCAATCTGTAATTCAAGTAAGGACAAAACATCAGTCTTTATCCATGCGCATAGCACAAAGATCAATTATTTAACAAACTTAATGCACTACATTTGTTAACTATCAGAAAATTATCACCATTCACTATTGAAGTAAACAGAATTTTACGCAATAAAAGTTAAAATTACGATCAACACTAGATACAGCTAAAAAATAAAGCAAAAATCTGAAAAGAAAAATCTTAAAACAAAGAGAAACCATCTTTGAATTTTACATTCTGTTACTTATTATTCAGTGATGCAATTCAGGTGTTAAATTAACCTGTTCAAGTTCATGGAAAACATAATAAAGTTTCTTTGAACTCTAAAACTTTATGAATCTTCTGGAATAGTCACTTTTTTAAAGTCTACAGATTTAGGTACATAAATCAAAATAACTTGAATCTGTATGTCACATTTTTTCTCTCTGACATGCTATACCATATAAAATATTTTCATGAACATATTCAAGTCATCTATATGAATGATTCATCGAATTCATGTTTTCTTTTTTTCATGAAGAATTGTACTTTCAAAACAGTCATAATAATGAGCATCATGCAGGTCAATTCAGGACAGTAAACAACTTATATAATCATACAGTTATTAATCTAATCATTTCAAGCATACACAAAGAAAATTGTAGAAAGGAATGCAAATTACTGTTGAGTACACCAATGAACTGATTTACATAGTAGAAAAATTCAATAATTTTTTTTTATTCAAGAGAATTGATGAAATACTTACTTTTTGTTGATGTGTCACAGCTTTAGAATTCTCTAACTCCTTTTTCACATTGCTCAGATGGTTCTTTAATTGCTCAGCTCTCTCTTTCTCTGAGGAGTGACATCTTTCTATATTCAGCTGGTGTATAAATGTATACATACATAATGAAAGGAATATACATGTGAAAATACAAAAGCCTTAAATCTCATTACCAAAAGTTATGTCCAAGGTTAAAAGTTTAAATCTGCAGGCAGAACAAAAACAACATTCCTGGTATAAAAACTGCATGAAAACAATAAACTCCATTATATGAATTTTGACCTTGACCTTAATAAACATCCATTTCATCCATTCATCAAATTGCAGCCATGTTTGAAAAATAAACACTCTACTTTTTGAAATATTAAGACAGGAATCACCATGGACGGTACTTTATTATATTTAATCATCTTTTTAGTCGTAAATTTATTTTCCAGAGAACTCATTTTAAGATCATGTCCCAATATATAATTATCTATTTAAAAATTCTGCAAGAAATGACTGTAATTGTTTTTCTGTCTATCCTTGTATAGACAACAAGACACCTTTAAAGACGATTGCTGCCTGCAGATTTGTTTTGAAACACTTTTGAAAGCAACACTTAAAAAGTGCAATATTAATAATTCCATTCAAAGTTTCAATGTGAGATTTAATAATTATATAGTATTGACACACTTGAGTCTCATTCAAAACCATACCTTTTAAGTCAAGGCCAATCCTCAACTTAACTTCAGTATCAGTAATTAGTTTCACTAATTATGTTCTACCCCTATGGCAACAACATAAGACATAGTCTAATTCAAAATCTTATTTTCAAGGTCAAGGTCAAGACCTGAAATCAGGTCCACTTGCTTAGATCTATCTAAATGCCAGGTTTAAATGTAATATGTGATATATTAATGTACCTTACTTAAATATGATCGAATTCAAAATTGCATCTTCATTCAACTTCAAGGTCAAATTGCCAGGTCAAGGTCAATACCTAGCTTAAATAATGTTAACTCATTACCTCCTATTTCTATGCATGGTTTAAATGAAATGTAATATTTCAGATAGTATTGGTACAATAGAGGTACACTAAATAAAATTTTTCAAGCAAGGTCAAACCTCAAGGTCAAAAACAATACCTGTGTCAAGATCCTCGCTGCTTTACCTCTATACAAAGTTTTAAGATTGTACCTCGACCATATATTTCTTCCACAATTAAACTAAATGCAAAATTACATTTTCAAGATCAAAGTCAAACCTCAAAGTCACAGACAATACCAGCGTTCAAATTCTTTCACTCTGCTTTATTCCTATACCAGGTTTAAAGATTGTAACCAAAATGCAAAATTACAATTTTCAAGGTCAAGGTTAAACCTAAAGATCAAGGTCAAAAACAATACCTGCATCCAGATCCTCTCACTGTGCTTTATCTCTATACCAAGTCTAGAGATTGTACCCCTTTTAGTTTTTTTCACAACTAACCTGAACACAACAGCTAAACCAAATTGTTGACACAGACAGACAGACGGGCAGACAGAAGGTCAGACGGACGGACGGACATTGCCATTTCATTAGCTGAATTTTGCTTAAATATCAGGCCATAAATTTTAAGGCACGAGACATAATTATATAGATTTATGATCTGCACAGCGAATTATAACTTGTTGTTGCACCAGTAAGTCTATACATCTACATACAGAAAATTACTACAGGCTTGTCTGCATGGAATTAATTACGATCATTTTCCAAACAGTAAGTCTTAGTATATTTGTCAGAAAGACAATTTTCTTGATTTTCAATCTCAAAATTGGCGACAACAATTGAACAGGCTTAACAGAGAGGGTTCTTGAATTTGGTGGTGTCATAATGGAGCAAATTTTCTATGAAGTAACAGACAAAATCTTGCTCTGTACAATTGTATAAACGTTATACAAGCAATAAGGAAATAATTCTTACCTTTTCATCCAAAAGCTGATGAAGCTTTGCTTCTATCTCACATTTCTCCATGATGAGAATGTCTATATAAAAAGTTGAAACTTAAGCAGAGATACATACAAGAGGCCAAAGTGGGTTAGATTGCTCACCTGAGTATACTATAAACTGAGTTTCTATTTACATGTAGCTTTCCACAAACTTATATTTGCTTTATTTGTTATTACATGTATCAGGTTTGGTAGTGATGTGAAACATAAGTCATAATGTTTGTACTATCAGGAGACTACATCAACCTACATGAGCCCTTGGGAGGTCATATCTACAAATAAACCTGATTTAGCACAAACTAAATGACACTTAGTAAAAGAAATGGAATATGTGCTTTCCGCAAAAAAAATCAGAAAACTTATGATATTACCTAAAGCCTTTGTATTTTACTTACAATAAGATAACAAACTAGACTGTTCAAGAACAGGTATGTCACCTGTGGCATGTTTGGTTCCTTAATACGTGATCATGACCTTGAAGGTGACCTTGACACTCATGAAGTGTTGTGTCTTACCATGCTTGATTATCCCTGTAAGCTTAAGAGGGTATGAGCGTGAACAAATCAAACGTAAACCGTATCGATGTCGTAAAGAGAACATAATCTGAAAACATATTGAACTAATGGTCGAATATACCTCTAGATTAAAGAGCAATGCATTTCGCATGGCTACCAATATATATCCTTGTTTACATCTAAAATACGCTTCTATTACGACATTGTTTTACCCTTGGCATATAGTTTACATCATCATCGTGAGTTTATTTGACGTCATACTGAATTATGACGTTGCAATATTTTTCCGCGAATTGTTGTGAATTAGCGCTTTGTGCTTGTATCCATTTGTTCTTTAGAAGTTCCTGTAATTCAGTTTGTCTTATATTATTTCACGCCATGACAACTTTACGGAGCAGAATAATTTGATTGCGATTGAATTGATTTAGTTAATACTTCAAATTTATTTTTGCTTAAAAATAAATAAATTTAAAAGAAATTAATAAAAGAATAATTATTTTTTATAGTAAAAGTTGACGATGCAGCGTTACTGATCATGCAACTTACCTCAAATATTGAAAACATGTAAAACTCATGAAAATACTTTTCTTTCATTTACAAAAGGTGTGTGTTATAATGATTTCGCTAGAATTTATAATCACAAGGCCTAACAGTTGTAATAAGTGAGCAGGATGACCAACTGTCAAATCATCAAAAGGATTAAAGATCACGTACATGTAGGTCGTAAAATAAATGGTTCCGAAGGACTCCATAAACACACTTCCCATTATACACCCTGTTGAAAAGGGAATTATTCTGTTTTGATTGATATACTGACATTCATTGAAGAGAAAATGTGAAGGAGATCAATGCCGAAGACAGTGTGTGCGTTTACTACCTTTCCTAACCAAAGTTGCTTCATTTTTTTTATCTGGTACAATATGTACAAATGTAAAAACTACATGTACATGAATAGATGGATACGTGTAGATGCAGCAAAATCAGTTTTGAGAGAAATGATATACAGAAGAAACATACAGATAGGAATCTAAAACATCAATTTTTTCTCATTGACTGAGATTAAAAGTATACAATATCGCCGAGCATTACCTAAAGTAAGCGTCACGATGTGCGCTACGTCACGTACGTTACGTTGTCGGTGCTTAAAGCGCTAAGTGTTGGGAAAATGAATAAGAAATTGATCAAAATATGACTCAACGGAGAAGGACCACTAACCGTGATTTACGGCCCTGTATTTAGTGAATTTTTAAAAAGATATAATTTTGAATCATTTTGATGTAAATCTATCTATCAACATCGGTATAAGCCCTTTTCACTTAACTGCGTGACTAGCATTTTGTGGACGGCAAGTACCGACTTTCATGACGTCACAGTTAAAAAGTGATTGTCCTTGACGTCACATTGCGGGAACTGTTCTTATTTTGCCGTCCAAAACAACTGGACCGCAGTTATGTGAAAAAGGCTTATTTGTCAACGGTAAAAAAGTCTGCGAACTTGTGCGTTCCATGACGTCATTTATGACGTCAGAAACTAGTGACGGTACGGTAATATCCGTATTTTTCGTTAATTTTCATACATTCTTTGCAGATTTTCGCTAACAACACAGGCGGGTACGTACCTAATTTTTATTTTAGACAAACAATTTTGACATATTCTCAATATAAACGAATTTTCATCTACGTACCTACTTGTGCTCTATATGAAAACCTTTAAAATGTTACGATATTTTACTTTTAACCATCAGGTTGCAGTAGGGGTCACAGGAGTCGTTTTACCGATCGCTGCGTGTCCATCTGTAGTTTCGGTGTACAAATTCCTCTACTTCGTTTCTTGGCGGATTTTGACAAGTTTTGAATTGATGAAACCGGGAAAGAAAATTTAAGTTTAACGATTAAACGATATATTGGGTAAGATATATCAAAAGTTTGGTATCTTTAATTATAAGGATTTTCTCCATTTTTTAAACTTTCATACTTTGTAGCGAAATGTTAATAATATCAGACAAAATGTATTTATTTGGAAACTTTGAGCGAGTTAATTGAAGTTCCAACCCTGTTTTGTTCAAAGATGTATCCATTATATAGAATGTTTCACACTTTATATCGAGAACGAGCGAGTTGAATGACGTTCATTTATTGAGCTTGAACGTCAAAATTTTAAACGCCACCGATTACGGAATGGATCCTTCCATTACGTTTATATCATAAATTGCAATAAATACATAAAGTCCAAAAAATGTTGGCCTCCCGGTTTAAACACGTTGTTTACGTTTTTCTTTCCCTCTGATTTTTATTAACGAACATAGAACTAGAAATGAACATTTGCGTAAATAGCACATTATTGGGGGGGGGGGGGGGGCAAAACTGTTACCAGTAAAGCATGACAGGTCAGTCTATATACTAGCAAGTATTGCCAATGAACAGGTATGTTACTTGTTGTATGTTTGATTCAAAATTTAATTTTAAACCTATTTTATTTTCCAAAACATGAAAATGGGATTGGGCAAAAGTTATACCAACATTATAAACGCCCTTTCACTAAGTACGTGAACATGAACTTCAAAATGACCTTGACCTTCATTGGATGCCGAGTTTAATCATGCTATACAATTCCTGCTAAATTCAAAATATGTCTAATGTGTATCAAGTTTATTTGTTCTAGCGAAATACATGTATATGAAAGTGTGACCTACAGACAGGCGGACGCCATGCAAAGTGATCTCTTTATGTCGCTCTTGTGTTTCAGGCGACATGAAAAGAAAAAGTGGATGAATAATGCTTGACCATAACACAATAATGTAACATTGTTGATTTTTTTCAGTACATTATTTTGTAAACTTCTTTATTTTTATTTTATTTCGATTGATTTCACAAGTGTGTAAGGAAAACAAATGAAAATAAACGAATCATGGGATTAATCTTCCTTGTACCAAGGCGATGCTGTGTGGAAAAAGGGTTTCCTCGCTCGAATCAGAGTAACTAGTTTTATGTCATATCTTTTCATTTTTTTTTTGTTTGTTTTGGGGTTTCAAGCTCCTATTAAACTTATTTTCTGTTTGCTTTCGTAGAGAATATATCCATGTAGACATGATATTCAGAATTTAATAGCGAGAAGTGAGGACAGTTAAACTGTCATAATTTTAGGAAATATATACTTTCCGATCGCAGAGTCACTTACTTCGGTAACCGACGACAAAAAGACGAAATTCAAACTAAATATGCTTGTCTACGGAAGCCCGTAGGTGACAGGTATGAATTATAATTTACATGGCGGCCGCCAGATAAATTATGTGGCGGCCGCCACATAATTATCTGGCGGCCGCCACTTATTTATATGGCGGCCTCCACATAATTTATCTGGCGGCCGCCACATATTTATCTGGTGGCCGCCACATATTTATCTGGCGGCCGCCACATAATTTAAGTGGCGGCCGCCACATAATTTAAGTGGCGGCCGCCACATAATTTACAATAAATCGAAACAAAATCAATTCATAACATGTTCTTTCTGTTCTAGGGTGCAAAATTCATCTTCTCTTTTAATATTTTCGATATGACAGATGCAAAATAACAAGATGAAATGTAACAAGATTTATCTGGCGGCCGCCGGTTAAATTAAGTGGCGGCCGCCAGATAATTAATTGGCGGCCGCCAGATAATTATAATTCATACCTGTCACCTACGGACTTCCATACTTGTCACTGGCAAATATTATATTTTTTCATATCGACACTTTGATTTAAAAAAAAATTCCCATGTTAAAGATAAAGAATATATAAATTCTACAGATTTGTGAAGACGGAGATTTCACGGGCGTAGCCAGGCGTACATGTGCATATGCGCACAAAAAACGTCCACATTTTTTTCGCAAAAAAAAGTAGGGAGAAGAGATAAAGAGACCCCGCCATTTCCCCAAAAATGTGGGGTCTACATAAAGGACGTAATAAATAATAAAAGTGGAATCAGTGATATAACCCCAAAACACTCAATTACGATCGTTTTGAATTTTGTTTTTTTATTTTCTCAGGCGTAGAAATTTGCGCTAACAATGTGCTCACGGTCGATTGGGACAGATGTAGGGCTGCACGTAAGCATACATGAATTTTAAAAAGAATACAGCATTTGTCCTTTATCTTAGATACTTTGTGCCCTTGATCCCTTTTAAATGCGGCTCAAATACGCTCAAGAGCCACCAATTTGCTTCACTTTCTCAAAAATTTCTCTGACCGATCCCCTATCCCCCCCAAACAATGAGTGAGGGAAACTTTTTTTCCATATTGTCCCTTACTTTGACTTTACAAGTCATCTTCATAAAAAAGAATGTGCCCCTTGTATTTGAGGTTCTGGGTCCGCTCCTGTCCTTGGCGACTAGGCGTCGACATCGAAAACACCCTAGCTACATGTACGTCCATGTCAGATAATATTTTAGGATGGGTGTAAATGAGGTAAAAGGAGGAAGGGGATTTTAGACAAATGTAAGACATTATAATCCGGTGGTTTTTATTTTTATTCATTTATTTATTTAAAATAAAGGAATGAATTTAATGTTTATTTATTTATTTATTTTTTTTTTTTTTTTTTTTTTTTTGAATAAGGGCATCATATTTTGAATTTGAACAACTTAACGATAAAGATGTATATAGAATAATTCTTATTAGATGGATCTCTATCCCTCTCTCTCAACTTCCTGTGAAGCCCTCTCGGCGATAAAAAAAAGAAAAAAAAAAAATGACGATCGCATTCGCTTACAGCTTGCCCTTTCCCTTTTTTTTTCATAATTTGGTTACGCGAATGCGTAATGAACCTTACCCTCTCCTTTGTCCTAAATTGCATTGTTTTGAATTTGTCAGATAATAATTGCGTTTTTGAATATTGTTAGAGCAGTCGATACAAAATCATTTATGGTATAAGTTCCCGTCCGGACTCTCAGTCCTTCTGCATTGTGTTGCAATTCATCTCAATAAAAAGTTGTACGTGCATCCGGCGTTTGAGTTTCTGGATCCGCTCCTGAGTCTGATTTGGACATGTAACCTGATCACATTAAAGTCAGGGAATATTCTAACTTGCTTATTCTGGAACGTATATAATGATACCCCTCATAAGCTGGAAGCTGGCGAAGAGTCACTACCTACTGTGAGAAAAGCCATCGCCTACTTTCTATTATAAAGGCATTAAATATGTAAAAAATCAAGAATTTTCTTTTTCTACATGTATCTCACTTCTTTAAAGTTTATTAAGATCCCTGTACCTTCCCCTACAAAAAGTGCATGTGTCAAATGTGTATACCATAAGAATCATAGAATTCAAAGATGAATAATTTGACACGACGTCATTTGAGAGCGAAGATACAGTTTCATCGCGATTCAGATGCTTTTTATATCTCTCGGAGATCTTTTCCCGTTTATTCAACACTGAAATCCAAATATATTCTTTAAAAACATTATATGTATCAACTTGATCCTCTGAATTAATTTGACTTCAACAAAAATATAGAGCAGTTGTACCTTTAGTGTAGAGTTTTAGATTAAAATCTGTTGTTGTAAATTATCATTTTACGTCATGACGTCATGGTGAAAGAGAGCGCAATTTGACGTTTCACAATGCCAACTTCGCCGGGTCATAAAACGCTTACCTTTTGTCCGATTTTCATAATGCTTACATTTTTAGAAACTAGAAATGTTGTATTATGTATACGTAAATTTTCTTAAACAAGAGCCCCAGGGGGCACAACGCTCACCTGATACCCATGCACGCTCTAATTGACATACTGACATTGAATACTGATAGTGCCAGTACCAGGATTTTAGCCCACAACCTTTCTAAAAAGATTTTTGCCGGATGCAGAGAAGTTTTTTTTTCAGACAACCTTTGAAAGTACAAAAAAGAAAAAATAGCCACATTTCAAAACAATAACTTTTTTACTGATTTGAAAAGACGGATAAAGTGGTCCAACGTCATATGCCCAACTAGCATAGTTCAATTATGCAACATCAAAAATAAAATCATATTGTACATTAATGTGCAGCAGAAAAAGAATAAAACAATGAAACGATTTCATAAATTAAGTTTATTTAAAATTGAACACAAAACCTTTCATTATTGATAGCTAGCATGCCAGAAATTATAAAGCCTGTGTTTGTGAAACGAGAATGCCCCCAGCGGCATCTTTGTTAGTATAAAGGCCATTTTCTGTTAAGTATGTGAGAGGTCAGGGTCAGCGCAATATTGGTATCAATGGAAAGATCTTGTCACAAGGAATACACATATAAAAATTGAAACCTCTATCACTAACCATTCAAAAGTTATGCCCAATGTTAAAGTTTTTGAGAAGTACGTCAAAGGTCAAGGTTATGGTCACGAGGTCAAAAATTTTGGTATCAATGGAAAGGTATTGTCACAAGGAATACACATGTGAAATATGAAACCTCTATCACCAGCTTCCATTTAAAATTTATGCCCAATGTTAAAGTTTTTCGGAAAACAGACAGACAAACAGACAGACGAACAGGCCAAAAACTATATGCTCCCGAATCTTTTATTCCAGGGGCATAAAAAACAAAGATTTTTCGGTTTTGCCTTTATTCATATTAAAGTATACTGAAATCTATGAATGCTTTTGAATAGTATTGATTTCATCTCAAATACATGAAACGTACAGTTAAAATCGTTTTAATCCAATATTTATCAATTCAAGTGAGTTGTGCTGCTTGTGCAGAAATTGGGCCAGTTTGTTTTCCAAAAAGCAGTGTATGGTGTATCAAACCTCATGACCCAGTGAAGCCACTTGAACAAATAATTTTCAGTGAATATGCTGAAATGCGGCGCTTCTTGCCTATGCATATTTCAACAGGCGAGAAGGATCTTCGCATTTCAGCATACGCTGTTCAACAACTCAAGTGATTTCTCTAGGTTTCGTAGTTTGAAACAAATTAAAAGGCCCATGAAATTGTTAAGGTTGTCCAACTAGCAGACCTACAACATCGTTATTTACTGTTAAAAAATTGTTTTACCTCATCAAAGGTCTGTTACACGGACAAGTTGTTAGCGGAGAGAGTTCATGAAATGTATCGGTTGCATAGGATTTGCCGACAAAAAGTTATTTGGTCCGATAAAAACTCATCATGTATCTATTATTTGAACAGATAAAAATTCCCAAATGTCTTATCACAGGAACCTGTCATTTTATGAGAGAAAATGTTTTATTATTCACAACCTCAGGCCTCTGTGTTCCTCTTAGAAATATTATACATACAAGATGTCGAACACAGTGGCTTATGGTTGTAAATAGTAATTTATTTACTCTATTTAAACAACAGCTTTCTGTGGTCCAACATTTCATAGGAAGATTTCAGGAACTCTGAACTGAATTATTTATTTCAAGAATTTCAGATATTAAATGTCCTATGCATTCTCAAAATCCGGAGGAAGAGATTACTCATTAGACGTTTCTTCAAGAAATCAGTCCGTAAATTACTTCATCTAAGAGAGTCTAAGACAGAGGAAATTCGAGCAAACTTTATGCATGATAACAAGTTGCAAGTGTTCCAAGTACATGAATGATAACCATTATGAAAGTGTTCCAAGTATAATGCACATTTCATTAAATAAAAATCTATTCCGTTTGCACTGTATCTCCTGAAATGTATCGCAGTACTAGAGGTATCACATTTCTACATGGGGAATCCCCTTCAGGTGTAATCCAAGGAAATCGTTTTAGCGGGGAATCCCCTCAATTTTGACTGGTGAACAGGGCAGAATAAAAGGTGTCACACCATTGGTCAAAACTATTAAAATTTAAAAATAGCACATGAAATCAATGTACCATTCCCTGTAGTCGGGATAAATTGAGTTTTGAACCTGTTTTTGTCTTTTATGCAATCTACTGATCGATTTAAAAATAGATGAAATTTGTAAAATTTTCGAAATGGATAGAGGGGTGGTGTAAAAAAGTGGAATTTGTGAGAAAACGGTATGCATAACCCCCCTTTTTTCTATTATTTTTATGTGTGTCAAAGGTGTCCAAATCCAACGAGACCAAATTCATAATTATTGAATGAAGGATTGGAAGTCACTCAAATTGAGCTAAATGATTGATCATACAAAGAAGGTTTTTATTTCTTTGGATGACACCTTCAGGTACACGGCAAAACATGGCCGCTTTTGAAATCTTGTTCCCGACTTTAAAAATAAAATTCTACATAAGTATAAAGAATTTAAATAATTGAATCATATCACATAAAAGGTCAATCAATAAGACATTGAAGCATGTGTCACTTGTTGAATTATCAGCTGTAACAATGGATGAAAGGTCAATCAAAAAATGATTAATCATACAAAGAAGGTTTTTTTCCTGTAGTTGCACCTGAAGCATTGGACATGGAAAACATACATTATACCTATGTACAATCTTAAAAAATATTCCTTAAAAATCCAAAAGTGGATATCTGGACAAAATTCTTTCACTTGTAGGGTACCATGCATGAGTACCTCATACCTACAAATTGTCATGACAATCTGAAGAGTGGTTATAGAAAAGAAGCAGAAAATGTATGAAAATCACCCCCCCCCCCTTCCTTTTTACATAAGAAAAAAATTCATAAAAAATCAAAAAAATAAAATTTAAGCATAAAATACATATCAAAGCATTAAGTAAGTTAAATATGATAAATATGTAGTAAATGAGTGTGTAAAATCATACACTTATTGAGTTATTTAAAGAAATAGTGCAAAAATGTGCATTTCTGACTAAGTCCGAAAAGACGTCAAAAACGCGTCAAAAATTAGTTATCGGATTTTAACGAAATGAACAAACTTGAATCATACATCCTTCTAGATCACATAGATACAATTAGTTTTTCAATCCATTTAGTGGAACTGGAGAAGAAGATTTTGAAGAGGGGTACCCTCCGGGGCCTATTTGACCCCGCCCTGGATCCACCCCTGAAGGGATCGAGCCGAAATGAACAAACTTGGTAGAGGACCTTTAGTACTTCATGCATACCAAGTTTCATCAAAATCCCTTCAGCCGTTCTTGAGAAGAAGTTGAAAATGTTAAAAGTTTACGACGGACGGACGGACGGACGCCGGACGCCGGACGCCACACTATGACAATAGCTCACTTGAGCCTTTGGCTCAGGTGAGCTAAAAAGGGGAAAAAAATTTTGTTGGGGTCCCGCCGGGGTTTGAAGCCACTCCCCATGGGTCCATTGGGCATGGAAAACATACATTATACCTATGTACAATCTTAAAAAATATTCCTTAAAAATCCAAAAGTGGATATCTGGACAAAATTCTTTCACTTGTAGGGTACCATGCATGAGTACCTCATACCTACAAATTGTCATGACAATCTGAAGAGTGGTTATAGAAAAGAAGCAGAAAATGTATGAAAATCACCCCCCCCCCCCCTTCCTTTTTACATAAGAAAAAAATTCATAAAAAATCAAAAAAATAAAATTTAAGCATAAAATACATATCAAAGCATTAAGTAAGTTAAATATGATAAATATGTAGTAAATGAGTGTGTAAAATCATACACTTATTGAGTTATTTAAAGAAATAGTGCAAAAATGTGCATTTCTGACTAAGTCCGAAAAGACGTCAAAAACGCGTCAAAAATTAGTTATCGGATTTTAACGAAATGAACAAACTTGAATCATACATCCTTCTAGATCACATAGATACAATTAGTTTTTCAATCCATTTAGTGGAACTGGAGAAGAAGATTTTTGAAGAGGGGTACCCTCCGGGGCCTATTTGACCCCGCCCTGGATCCACCCCTGAAGGGATCGAGCCGAAATGAACAAACTTGGTAGAGGACCTTTAGTACTTCATGCATACCAAGTTTCATCAAAATCCCTTCAGCTGTTCTTGAGAAGAAGTTGAAAATGTTAAAAGTTTACGACGGACGGACGGACGACGGACGCCGGACGCCACACTATGACAATAGCTCACTTGAGCCTTTGGCTCAGGTGAGCTAAAAAGGGGAAAAAAATTTTGTTGGGGTCCCGCCGGGGTTTGAAGCCACTCCCCATGGGTCCATTGGGCATGGAAAACATACATTATACCTATGTACAATCTTAAAAAATATTCCTTAAAAATCCAAAAGTGGATATCTGGACAAAATTCTTTCACTTGTAGGGTACCATGCATGAGTACCTCATACCTACAAATTGTCATGACAATCTGAAGAGTGGTTATAGAAAAGAAGCAGAAAATGTATGAAAATCACCCCCCCCCCCCCTTCCTTTTTTACATAAGAAAAAAATTCATAAAAAATCAAAAAAATAAAATTTAAGCATAAAATACATATCAAAGCATTAAGTAAGTTAAATATGATAAATATGTAGTAAATGAGTGTGTAAAATCATACACTTATTGAGTTATTTAAAGAAATAGTGCAAAAATGTGCATTTCTGACTAAGTCCGAAAAGACGTCAAAAACGCGTCAAAAATTAGTTATCGGATTTTAACGAAATGAACAAACTTGAATCATACATCCTTCTAGATCACATAGATACAATTAGTTTTTCAATCCATTCAGTGGAACTGGAGAAGAAGATTTTTGAAGAGGGGTACCCTCCGGGGCCTATTTGACCCCGCCCTGGATCCACCCCTGAAGGGATCGAGCCGAAATGAACAAACTTGGTAGAGGACCTTTAGTACTTCATGCATACCAAGTTTCATCAAAATCCCTTCAGCCGTTCTTGAGAAGAAGTTGAAAATGTTAAAAGTTTACGACGGACGGACGGACGACGACGGACGCCGGACGCCACACTATGACAATAGCTCACTTGAGCCTTTGGCTCAGGTGAGCTAATAAAAGGGGAAAAAAATTTTGTTGGGGTCCCGCCGGGGTTTGAAGCCACTCCCCATGGGTCCATTGGGCATGGAAAACATACATTATACCTATGTACAATCTTAAAAAATATTCCTTAAAAATCCAAAAGTGGATATCTGGACAAAATTCTTTCACTTGTAGGGTACCATGCATGAGTACCTCATACCTACAAATTGTCATGACAATCTGAAGAGTGGTTATAGAAAAGAAGCAGAAAATGTATGAAAATCACCCCCCCCCCCCTTCCTTTTTACATAAGAAAAAAATTCATAAAAAATCAAAAAAATAAAATTTAAGCATAAAATACATATCAAAGCATTAAGTAAGTTAAATATGATAAATATGTAGTAAATGAGTGTGTAAAATCATACACTTATTGAGTTATTTAAAGAAATAGTGCAAAAATGTGCATTTCTGACTAAGTCCGAAAAGACGTCAAAAACGCGTCAAAAATTAGTTATCGGATTTTAACGAAATGAACAAACTTGAATCATACATCCTTCTAGATCACATAGATACAATTAGTTTTTCAATCCATTAGTGGAACTGGAGAAGAAGATTTTTGAAGAGGGGTACCCTCCGGGGCCTATTTGACCCCGCCCTGGATCCACCCCTGAAGGGATCGAGCCGAAATGAACAAACTTGGTAGAGGACCTTTAGTACTTCATGCATACCAAGTTTCATCAAAATCCCTTCAGCCTGTTCTTGAGAAGAAGTTGAAAATGTTAAAAGTTTACGACGGACGGACGGACGACGGACGACGGACGCCGGACGCCACACTATGACAATAGCTCACTTGAGCCTTTGGCTCAGGTGAGCTAAAAAGGGGAAAAAAATTTTGTTGGGGTCCCGCCGGGGTTTGAAGCCACTCCCCATGGGTCCATTGGGCATGGAAAACATACATTATACCTATGTACAATCTTAAAAAATATTCCTTAAAAATCCAAAAGTGGATATCTGGACAAAATTCTTTCACTTGTAGGGTACCATGCATGAGTACCTCATACCTACAAATTGTCATGACAATCTGAAGAGTGGTTATAGAAAAGAAGCAGAAAATGTATGAAAATCACCCCCCCCCCCCTTCCTTTTTACATAAGAAAAAAATTCATAAAAAATCAAAAAAATAAAATTTAAGCATAAAATACATATCAAAGCATTAAGTAAGTTAAATATGATAAATATGTAGTAAATGAGTGTGTAAAATCATACACTTATTGAGTTATTTAAAGAAATAGTGCAAAAATGTGCATTTCTGACTAAGTCCGAAAAGACGTCAAAAACGCGTCAAAAATTAGTTATCGGATTTTAACGAAATGAACAAACTTGAATCATACATCCTTCTAGATCACATAGATACAATTAGTTTTTCAATCCATTTAGTGGAACTGGAGAAGAAGATTTTTGAAGAGGGGTACCCTCCGGGGCCTATTTGACCCCGCCCTGGATCCACCCCTGAAGGGATCGAGCCGAAATGAACAAACTTGGTAGAGGACCTTTAGTACTTCATGCATACCAAGTTTCATCAAAATCCCTTCAGCCGTTCTTGAGAAGAAGTTGAAAATGTTAAAAGTTTACGACGGACGGACGACGGACGACGGACGACGGACGCCACACTATGACAATAGCTCACTTGAGCCTTTGGCTCAGGTGAGCTAAAAAGGGGAAAAAAATTTTGTTGGGGTCCCGCCGGGGTTTGAAGCCACTCCCCATGGGTCCATTGGGCATGGAAAACATACATTATACCTATGTACAATCTTAAAAAATATTCCTTAAAAATCCAAAAGTGGATATCTGGACAAAATTCTTTCACTTGTAGGGTACCATGCATGAGTACCTCATACCTACAAATTGTCATGACAATCTGAAGAGTGGTTATAGAAAAGAAGCAGAAAATGTATGAAAATCACCCCCCCCCCCCTTCCTTTTTACATAAGAAAAAAATTCATAAAAAATCAAAAAAATAAAATTTAAGCATAAAATACATATCAAAGCATTAAGTAAGTTAAATATGATAAATATGTAGTAAATGAGTGTGTAAAATCATACACTTATTGAGTTATTTAAAGAAATAGTGCAAAAATGTGCATTTCTGACTAAGTCCGAAAAGACGTCAAAAACGCGTCAAAAATTAGTTGTCGGATTTTAACGAAATGAACAAACTTGAATCATACATCCTTCTAGATCACATAGATACAATTAGTTTTTCAATCCATTCAGTGGAACTGGAGAAGAAGATTTTTGAAGAGGGGTACCCTCCGGGGCCTATTTGACCCCGCCCTGGATCCACCCCTGAAGGGATCGAGCCGAAATGAACAAACTTGGTAGAGGACCTTTAGTACTTCATGCATACCAAGTTTCATCAAAATCCCTTCAGCCGTTCTTGAGAAGAAGTTGAAAATGTTAAAAGTTTACGACGGACGGACGGACGGACGACGGACGACGACCGGACGCCACACTATGACAATAGCTCACTTGAGCCTTTGGCTCAGGTGAGCTAATAAAAAGGGAAAAAAATTTTGTTGGGGTCCCGCCGGGGTTTGAAGCCACTCCCCATGGGTCCATTGGGCATGGAAAACATACATTATACCTATGTACAATCTTAAAAAATATTCCTTAAAAATCCAAAAGTGGATATCTGGACAAAATTCTTTCACTTGTAGGGTACCATGCATGAGTACCTCATACCTACAAATTGTCATGACAATCTGAAGAGTGGTTATAGAAAAGAAGCAGAAAATGTATGAAAATCACCCCCCCCCCCTTCCTTTTTACATAAGAAAAAAATTCATAAAAAATCAAAAAAATAAAATTTAAGCATAAAATACATATCAAAGCATTAAGTAAGTTAAATATGATAAATATGTAGTAAATGAGTGTGTAAAATCATACACTTATTGAGTTATTTAAAGAAATAGTGCAAAAATGTGCATTTCTGACTAAGTCCGAAAAGACGTCAAAAACGCGTCAAAAATTAGTTAGTCGGATTTTAACGAAATGAACAAACTTGAATCATACATCCTTCTAGATCACATAGATACAATTAGTTTTTCAATCCATTTAGTGGAACTGGAGAAGAAGATTTTTGAAGAGGGGTACCCTCCGGGGCCTATTTGACCCCGCCCTGGATCCACCCCTGAAGGGATCGAGCCGAAATGAACAAACTTGGTAGAGGACCTTTAGTACTTCATGCATACCAAGTTTCATCAAAATCCCTTCAGCCGTTCTTGAGAAGAAGTTGAAAATGTTAAAAGTTTACGACGGACGGACGGACGACGGACGCCGGACGCCACACTATGACAATAGCTCACTTGAGCCTTTGGCTCAGGTGAGCTAAAAAGGGGAAAAAAATTTTGTTGGGGTCCCGCCGGGGTTTGAAGCCACTCCCCATGGGTCCATTGGGCATGGAAAACATACATTATACCTATGTACAATCTTAAAAAATATTCCTTAAAAATCCAAAAGTGGATATCTGGACAAAATTCTTTCACTTGTAGGGTACCATGCATGAGTACCTCATACCTACAAATTGTCATGACAATCTGAAGAGTGGTTATAGAAAAGAAGCAGAAAATGTATGAAAATCACCCCCCCCCCCCTTCCTTTTTTACATAAGAAAAAAATTCATAAAAAATCAAAAAAATAAAATTTAAGCATAAAATACATATCAAAGCATTAAGTAAGTTAAATATGATAAATATGTAGTAAATGAGTGTGTAAAATCATACACTTATTGAGTTATTTAAAGAAATAGTGCAAAAATGTGCATTTCTGACTAAGTCCGAAAAGACGTCAAAAACGCGTCAAAAATTAGTTATCGGATTTTAACGAAATGAACAAACTTGAATCATACATCCTTCTAGATCACATAGATACAATTAGTTTTTCAATCCATTCAGTGGAACTGGAGAAGAAGATTTTTGAAGAGGGGTACCCTCCGGGGCCTATTTGACCCCGCCCTGGATCCACCCCTGAAGGGATCGAGCCGAAATGAACAAACTTGGTAGAGGACCTTTAGTACTTCATGCATACCAAGTTTCATCAAAATCCCTTCAGCCGTTCTTGAGAAGAAGTTGAAAATGTTAAAAGTTTACGACGGACGGACGGACGGCGGACGACGGACGCCACACTATGACAATAGCTCACTTGAGCCTTTGGCTCAGGTGAGCTAAAAAGGGGAAAAAAATTTGTTGGGGTCCCGCCGGGGTTGAAGCCACTCCCCATGGGTCCATTGGGCATGGAAAACATACATTATACCTATGTACAATCTTAAAAATATTCCTTAAAAATCCAAAAGTGGATATCTGGACAAAATTCTTTCACTTGTAGGGTACCTGCATGAGTACCTCATACCTACAAATTGTCATGACAATCTGAAGAGTGGTTATAGAAAAGAAGCAGAAAATGTATGAAAATCACCCCCCCCCCCCTTCCTTTTTACATAAGAAAAAAATTCATAAAAAATCAAAAAAATAAAATTTAAGCATAAAATACATATCAAAGCATTAAAAGTAAATATGATAATATGTAGTAAATGAGTGTGTAA